>CM039129.1:38980014-39155755 GCA_022036555.1 Microstegium vimineum | reverse complement strand
GGCGCCACATCAGCGATCCAGGGCCTTCCATTCTCCACCCTTGGATCCAACCGACCTTGAAACCGACCAAGGCATGAATGGTGGAGATCCAACACGTGAGGAGAAGGTATGGAGGTTGGGGGGACCCAACCAACCTAGGGGTGGTTCGGTCGAACCCCCCTATGGCCAGTGGGCCCTCCCTTGCCTCCTTGGATGAGGTCCCACTGGTCAAGGACTGAATGGGGCCTGTTTGGGCCTGTTGGTGGTTCGGCCGAACCCCCCTTGGGGGTTCTGGCCCACCTCTGCTGTCCTGAGGCTGACCCCACTTGTCATTGGTGCTATTTGCTGGTTCTGAGTTGGTTGTCACGTTTATCTCCTTGGTGTGGGCCCATGGATCCATGTGCTTTGCTTGTGAGCCGTTGAGAGGAAACACAGAGTGATCCAATGGATGGATTCCACTCTAGAGTGCATCTCTTGGATCATGGCCGAGAGGGGAGAGCATGGTGGGCCCATAGGGTGGTCGGTCGACCCCCTATGTGGGCCCAACTGGCTCTCCTTTGCTCCATTTGTTCATTCCTGCACTCAAACACTCATGGACATGTGGAACTAGTTATTTGATAAAGTATGCTCATGATGTGTTTGTTTATCCTTGATCCTTGGATTGGTGGCACCATTTTAGCTATGTAAAAGATGGTCATAATTTGTGCCAACAATAATATTGTCCTAAGCAAGAATGACTATCAGAGTTTTATTTATTAAAACGATAAAACACTTTTTGTTCCTCAATGGTGAAATTTTCAACCAAAGCCATACATGCTCTTTCATGATATATGCTTTCTATATAAGTTGTTTGCTTTGTGTTGAGTTTGGTCAAGTTTTGAGACCCTTGTTGAGAGATTTATCATGCTCCCAAGATCAAGATCACGTACACGCCACATATACATGCTGCTTCTACACTGGAAGTATGCAGAAACATGTCTTAATTTCCATATACTTCATACTCCATGCTTTAATAGAAAAACTCTCTCTAGTTTGTTGCTAGTAAATGAGACATAGACTATGCAAAATTATGAAAAAATCAGGGGCATTCTAAAGTCCCAAAATTTATGAGCATTCCAATGCTCACAAAAAAATGAATGAGCATCTTCAAAGCTCATAGAAAAATTAAAAAGATAGCTATGTCTCAAAATAATAAGTTAGGAAAGAGAGATAATTCAAATATAGGAGTATTGATCATTTGCCATGTTTCCACACACTTGGACATCTTGATCTAAGAGTATGACATTTCTCTCCTTGGATCCGGAATTTTACTTTACAATATATGCAAGGTAAGTTTGCTATATCTTTGATCCCTACCTATAGCTCCACATAAGCTTTAGAGATAGGATGAAAGAAGACAAACTCTGTTATACGCCTTGGTAAGGAATCATACACCTTATGAGTGATTCGAGAGTACCATTTGAGGAACACTAGGTTTTCTTTTACAAAATCCTGCAAAACCTCTGATATGAAACTTGTGAAAGAATGAGAAAACTAGTGCTCGAGTGAAGTTGTTATATCTCTCAACCTCTCAAGACAAGGGATAAATCTATAAGCCCCATGAAGGACTAAGGTAATATGGGTGAGTGTTTATTGCTAACTTTTCCATTCAAAAGAGAAGTATGATTGATGTAGATTTAGTACTTTGAAATATGAAGCACAGTAGCAACTCCTGATCCATCTAGCTAAGTTTAATTGTTTGCTCGGGACTAGCAAAGGTTAAGCTTGGGGGATCTTGTTGGCACCAAGAATGGTCCACTTTTACATAATTAAAATGCTGCCAACAACCTCAGAATCAAGGATAAACAAACACATCATGAGCATATTTTATCAAATAACAAGTTCCACATGCCCATGGAGTGTTTGAATGCAGGAATGAAGAAATGGAGCAAAGGAGAGCCAGTGGGACACACATAGGGGGTTGGTCGACCACCCTATGGGCCCACCAGCTCTCCTCCCTCGGCCAGGATCCAGGAGAAGCACCTCAGAGTGATTTCCAACCCTTGGATCACTCTGTGCTTTCTCCCAACGGCTCATATGCATAGCACATGGATCCATGGGCCCACACCAAGGAGATAAACATAACAACTACCTCAGGACCAACATCCAACACCTATGACAATTGGGACTAGCACCTGGAACTCCGAGGTGGGCTAGAGCCCCCAAGGCGGGAGGTCGGCCGACCACCCTCTGGGCCCACCAGGCCCCCACTTGGTCCCTGACCAGTGGGACCACATCCAGAAGGCCAGAGGGTGGCCCAGAGGCCATAGGGGGTCGGCCGACCACCCCCTAGGTCGGTTCACCCTATGCCAACCGCCATACTCACTCACACATGTTGGAAATCACAACCATCCATCCAAAGGCAGTTCAAGGTCAGTTGGATCCAAGGGTGGAGGATTGAAGCCCCCTGGATCGTTGATGTGGCGCTGGAGTAGCCCCTACTCCACCTCCCACTATAAATAAAGGCTCATACCACCCCCCCCCCTCTCTATACATGGTGAAGAAGCCTACAAGCTCTATTTCTTAGATTATTCTAGTAGTTTAGTCTAGAGTAGGAGTTATAGTTGAGTCGAGCTGCGTTCGGGATTTCCGGAGTTGTCTTCTAGAAAGTCTAGTATAGCTCTTGTATCTTTCCTTCTTTATAAGACTTTATCTTATTCAATATATATTCTTTCTCTCTACTTTACTTAGTATTTACTTTGAGCATTACTATACTAGATATAGTCTTGTTATATGCTTTTGCTTTTTAATAGCCTTTACATCCATAGTCTGTGATCCTTGTGCCTTTCCCGTATGCGATCATTGCCTATCATAGGCTGCTTTGATTATAGATCATAGTCAAAGTAGTAAGTTGTGTGTAAGAGTGGTGCTTATACATCATCTTATCCTTGGTTACCGCTTGTTGCACGGATTGTTTGTTGTAGCTAGCAAGAGGTGACAGTCTTGTCTAGTCTTTGTATTCCACCACGTGTTCTTAAGCAAGTTCTTAAAAGGTAAGGCCCCCGTAAGAAGATGCCGCAGTCCGATAGGAGTTTTGTCCTCCTACTGATCTATCCCCTCGCCTAGCATACTTGTATTGAGGAGACAAACTATAGTGTTTAGACTAGTTAATTGGCTAAGTATATTGAAGTAGAGTGAATTACATAGGAGTCTCTATACTCTCTCGTTGTCCTCCCACCTAGCTATTCTATCTAGTCTGTTCTAAGTATCTTTTACCTTGGCTTATTCATTCATCAACCCTTCCTATCATATATATCGTTTACCCCCCTATACTAGTTGGTACTAAGTTGAGGTGCTCTCTAGGATCTCTATCCAATTATCATTTCTAGCCCAGCTTTCCCTTGGGAAAATATAAATTACGATACCATTGAATACTCCTAGGTGAAGTGCTACAATGGTATAATCTGTACGCCTGTGGATTTATCTAATAGTCATAAGAAATACCAACAGTGATTAATGTTATAGTTTTAAAAGATGTGTTCTTTGCAAGTTTGAATAAATACTTTGCAAGTGTAGATGACAAAATTGTCTCCCAGACACACTTTTCACAATTCATTATTTTTGGAAATATTAAAAAATTTATCTCAAAAATCGACCTCGTAGCCCAGATAGTTACGTGCGCGTATTCATCGCGTCTAGGGTAGAGATATTGAAAAGAATAAAAAATAGAACCTATTCCTGATACAAATATATAAAAGAGAAAAGTGTATAATGTAGGATTCCTGATGTAAAATTGGCTTCTATATTTTATGAGTGATTTTTAGAAACTTTTAGAGAAATCTTTTTTTAATGCTCACAATATCTTTTTTGGTTACATGAAAAACTTAATTGTTTTGGGAATTAATTTTTGGTACTCTTGGAGATTCTCAAAGTAAAATATGAGCATGCTTTCATCCTCTTCTTTAAATCGTGATCTTTTTCTCTACTTCCTACAACTATATCCAATGTAATCGGAATCTGAAATATTTTCAATAAACTTCTGAAATAGATAGCACATAAATAGGCAGTGAACAAGTTACAAGAACATATACATTTCTGACAAGTATGGAATGAGTAATAAGTCTTTCTCTTTGTCATTTTTATTTAAGAGATAGTAAACAACAATTGGTAAGAAAGCAAACAAGGAAGTCTACTAGTATATTGTCTGTGTTAACGCAACGGTGATATCTAACTACAACATAAATTAAACAACCAAAATTACGTATATGCTTTGATGATTTTAGAAACTCATCGATCACATATTATAATATTATGATATAGAATAAAATTCTGATGATAACCCGATATACCAAATAAAGATTACTTGCATGACCACAATGTTATCTAAATATAGTTGATACATACACAGGTCTTTGCATGTCAACAAAGATAGAGAATTAGCATCAACAAAAAATAAACTAAATTTGTCACTAAAATTGTAGCAAAAGGTAATACAGTCAAGCATAAGTCCAAATATATAGTCTTCAATCTGAGAATGATGAAGTACATCTCAAGGGTTGTGTTTCTATTAAAAGTGAGCATCCCTCCTTAGAGCCTCAGTGGCCTCCCTGCAAATATCATCAAGAATTAAAGTATGCAATGAAAGAGAAATACCATGTATCTATCTCATATTTCTGTAGTTCGATCTTCGCGATATTATTCGCCTTTGTGAATTCTTCATGTTCCCGCAAACTGACTGCATCAAGCTTCTCATGTCCTTGGTACCAAAACAATTGAGGTTAAATGAGCAAGAAATATTCTTTGAACTGAATGCGCAGAGAGATCATGCCTCAACTAACATTCAGATGATAATTTTTCACATAACTAAAATAGTAAATATCCGCAACATCTTGACAATCTACCTGCCGCAGTAGTTGCACACATTAACATCAACACCTTTCTCCAGAAGCATCGTGACAATCTGCACGAAGACAAGAATTCTTGACAGAAAAACGAAGTGGGGATGCTGAAAATAGGATGTTGTAGTTGTTGTCTATCTATTCTTCCTCGAGAAAGTGATAATTAGATTCGTGGTGGAGCCACAAATATGACATTTGTTATTTTGAGGTCAACAGGGGTAGCAACACGATTCTTTTCTTAAAAAAATTAGTTAAATTTATTATTATTATTTGGGTGAAAGGGAGGCAACAAGCCAGCAACATAGTTCTTTTTTAGAAAAATAGTTAATTTTACAAAAAAAAATATATCAATAAAAATGTAATGTGCACCTGACCCTCATTGTCTTCTCTATTGGGAGAGGAATGCTCCCCTCAATAGGGAGGAGGCGAGGGGTGCCTGACACATACAAAAGTAATCAAACACCTGGGGGTGTTTGATAGGGTGGCTTGTGGGCGCCTCGCCGCACCCTCGGGCTGCAACTTCGTGTGTTTGATGCGTTTGCTCCACGAGCAAGCAAGGCTAGCCACAAGTAAATTTCCCTCTCACTCTCGTAATCCTATGGAAACGAAAGTACCCTTCGTTTTCTGGTGGCTCGGCTGGCTTCGGCGCGTGAGTGTACGCTTGACCCACCTCGCACGGTATCGAGCTTCTTGATCACCTCCCGTAGCCGCGCCTTTGGATCTCTGGTCGTGCTCGCCATATATAGATGCCAAGGCTACCGCTGCAAACCCCATCGTGCCATGGCCGCCGATGCGACCCCATCGCGATGGTCGCGCCTTCGACCGATGCCGCCATGTTGCCATGGCCGTGGAAAACTGCTGCTAGCACGTTGTGCTGGACACCGTGGTGGCAATGACGAGTGCCTCTCGCTTCCTACAACAACGACATGGCTAGCACTAGAGACGCGCGTTCCGGGACCGGGACGCGACGCGTAGGAGGCTGCGGCCGCGCGCCATCCGGTCTCCCCTAGCCACCGTGCTCCGCGACCACGCGCTCGTGCACCTCCCGCCGGCTGCCGTGGCGCACCTCCGCCCCGTGCATCGCTCTCGTCCCTGCTCTTCGTTGTCGCACACGCCGCCGCCCCATGTAGGTCCTCAGGCCTCTTCACAGTCGCCGAAGACACCGTGCCGTCCCCAACCCTGGCCTTCCTCCCGACCTCGTTGTCGCCACCATGCTGTCACCCTCCTTCAGACCTGATATGGTCATATTGATGTGGTGCCACGTAGGATGCCTGACTAACCAATTTCACATCAAGAAATGTGCCACATCTCTTCGTCAGGTATTGTTTATGTTCTAGCGCTAATCTGTCTAATGGGCCACAGACCAGTCGGCAGCGGACTTTTTTATTTTTAATCATTTTTATTAATTAATTTTATTAATAAACGGTTTTTTTAGTTTTGAATCTAACCTGTTTGGCCGTGCCATAGATGCATGACGCGGCGAAATCACGCTGCCGCGCCATGCATGATGGCGCGGCAGAGGTGCTAACTCAGCATGCCCGGCGCGGGCATGCTGAGTCACCGAGGTGACATGGTGGTCCTGCCGCGCCACCATGCATGGCGCGGCAAGGCGATATAAAGGCCCACCGCTCGGCCCTCTTCCAGACGCTGGCTCCTCCCCCTTTGCTCCCCTCTTCTCTCTCGGGTTTTTCTCCTCTTTGCCCATTTTTTCGAATCACTTAATTGAACCGTAAATTTTTTGATTTGATCCATTCAACTTCAAGAGCAAGGTATCCTATCCCTTCTCTATTGTTTTTTCGCATTGATTTGTTATATATGATTTGCATTTTGTTAACCTAGCAATGTTAATAGTTATGGTTTGAATAATTTTTGAATTGTTGTATAGGATGCCACGACGTGGTAGAGCTATTAAACCTAGGTAATCTCACTATATTTGTTGTGTTTCTTTCGATTCATTTATTTTTAACGACTAGTGTGTTGTCCATTCATGAGGTAATTATACTAAAATTGATTAAATTGTAGGAAGGGTCCGTTGACTGGAAATGCATTCGACCCTAAGCCTTTGCCTACTGGTGTTCCGGTTCCCATGTGCTTTTGCGGTGATGCTTGCAAGGTTGAGATTTCCGAGGACGAGCAAACCTATAGGCAGCGGTATTGGATGTGTGCTAATTTGTCTTTCCGCCTACGCTTGAACAACGCCGTACTAACTTAATAGTGAGAATTTTATCTTATATAGCCATCAACTTTGATCATATGAAAGATTGCTTTCATTTCTATTTACCATAACGTTTGCATGTATTACAGACCCCTTCACCGCTATGTGACTTTGAGCAGTGGATCGACCCTGAGATCAAGGAGTCCGACAAACGTCTTTTGCAAGGTATGAAGGACTGAGACGCTGAGCGTCGAGTGACGTATGAGAAGATACTGAAAGATGAGGCAGCTGAGAAGGAGCACAAGAAAGAGGAGAAAGAGAGAAGAGGTGCAGCCTACAGGGAGGAGAGGGATAAGAAGCTTGAGCGCGCCCGCCGCGCGAAAGCAGCTATGGAGAATAATCCTGATGCTCTGAGGAAGGGAAAGTGGCTCTGTTGCACTCAGTAGTTGTATGTTTGTGGAATGAACAATGTTGTCCATTGTGGCTGTTTTAATCACTCTGAACTTTTAATTATGTTGTAACGTACTTTGGTATCTTCCTTATCATCACGTACTATTCTATTTAGACAAATGCTCTTTTTGAACGAAGTAGTGCATTACAAATTTCAACTCACACAGTACAATGAACTGGCATGTGAGAATATGTACTAAACAAGAGTACATATTTCTTTTCCTAAACCTAACACGCCTTAGGTAAACTAAACCGTACAAATGAGAAAACATTGAAATGGCATGTGAGAACAAGTAACAAACAAGGCTACGAATGTTCTAAACTAATCCTAAAATGCCTTAGGTAAATGAAATAGCAATGACATAGTCCAACATAGCCAAGGTCTAGTAGTGCTCCCACATAGCGAACTGTGTTGCACCTTCTCCACAATATTCACCTAGTGTTTGTGGAGGCGGTGGCGGTGGTGGTGGCGGTGACGGTGGTCCTTTCTTCCTATGACAAAGGCATATACAACCTGGATCGGTGCACGGTGTCTCCTGTGAACTCGGATTGTTGTTGCCGTCGTCTTCGTCTTCGTCTTCGGCTTCGTAGTGGCGAAGGTCCCTTTCCAGATCTTGGATGCGATGCTCTAGGTAGTACATGTATTCTGCATGGGAGAAATAGGTCGAGGATCCACCCACCTAACGAACCCACAGTTTTCTTCAGAGTTAGAAGTCTGTAATAAAAGTGTCGTGTTAGTTGTGAAGGCAATCAAAATAAAAACAATGAATAGCAATAGCAATAGCAATAGCAGTTATCAATGTTCGTGGGCATTTGAAGAAACGCCGACCTCCGTCAATACCTTCTAGAAACATCTGCACTAAACAATCCTCACCATGCATGCATCCTGGCCAGTCTTCTCTGCGGTTATCGTAGGTTCTGAGACAATTATCTCCACGAAAATCATACTTGCTCTCCTCTGGAAAAAGATAATCTGGTTTTGAAAAATAATCGGGACCAATTGTCCCCTCCCACACAACTGGGGCTCCCTTCCCCTTTCCCCTTCCACTGCTCGAACCCTTCCCGCTAGACGAACCTCCTCCTGACATTTCTACTCTTCTCTCTAGCTCAAGCCCTTACTCTTTTCAGCAACGCATACATGCACGGGTATATATAGGTGGAAACAGGTCTAGTAACTTTTGCATTGTTACACAATTGCTCTTAGAATTCTACATTTCACTCCAAAGCCTACAAGTGCTCTGAAAAGCCTACCAAATTCTGAAAACCTTTAACTCTCTGAAAAGCCTACCCAAAAAGTAAAAAGTCTACGAAAAATGAAAAGCCTACACTCTGAAAAGTCTACGACACACTGAAAAGCCTATGAAAAACTGAAAAGCCTACGAAAAACTGAAAAGCCTACACTCTGAATAGTGTACGAGACACTGAAAACTCTAGCCTATCACTGAAAAGCCTACGCATTTTCTGAAAAGTCTAGCCATCACTCAAATGCCAATGCAATTTCTGAAATTAAGTGAAAATAAAACAAAACTAGTTCAGCGAAGCACTTGAAATCTGCTCCCAAGCGTGGCAAAACTGCTAAGCCTGCTAGGCAAAACTGGGCCGGTTTCTGGGCTCCCAGGCTTGCCGCGCCATGGGCCCTGGCGCTGCAAGCCTGCCGCGCCTTGACTTAGCACATACCTCCTTGTCTCTCTGTCGGTGCCAGTAATTAGCTGCAAAATGACGCATGCACCATCTATGCACTATGGGAGGGAGGCCATCGATTTGTTCAGCTGTTGCATTAAGGATCCGTGCATGACGATCGGAAACCACACATACAGCACGCTATGTACCTAGAACATGAAGTCGAAGTAGTCGCATAAACCATGATCATGATTCATTGTTCTCTCCCTCTGCCAAACCAAAAGCAATGGGTACTATCTGGTTCTCAGGATCAACACCAGCAGCCATCATTAGTGTGCCCTTGTATTTTCCGGTCAGAAAAGTGTCATCAATAAGTACCACTGGCCGACAAAACTGCCATGCATGCTGCGTCTGTGCAAAGAACCAGAAAACACGAAGGAGTACATGCTTTCCTGAGTTACGTAAACGCATATCTCCCGTGTGTATAAACCATCTCATTCCCGGGTTGTAGTGATTCATTGCACATAATATTCTAGGTACTCTATTGTATGCTTCGTACCAACTTCCCCATCGAAGAGCAAGAGCAATTTGCTTAGCACGCCAAACCTTGCCATACTTGACATTATAATGAACAAATCCTAATATGCATTTCTATAAAGAAGACACTGAAATATCATTGTTATCATCAACAAGAGTCAATATACGACGGGCAAGGTATCGTGCAGTGAGCTGTTGATGATTTTGATTGTTGCTATTATCAGCACAAGTGTGGGGTTGCACAATTTTAGTTATCTTCCACTTGCCATCACTCGGTCTTCGCCTTGCATTTAACTTTCATTCACAACCAGACTTGCAAATGACATTGCACCTCACCTCCTGATCCGAATGAGTCACAGTGTACGGCCTATGGTGGTGCACAGCATAATCCTCAAGAAACAACTTCATCTCTACCATTGTGTTAAATGTCATCTCCTTGCTAAGTATTGCCTCCTTCGGGTTATATACAGATCTCAAACACATGGAAAGCCCCGTGTCACATACAGCCATATGAGTCATGCTCACATCCCTATAGTTTGGAACACCACTAAAAGGAATGTTCACCGCCCTCAGTTACTCTAGCTCCGGCTCTGTGTATGGTGGTGGTGCAATGTACTGTTGTGTTTCGCTAATTCTTCCCCATGGATCATAGGAGGTACCACCCTCTGGTGGCTCCGTGGCTAAGCTTCCCTAGGTTGGCGCCGCATGAAGAACCTCAGTTGGTACAGAGAATGGCATGACATAAACCGGTGCTGGCATCACATGAACAGGTGGTGGAATAACATCTACATCCTCATCTCCATCATCAGAATCTTCTGAAGCAGTGCTAACTGCATCACCAATCCCTTTATTCTCATTCTGCTCCTCTTCTTCTTCATCAAACTCGTTGCCATCAATTTCATTGTCCATGTATCCTAATGGATGCTCCTGTGTCACCTGACCATCCAAGTCCATGTCACCCTGAGTCTGTTCCCCATCCACCCACAACTCTTCATCTTCATCATCGTGCCCCACACCGGCGTTGGAAGGGCCTTCATGAAAACTATGCTTCATGTACCCGTTCTCCACCACAACCTCAGCCATGGGCGCATTAGAACCTTCAAGCACCCGATTGTAACGGGACCAGTCAATAGAGTCACGCAAAGGCATAACGACATAGCGTGCCCTGGACTTTCCGATGTCACACCTCCCCTTTAGTGTGAAATCACCACTAAACTTTGCATCCAAACGATCACAAAGGTCGTTGAAGCTAGAAGGTTCACCAAACCATTCAAATTTTTCTTCCATATCTTCGAACATTCCATCTTCTCTCCTAACACTTCCTCCATAACAAACCCGCACACAACAATCCATCTACTAAAGGATTTCACTAAACTTCATCAAATCGGTTCCAATCCTAACTAAATATATGGGTTGTCCAATCCTAAATAAATATATATCAATTCAAACCATAAACAACTAAACTAATAATTGCCTTAAACAACTAGATAAAACCCTAAACCCTAACAACTAAAATACTAAATACTAACAAAATAAACCCTAACTACTAACTAACTATCACTAATTCTACCTATCTAACGTCTACATCCTAACTATGAAATACCAATTACTAAACTAATACTAACTACTAAACTAATTAGTAAGAGGACAAAAATACCTTAAGGGTCGGCCGGGTCAGGGCAGCGCCCACCGGCCAGGGGGTGCGGCTGGGCAGGGCCCTCCCGGCGCGGGCAGGGAGGGGCCTGGCCGAGGCGCGCGGGGGAGGGCGGCCACAACGCGGAGGAGGGGGAGGGCGGGGCTGGGGCGGGCGGTCGGCGGCAGGCGGGCGACGGGCGGGCGGCGTCGGCGTCCGGCAGAGACGGAGTGAGGGAGAGACGGACAGAGAGTGAGAGCTTTCGGGAGAGAAGGAGCGCGGCCGAACCGATATATGGCCTGCCGCGCCAAGATCCAGGGCACGGCTTGCCGCGCCAAGATCCATGGCGCGGCTTGCTGGTCCACGTCATCCGCGGACTCAGCATGCCCGCGCCGGGGCACGCTGAGTCAGCAACTCTGTCGCGTCGTCATGCATGGCGCGGCAGAGTGATTTCGCCATGCCATACTTCCTGACGCGACCAAACAGGTTAGATTGAAAAATAAAAAAAATCGTTTAATAATAAAATTAGTTAATAAAAATGATTAAAAATAAAAAAAATCCACGGCAGCTGGCTTGTTGGATCTGCCAGTATGGATGTGGCTGCTTCAAAGTACAATCGATTGGCCCATGGGGTAAGAAGATTACTCTCGACAATGCACTCGCGAACGCAAAGCTGGGACAATATTACAAGATTTTTTTTTTGAATTACACAGTACAACGCAACGTCCACACCCACACACACAATCACCACTATGAACACACGTATGCTAACTCTACCGCTAACATCCGTGAAAAAGATCTATATTTCTTCCCTCAACTCTAAGTTGCGTCCGTTTTTACTCCCAGAATTATGAAACCAAAAATATTTCCTCTTGCAAGTTTGAAAACCGTTTATTTTATCTCCCTGGCCGGTTTGATAGTAGTTTTGCTAAATAACAGTGGTTTATCCTTTTAGTTTTTTAATTTATTTTAGCTAAATCTTTGAAAAATCATGTTAAATCATAGAAAAATCATAAAATAAAAAAAATCAATTTTATTGGAATCTACATGAGTAGATCTATATAGTTAATATATAATATGGTGTGTTTTATTATAAAGTTTTTGTTATAGCTTTAAATCTATACTTTTTATAATTATTAGAAAAATTTTGTAGTAAAGCATAGCATATTATATGTTTACTGCATAGATCAACTCATGTGGATTTTAACAAAATTAAATTTTCTATTTTATATTTTTTCTATTGTTTACTATAATTTTTTAAGATTATGTCGAAATAAAGAAAAGGATAAAAAAATAAATCACTGTCCAAAATCGGCCAGGAAGATAAAACAAACGGTTTTCAAAGTTGGAGAAGTTCAAAGTTGAGGGATAAAAATTGGACTTTTTCTAACATCTGTCACTGGGACAAGACAATGTACCAACACTACTTGAGCACTATTTTTCAATGAACGAATAGTATTTTTCTCTTACACCAAATCCGTAAGCATAAATCAAATTTCAGCACAGCAAATAGGGCCGAAGTTTATACACCGAAATGGTACTCAAAATAAAAATAAAAAACATGTCATCGACCTTTTTTTTCTCTTAACATCGTTCTCTTGTCCTGTGAACTACACACATCAAGGGGTAACGAAAACAAAACGGAGAACCTCGGATTTCTATTTCGAAGCATTAAGAGGCTATAGACACCTTTTGTATCATACAGCAGGAAGAAGGTGATATATATTAGTTCACTTCTGTCTACAAACTAGTAGTAACATATATATATATGCATAGAGCAACTGTCTACGAGCTGCTGTTTGCTCAATTGGCAAACTAACAACTCATCTACACTTCAAAGATCTCACATGCCCACTCATTTACACTTCAAAGATCTTATGCCATTAGTAAACCCCCCATCCATTTCCCTTCTTATCTAACCTTTACTCAATCTACCCTAAGAGAAAAGAGAAAAAGAATGACTAATCATACATTTTCCTAAGGTTGTGGTAAAACAAACTCCAAGCTCCCTGCTTGTGATTCTCTCACTGGGGAGGAAGAGGCAGAGACTGGGATGGAGGGGGGGGCTAAAATTTAAATTAGACTGCCAAGATGGTTTGGAAAGGATCCTTGTGTAGAGTATTTGGTTCCACACGTCCGGCACGCCGGGAAGGCACCAGTGGATGCAGTCCGCGTACTTCTCTGGGTCCGCCTTCTGCTTCGGCGTGAGCAGCTTCCCTTGCCGGATAGGGTACAGCGACGTGTGACATCTTCGTGATGTTGATCACTGTCACCGGAACCATCTCCATGGAGCTGGCTACCTTTACCACCAGGTCATACATCCGCATGTGATGATACAAATCCAGGGGCTGGCTGTAGTTCTGATACGGAAGCGTCTCCTTTAGGCATCTGATCTCATCTGGGTTTCCCCACACTACTACAGAACCGGGTTTTAACTCCGGTCTTTAAGGGCCTTTAGCCCCGGTGCCTGAATCAGGGCTAAGGATTCAGGACTAAATGTCCCCCCTTTAGCCCCGGTTCGCAGGCCCGGGGCTAAAGGGTGCGCCAGGTCGCGCAGGCGTGCCACTCGTGGCAGCACCATTACCCACCGGGGCTAAAGACCCTCTTTTTTCTGATTTTGGTATTTCTTATTTTGGTTTTCCAATTAGATTAGGTATTCAAATATGTGTATTCTACGCTTCTAATACATGTATTCGCTGCTAATACATGTATTCATGTACTTATATAAGTTAGTTTCAAGCATTAAACACAAATAAACTATGAAACTCTATAAGTATAATATATATATGCACATAAAATTTACATCATTATCCATTGTTACTTGACTTAAGACACAAACGCTCTCGCCACTTAAATATCATACAGATGTTCGTATTGATTTGACTTGAGTGGTTCGGCCGGGTCGTAATAGTACTCGCCTTTAGAGTTGACCACTTTGTCAAGAAAAAATCCAGCAAAGGTCTCTTGAATTCCTTTGAGGCGGTCTTCTTGCAACACTTGTTGCTGCAACCATAGCGTCTTCAATTTGCATTATAAATAAAACAAGTGTTAATATACATAAGATTTAGTTAATAGCAACAAATAAATAAATGGATATATTATATACATATCACATACTCTTAGATTCGCTATAAGATTTCTTCTTGCATACACCGTGAGGTACTCGCAAACGTAGTATCCACACAGATTGTTGCGTTGTGACTGCCTTAGAATCCACTGTAAGATATGAAAAGATTACCATCGTCATCATACGCATATGTTAAAGCATAATAAGGTAATAGATTACGAGAGTTAGTAGAACTTACATTTAGCATACGAGGACCCTGTAGTGCCTCTTCTAGTTCCGGCCGGTGTTTCGGGACGAACCAAGCCCAAACCCTGCTCAATAATTGGATCATTAGTTAATTAACTCTTGCAGTGTAGTTAAAGGGCAGGAAACCATATTTAAAGATCAAAGTTACCCCTTCATAATGTCTATCATATCTTGGTAATCTCCCACTGGTTTTCTCAGTGAGTCAAAGATTATCAATTGAATTCTTCTCATATCGATGACTATGAGTATCAAGTGAAAACTGCATTTGTTTATAGAGTCAACATATATATATCTTTATGCTGAATTGAGTAATAAGTAAGACAAATTGTGCAAACAATAACAACACTCATCCAAAGTTGTAGGGGAAGAGTATATATTGTCTGGTCTTTTGGTTCACCAAGAACCTCCGTAAATTCCTCTCCAGGTATCCATTGATCGTGGGGAGTGTTTGGATCCGAGAATATGATTGATGGATCAATGAAACCAATTTCCGTGTCTCCCTTACGTTTGAGCATTGACATCAAGAATCTGCATATATATGTTTGAGGATAGTTAGTTACTATACATATACATATGTTATAGTCCGATTACTAAAAGAAATGATCACTTACAGACAGTAGGAGCTCATCAGAGATTTGTCTAGAGCGTCCATGTGGCATAGTTGGTGGAGCTCACTATATGGAACAAATATAAGGTCATCGCCCCGGAAGTAATGTTCTTGTCTAATTCTGACGCAAATGCAGTCATCATCTGGGTTTTTGGTACATGCCTCCATGTACCACGAGTTTAACCTGCGCATTTGCATACCAAGATCCCTAAGGGCCGATGGGTTGTACAAACTTCTGCCACGTACATAAGTTCTCTTAAACTCATCGACTACAGTGGCATTTGCGACTAGTGCATTTCCGTAAAATTCAGCCACGGTTATATTAGCTCCTTTCAAGAAATCTTCCAATCCATCATAATTGACCTTGGGGCCACTATAGTCTTCTAGCACGCTCATGTTTGAACCATATTCATACCAAACAACTAGCAGGCCACTGATTGCTTCGATTGTTCCCCGAGCTGTGGGACACCCTTCCCTGCTCTTTTCTTCTCGGTAATTGCCTTTTCGAGAGTGCGGTCATAGTCTGATATTGGAGAACTCTTTTGAGCATCACGTAGCTTTCTCTTCTTTGCTTCCAACTCTTGCCTTAGAGCTGATTGATGTAAGTAGAATGGCTTTTTAGCTTCTTTCCTTGCTTTACTGTCATCTTTAATTTTTTGGAAATGTGCGTCCACTGAGGCCTTTACTGAAGTGTATATTCCTTCTTCAGTCTTCTCATACGGAAGTTTCTGAGAAATCTTAACTTTCCTTGTAGCTTGCCTCTTTGGTTTTGGTTGGGCGGCGGCCGACACCTTTGCTTTTGTGGCGGTCCTCTTCTTTGGCGATGGGGCGGCAGGTGTCAGCGTTGGAGACCGTCGTGGCGGCGTTGGAGACCGTCGTGGAGGCGATGGGGCCGGTGTCGGCGTTGGAGAATGTCGTGGAGGTTCTGGGGCCAGTTTCGGCGATGGAGACCGCCTTGGAGGTTCTGGGGAGGAAGTCGTGTCGTGTATTTCACCATCATCATCCCTCGCAACACTATGACCAGCAGGTGATGAATGTTGAGTTATGTTTCTAGGTGAGGTCCTACAGCGAAAACAACGAGTGTGAATAACATATCTCTATTTAAGCCCCAATACAAAGTTAGTGAAAAAGAGATAGGTATGATTCACTTTCATTCGCACCTAGGATGATGATGAGGAGGAGGCGGTACAATACGAGGTGATGCCCCAGGAATAATGATATAGCGCTTGCGCCAACAAATAAATGTCTTCTCCGCTTGTCCTAAAATCATCTCCCCATCACCTCCTTCAATGTCAAGCTTAGCATCGCGATGACCTTTTTCAACTCTATCCACCGAGACGCGAGCATATCCAGCTGGTACTTTTGACCCATGGCATATTGGTGTCTTCGTAGGGTCGATAGGAGATACAATACCGGTAGCCACCATGATTGTGGTAGCCCCCTCTGGAATGTGCAGCTCACATGGTGTATTCGGTTCTGTGATGTCATCCACGGGGAAGCGTAGCTTTGCGTCATCACCAGGTTGAGGCACTTCCGTGGAAACACAACTGCTTTTCATCTGAGCTGATGGGCTGATGTTGAATTGCGGTACTGATCCAGTACTTTGCATTTGGCTCATTACTAACTCCACTTGCCTTTGATTTCCTCGCTCATTCTCGCTTCAAGTTTCTCTTCTTGCTCTTTTGCTTGAATAGCTGCTTCGCGTGCTTCAATAAGCATTTGCGACATGCTAAGTTTTATAGCTTCCTCCTCTTTCTTCTTTCTCTGGCGGCTTCTATATGTATCTTTGTCTTGAGGGAAGGCATGCTTCCACAGCACCGCGCCATGACCTCTCGTTCGCCCACCGTGTTCCACAGTCCCCAGGGCATATGTCAGCTCATCTTTATCTCTATCTGGTGACCATAGTCCTTGTTCCCTCATAGATTGAGCATAAACTAGTTTCCTTGCTGCTTCTGTGAGTCCTTCGGTATACGTTAATCTCTCGGTCTGAGGGTCAATGCCTCACCCGTGACCAAAAAACCACCACTTACTACGCTCAGCCCAGTTATCTGATTCTGGTTGGATTCTCCTAGCTTGAAGGTCCTCTTCTTGTTTTTCCCACTTAGGAATGGCAGTCATGTAGCCACCTGATCCCATGTGATGATGGTATTGCTTTTCTCGGGCATTCTGTTGGTTCTGTTGAGCTCGTGATTCGCCCTCTTCGGATGTCTTGAAAGCTACAAAGTCATCCCAAAACAGCCTCAACTTGATGTAGACCTTATTGTTGAAATCTGGAGTAAGGTTCTTCTTGATAAATTCGGTGTACAATTTCTTCTTCCAGGCTTAGAATTATGTCGCCATCTTCTTCATTGCCCAGTCCCTAACTCTCCCCTTCAAAGCTTCATCTTCTGTATCGAGCAAGAAATGTTGAAGAATTTCTTGCCAAATTAGTTCCTTGTCATGATCAGAGACAAAACTAATGTCAGGACGTCGTTTCCTTTGCCGCCATTCACGAGCACTAATCGGAAGCCTATCCCTTACAAGGTAACCACAGTTGTTGGAAAATCTATGTGCATGTGATCCAAGTACTGCCCCTGTTTCCTCATCGAATTCGGTGATAATGTACCAACCCTCCAATGGCTTCTTCGGGCCTCGTACATTTTTTCTCTTCCCCGTAGTTGTCGTTGATGCAGACGGCTATGTATGTAGACACACAAAACTTATAAATATAATTATACAACTAAAATTATTTTGATTTTCATGTATACACAAGATATTGTAGACACATATATACCTCGGCAACATTGTCTTGCGCGATATTTTCTTGCGTGATATTTTCTTGGTGCTCAACATCTTGCGCAAAGTACTGACTTCCGTCATCTACTTGATTGGTGCCATCTACTACTTGATCAGTACCATCGTTGATCATTGAAAACAATAAAGCCTCCATGTCGTCCATATCTATATCAAATCATATATATACATGTTTACTAGCAATATGGAAGGTCAATATTTCTCTAGAGTAGACACTTGGGGTAGACACTTAGTCTTTGAGTAACCAAAAGGGTAGACATCACTTAGGGATTAGGGTATAGGGTAGACACTTAGGATGTATATCTATAGGGTTTAGAAACTAAGGGGTTTAGGGTAGACACTAAGTGTGTGTGTGTGTGTAATAAAAGTGTGTGTGTGTGTAATAAAAATGTTTAGGGTTTAGAAACTTAGGGGTTTAGGGTAGACACTAAGTGTGTGTGTGTGTGTAATAAAAGTGTGACCCTCTTAATTTGCTAATAATGTAAAGTGTGTAACAAAGTGTGTGTATTTGTGTAAACCCTAAACACACACACACACACACACACACACACATATATATATATATATATATATATATATATATATATATAGGTAGACACTTAGTGTGTGTAATAAAAGGGAAGACACTTAGGATTTCTATAACTAATGGAAGGTCTATATATTTCTAAAACTAGCAATATATATAATGAAGATACATATATATCAAATCATATATAGAAATAATGGAAGGTCTATATTTCTCTAAGTGCTAAAATCTATTTCTAAAACTAAAATCTATTTCTATTTTATTACATACAATTCACCTTCTTCTTCTTCCTTTCTTCGATCTTCTTCTTTTTCTCGATCTCCTCTTCACCTAGAAAAACATACATAAAATGTTAGTGTGTGAAAACAAGAAACTAATAACATACAAATTAATAAAATCATTTAGTAATTTTTTTTCTTTTTCCTTTGTTTCTTTCTTCTCCCTACCTTTCTCTTCCTTTCCTCTCTTCTTTTTTCTTTCTTTCTTTTTTCCTTTAATTTCTTTCTTCTTTCTCAATTCTTTTTCTCTCTCTGGCCTTCAAAACCGGTGGCTAGCTCGGGCGCGGTGCTGGCCGGCGGGCTCGGGCGGCGCGGGCTTGGGCACGGCGGCGGCGGTGGCGCAAAGCCGATGATCGAGGTGGCAGTGGTCGCGGCTGTGCAGCAAGGCCGACGGCGGCGCGGCGTGCAGAGGAAGGAGAGAGGCGCGGCTGTGCAGAGGAGGAGGACGGCGGCGCGGCGTGCAGAGGAGGAACGACGACGGCGGCGCAGCGGGCAGAGGAGGCGGCGCGGCTTGGCGGGCAGAGGAGGAACGACGACGGCGGCTCCACGAGATCGAGATTGAAGATGATGGAGGAAGGAGAAATCGGTCGCGGCTTATATAGGGAGGCACCCTTTAGCCCAGGTTCGTATTACCAACGGGGCTAAAGGGCCTTTTAGGCACCAAACGAAATTTCAGTGGGCTCTTTTATATGTTTTTGTATTGTATATAGTTTTCATGTGTTTATAAATTTTCTAGTTCTTGTTAATTGCATAATAAATTAAATACATGGCACAAAATGTTTTTAAAATAACCATTGAATTTCATTTTGATTTATTATACAATAGAAAAATATATAACATAAAATCTTTTACCTTTTATATAATATCAAATATAAATGTAACAAACCATCACTATTTCGTTAATGCAAAAGTATATTGTTGAATTAAAAAAAATGCTTGGTTACCAACAGAAAATTAGTTTATGCATTATTTTAATGTTATTCTTTTTGTGTTTCACTATTCATTATCCAATTATACAACAAATAAGTTTACCCTTAATTAGAAAATTGTTAATGAGACTCTAAATGACCCTATATGACAAACTTTTGAATACAAATAAGTTTTATTTTTACAAAAGAAGTATTAGTAAACATTAATTTGACCAAATACAAATGTAGATCTTTATTTATTTGACCAAAATTCCCAATACACATGTCACTTGATCGACATCACACTGCTAAGCTAGCTACATCAAGCGGGCACATTAGTGATCTTCTTCTTGACATATGTCCCTTTGTCATGATCATGTCGTAACCATGGAGTGTCCTCGGCATTTAGAATTATGCTTGGTCTTTGGTCACACTGAATGGCGCAATTCGGTCATCCCTTTCGTAAAGTTCTGACATGTCTGAGTTTTCCTCAATTCCTAAAATATTTCTTTTCCCTAAAAGAACTATGTGACGCTTGGGCTCATTGATGACTGATTTGTCATCGTTTTTTGCTTTCTTTGGTTTTGTAGACATGTCTTTTACATAGAACACCTGATTCACATCAGCAGCAAAGACGAATGGTTCGTCTTTGTACCCAATAGTGTCGAGGTCCACTGTTGTCATCCCATAATCCTTGTCAATTGTTACCCCGGCTCCGGTCATCTTCACCCATTGACACTTAAACAAAGGGACTTTAAAATTAGATGATAGTATAGTTCCCAAATCTCAACTATGCGGCCATAATATGTTTGCCTTTTACCATTTGGGTCAATGGCATCTATGCGGACACCACTGTTTTGGTTGGTGCTTCTTTTATCTTGGTCTACAGTGTAAAATATATTTCCATTTATCTCGTAGGCTTTGTACGTGAGGATGTGCCATGATGGTTGTCTAGCCAACAAATATAGTTGGTCATCAATACTGTCATCACCAAGAAATTTTTTTCGCAACCAATCGCCGAAAGTTTTCATGTGTTCACGCATAATCCAAGCTTCATTCTTCCCTGAAAACTCGGATCGTAGGAACTTCTTGTGTACCTCGACATACGACTCCACCACGGAGGAGTTTTGAAGAACTGTGTAGTGTGCTTTGTTGAAATAATCATCCCCCGTACCGATATATGTTTTCTTCCCTAGTGTTCCTTTCCCACAAAGTCTCCCTTCGTGTCTTGATTCAGGAACACCAATCGGGTCAAGGTCGGGAATATAGTCAACACAGAACTCAATGACCTCCTCTGTCTCGTAGCCCTTGGCGATGCTTCCTTCTGGGCGAGCACGTTGGTGAACATATTTTTTCAGGACTCCCATGAACCTTTCAAAGGGGAACATGTTGTGTAGGAACACAGGACCGAGAATACTAATCTCCTTGACCAGGTGAACTAGGAAGTGTTCCATGATATTAAAGAAGGATGGAGGGAAAAACCAACTCAAAGCTGACAAGGCACTGAACCACATCATTCTGTAGAGCAGCTAGTTCCATTGGATCGATTGCCTTCTGAAAAATTGCATTGAGGAATGCACATAGCTTCACAGTGGCTAGACGTAAATGTGGAGGTAGAATTCCTCTTAACGCAACCAGAAGCAATTGCGTCATAAGCACATGGCAGTCATGAGACTTTAAGTTTAGGAATTTCTTCTCTGACACATTTATTATATTCTTTATATTGGAGGAAAATCCAGATGGGACCTTGATGCTGCTTAGACATTCAAACATGATTTCCTTCTCTTCTTTGCTAAGAGTGTAGCTAGCAGGCTTTAAATAATGGCGTCCATCTTCTATCTTCTCTGGATGCAGGTTGTCTCGTTCTTTCATGTCTTGCAAGTCCTGTCACGCTTCAAGTGTATCTTTGGGTTTTCCATACACACCCATGAATCCTAGCAGGTTCACACAAACATTCTTTGTCAAATGCATCACGTCGATCGCGTGGCGGACCTCTAGGACATGCCAATAGGGTAGCTCCCAAAATATGGACTTCTTCTTCCATATCAAGTACGGCCACTTCTCCCTTTACAAAGACTGCTTGCACATCCTTGACCATATCAAGTACCTCCTCTCCAGTTTGGTTGTCAGGCTTGGTTCGTTTCACTTCTTCTTTACAATGCTTTCCTTTTTTCTGGCTTGGTGATTCTTAGGAAGAAAATGATGATGGCATATACACAGTCAAGGTCATCAAAACAGTGTGTGCATGCATTATATCCCTTGTTTGTCTGTCCTCAAAGATTACTTAGGACAGGCCAATCATTGATTGTTACGTACAACAATGCTCGCAAGTCGAAGTGTTCCTGTTTGTACTCATCCCACACATCTACACCTGGTTTGCTCCATAAAAGCAGGAGTTCCTCAACTAAGGGCCTTAGGAAGACATCAATATCATTGCCAGGTTGCTTCGGGCCTTGGATCAGGACCGGCATCATAATAAACTTCTGTTTCATGCATAACCATGGAGGAAGGTTGTAGATACATAGAGTAACAGGCCAAGTGCTATGACTACTGCTCTGCTCCCCAAAAGGATTCATACCATCTGTGCTCAAACCGAACCTTAAGTTTCTTGCGTCTTCTGCAAACTTCAGGAATTCTCTGTCAATTGCTCTCCACTGGGACCCATCAGCAGGGTGTCTCAACATGTTGTCTGCCTTACGGTCTTCTTTGTGTCATCGCAACAACTTTGCATAGTCCTTGTTTATGAACAGACATTTCAGGCGTGGTATTATAGGAGCATACCACATAACTTTGGCAGGGATTTTCTTCCTAGGATGCTCTTCGCCCTCAGCATCGCCAGGGTCATCTCGCCTGATCTTATACCGCGACGCTTTACATACGGGGCATTCATCCAAAGTCTCGTAGTCCTTGCCACGGTACAGAATGCAGTCATTAGGACATGCATGTATCTTCAGGATTTCTAATCCCAGAGGGCACACGACCTATTTTGCTTCGTACGTAGTGGCAGATAATTCGTTAGGCTTCGGAAGCATCTTTTTATTAATCTTGAGTAATTGCCCAAATGTCTTGTCAGATATGTCATTTTTTGCCTTCCATTGTAGCAACTCCAATGTTGTACCCAACTTATTTTGCCAATCTCCGGCGCTCGTGAATAGTAGTTTCTTGTGATCCTCTAGCATGCGGTCAAACTTAGTTTTCTCTTTGTCACTTTCACAATCTCTTTGTGCATCACGAATGACTTCACCAAGACCATCATCTTCAGAGAGTGTGTCCTCTACCTCTGCCTCTTCTTCTGCTTCCACCATTGGAGTATCATTGAAGTCATCATATTGAGCAATAATGTCGTCAGGGTTCAATTGCTCTTCTTCGTCTCCATCCATCATAATTCTGGTTTCTCCATGCTTGGTCCAACAAATATAGTTTGATATGAAACCCGACTTCAACAAATGTGAGTGAACAGTCCTTGAGCTAGAATATTCCTTCAAATTCTTGTACAAGGTGCATGGACAACACATGAAATTAGCATCCCGCTTGTTTGCCTCAGCCGCTCTTAAGAAATCATGCACGCCATCAAAGAACTCTTTGGAGCGGCGATCAACATTGTACATTCAATCGCGTGTCATCGTCTGCATTATATGACCCAAAACATAATTAAATTTCTAATTTTGGTCAAAAAAATAAAATTATAAAATACCGAACGAAAGGTCGTCTACATTAAAATAACATGATCGAGATGGAACATCATCATGTGTCATTTCTGAGTCATACAAATACTAAGGTATGCTCTATGAAAGCCTCGACATAGCGTATGCTAAGACCACTAGCACAATACACAGAAAATCTAAAATGCAATACAGTAGCATAATGATCTCCCGATCAATCCCAACTAAAGCAGACAAATCATCATTTGTCTGCTCAGCATCGACAGACTTCTTGAGCTGGCTCACTGCCTCATCAGCCTTCGTAGCCTTCGCGACGTGTGTAACATACTCTTCCTCCCAGTACCAGCCGCGGCATCCAGTGCCATCCCACTGAAAATAGAAATAAAAAATCAACACTTGAATCAAAATCATCAGGAAATATAGGTACAAATTAACCATCAAATATGACAAAATATATAACTCACATTGCGATCTGGACACTTATAGAAGATCCGACCGTTGTTGGGACCCGGCTTCCCCACTCGGTACTCTTTCACAGTATTTTGTATACACTTGCCACAGGTAATGAGAGGGAGGTCTGGCCTTAGTCGCTTTGGAACCCGATCAGAGGCCGAGTGTCCCGAAGCAGTTGTCATCTACTCTCTATACTCAATTTTCAAACTAGATATTATAAATTCCTTATATTCTAAACAAAGAAAATAAAACAACTAAAATTTACATTTCTCTAAAATCATCAAATGTGTCATGTATACAACTAAAGTATTCTAGGTAGCTACCTTCTTCATCTAAATATATAATTTTTTGAGCTCAAGTAGCATATATATAAATCAAGAACAATTCACCATAAATTCATCATTTAATAATATCCTAAGAATCTATATTTCTCAAACTAAGCTAAACTAATCTTGAAATGTGGAACATATAATACCCTAGAAATGAAAGGTGTATACTTAGAATACTAGTTTTAGTTGTCTTGCTTGTTCAAAATATTCAAACAATGACAAGTGAATGAAGCTTAAAATGGCAAAAAATAGGAATCATAAAGGAAAATGACATATAGAACAAGAAACAATATATGTTGTCGCTAAAACATGAGAGGTTGAAGATAGTAACCTTTCAACGAGTCGATGGAGGCGTAGAAATGATCAAATGAAGCAATGACCGAAGAGGAGATGAAGAACAATGAAGAACACTAAGAACAAGAGCAAGAACAGAGAGGGAGAGAAATAAGCTCTCGGGCTCGGGCAGGGAAGGAAGAGAGTTCAAATAGGGGGGACCTTTAGTCCCGATCCATAGAACCAGCCGGGACTAAAGGCCCAGAATTAGCCCCGGTTGGTGTTTAGCCCCGGTTTGTAACACCAACCGGGCTAAAAGTCCCCCCTGACAATGTCTGAACAGTGTCAGACCAACGAGCCGTTGGGAGGGGACTTTTAGTCGCGGTTGGTATTACCAACCGGGACTAAAGGTGTTTTTAGCCCCGGGCGCAATTTTCACCGGGGCTAAAGCCGATTTAGGAAATCAGCCAAAGGTATGTTCTGTAGTAGTGCCAGTTATGTGGGCTGTTGTCATAGAAAGGAAGCAAGTTTAGCAAGACCATCACGTATAAATAAATGAGTGAAATATGCAGCCCAAAAGCAGCAGAAAATATGAAGTTGGCTTTATGCCTGTTTGTAGATACTGATTTTCATAGCCACCGCCGTGTCTTTGTAGTAGCTTCGAGGAGGATGACTTAGATACGTAGTGATGTTTTCCACACCTGCAACCAGCAAAGACTTCTTGAGCAGCATGCAGTGCATGTACGTAGTCACCAAATCAAACTGAAGCACTCCTCCTGCGTGCCCATCCTTTCCATCACGAAATGAACAAACAAACAAAAATGGGTGTGTGAGTGTCACACATTTCAACGCGAGGGAATGCATACGAAAGCGAGAAAGTGACTCCAACCGACCAAATCAGCAACAGCAACAGCAACAGCAACAGCATCAGCAAAAGCGAGTCGTATGGAAACAATTTTACTTGTTACTTTTCTACAACATCTTTATAAAGTATAATCAAAATATACTTTTTATGATACTATATTTCACGAAGAAAATCCACTTACATGACCTTTAAATTTCCAAACTCAACACAGAAGAATCTATTTATAGTCTAAATTTTAAAATATTTGTTCCATAAAAGGTATATATTTGACTTCAAGCAATCTCAAAACAATTTGCTTTAGGTCTTATTTAGATGTCATCGAATTTATCTTAATTTACATGTGATGTGAGGGAGTAAATCCAACTGGACGTGTAAATAAATACTAATTTGGATTCCAGTGTGAGCACGCAGGTGACCAGGTCGTGGTAGGCACGAGACGGCAGTCCCCGTTCCCGTTCCCGTTCTCGTTCTCACTAGTACACTATAGTAGTATATATGTACCTCGTTCATCCTTCCTCTTCATTCTCGACTTCTCGTACGTACATCAGAGAAACACCCTGCATTCAATTCAACTGCCACCTACTGTACTACTACCAAGCACAAGCAATGTCACCTGCTTCCGTTGCCACCGCTCTCGCCGTTGTCGCGTGCTGCATCGTCACGTCAGGACTTGCCGGTGCGGCGGCGGGAGACACGGACACCGTCTCGGCGCGGCGGCCGCTGCGGGGCAACGAAACGGTGGTCTCGGCGCAGGGCAAGTTCGAGCTCGGCCTCTTCAGCCCCGGCGGTGCCGGCCGGTTCTTCTACCTCGGCATCTGGTACAAGAACGTGCCCGTGCAGACCGTCATCTGGGTCGCCAATCGTGTCAGCCCGCTGTCCTGTGCTGCCTCCGCCGAGCTCCGGGTGTCCTCCTCCTCCGGCAACCTCGAGCTCGTCGGGCTCAGCGCATCCTCCGGCCCTTCCACGTCGCCACCAGGCGTCGTGTGGTCGTCCAACTCCAACTCCAACCTGTCGTCCAAGTCGAACGTCGTTGCGGTGATGCGGGACAACGGCAACCTTGTCCTCCTCGACGGCGGCAACGTGCTGTGGCAGAGCTTCGACCACCCGACGGACACGCTGGTGCCCGAGGCGTGGCTGGGCGAGGACAAGCTTACC
This sequence comes from Microstegium vimineum, assembly GCA_022036555.1. Lineage (NCBI taxonomy): Eukaryota > Viridiplantae > Streptophyta > Magnoliopsida > Poales > Poaceae > Microstegium > Microstegium vimineum. The sequence goes on along the minus strand of CM039129.1, from coordinate 39,129,342 downwards.
GGCGAGTACCAGACGCTGACGTCATGGCGCAACGCGGAGGACCCGGGCCCCGGGATGTTCACCAACACGGTGGACCCAAACAACGGCAACAGCAGCGAGTTTTTCTACCTCTGGAACGGCTCCCGCGCCTACTGGCGGAGCGGCGTCTGGACGACGGGCCATGTGTTCGCCAACGTCCCGGAGGCCGTCAACAACGTGCTGTTCAACCAGACGTACGTGGACACGCCGGCGTACCGCCGCGTCACGAGCGTGCTCTACGACAACGCCACCATCACGCGCCTCGTCATGGACGTCACCGGCCAGACCAAGCAGTTCGTCTGGGTTTCAGAGAGCAAGAGCTGGCAGTTCTTCTGGGCCGCGCCCACCGTGCAGTGCGACGTCTACGCGCTCTGTGGCGCCTTCGGGGTTTGTGATCAGAGGAGCCAGCCGCCGTGCAAGTGCCCGCCTGGGTTCGCTCCGACGACGGAACGGGACTGGGGACTCAGTGACTGGAGCGCTGGGTGCCACCGGAGCATGCCGCTGCAGTGCAATGGGTCAACGACGACGGACGGGTTCCTGGAGCTGCCCGGCATGAAGCTCCCTGACGATCCCATCCCCGTTGCTGCTGGCGGCAGAGCAGAGTGCGAGTTGGCTTGTCTAACCAACTGCTCCTGCCAGGCCTACACGTTCTCTGGCGGCTGCGCCGTCTGGCACCACGGCTTCCGCAACCTTCAGCAGCTGCTGTTTCCTCTAGATGCCGCCGGGGGCGGGGGTTCGTCGTCGAGCTCGAGCCTGTACCTCCGGCTGTCGGAATCTGAATTGCAGCAGCAGCGTCTGCCTCTGCGAAACGGGAAGAAGAAGAGGCGGAGGCTGTGGCTCATCGTTTTGCCCGCACTGGGCGTGTCGGCGGCAGCAGCGTGGATCCTTGTGTCTAGGAGGAGGAAACGACGTGCTGAAATGGCGAAGCAGCACAAGAGCTCCTCGTCCCCGCTTGCAGTGTACAGCTACGGCGACCTCCGGTCGGCCACGAGCAACTTCTCGGAGCGGCTGGGCGGCGGAAGCTTCGGCTCGGTGTACCGCGGCGTGCTGAGCGGACGACACGGACATGTGGCCGTCAAGAAGATGGAGGGCCTTGGGCAGGGCGACAAGCAGTTCCGGACGGAGGTCAACACGCTGGGCCTCATCCACCACGTCAACCTCGTCCGCCTCCTCGGCTTCTGCTCCAGCTCCTCCGGGACCGGGGACAAGCTGCTCGTGTACGAGTACATGCCCAACGGCTCCCTGGACTCGTACCTCTTCGGAACCGGCTGCTGCCCGAGCTGGCGCCGCCGCTACGGCGTCATGATCGGCGTCGCCAGGGGGCTGGCGTACCTGCACGACGGCTGCCGGGAGCGCATCATACACTGTGACATCAAGCCGGAGAACATACTCCTGGACGGGGATTTCACGCCCAAGATCGCAGACTTCGGGATGGCGAAGCTGGTGGGGAGGGACTTCAGCCGGGCACTCACCACGATGCGGGGCACGGTCGGGTACCTCGCGCCGGAGTGGATCTCCGGGATGCCCATCAGCGCCAAGGTGGACGTGTACAGCTTCGGAATGCTGCTCTTCGAGCTCATCTCCGGGAGCCGCAACGCCGTCAGGGACGGCGGCGGCGGCGACCGGGAGCCGTCTATGATGGCCTTCTTCTTCCCGGTCTGGGCCGCCGTCAGAGTGGCGGAAGGGGACACGGCCGCCGTCGCGGACCCGCGGCTGCAAGGCGACGTGAGCCAGGACGAGCTGGAGCGCGCATGCCGGGTGGCGTGCTGGTGCATCCAGGACCACGAGGCACACCGGCCCGCCATGGCACAGGTCGTGCAGGCGCTGGAGGGCGTCGTCGACGTCGACATGCCGCCGGTGCCGCGCGCGCTGCAGCACCTCGCCACGCTCACATAATAATCATGTACGGTACAATTGTATAAGGCACTGCAGTATATGTCAGATGGTGAGCGGGCGCCTGGTAGCTGACCTGCCATGGTCACAGTCGCTTTAACTCTATGTTAAGTCTAGTAGCTTACGTAGCTTTTGGCCGCATATATCTTAATTAGATATAGTCATATAGAGGCTGGATTTTTATCTTTTTTAGAAAAACTAAACTTTATATATGACTTTAGATATCCTGGTTAAAATTTAAGAGTTACAGCTATCTAAAGTTTAGTGCCTAAACTTTCACCGGTACATAGAATCTCTAATGACGGTTCTAAACATATTTTTACTAACGTTTTTTCATTCCGCAGGTGGGAGACAGGGAGAGGCTAGTGGAAATCATTCTCTCCACTGGCGGTTTACTGAGATCCGTAAATCGATTTCTACAAATCTCATTTATATTACGGTTTTCATAACAAACCACATGTAGAATGGTTTCCGCCAGTGCGAGAGGCTAGTGGAAATCATTCTCTCTACTGGCAGTTTACTGAGATCCGCTAGTGCAAATCAAATTCTACAAATCTCATTTGTAGTGGTGGTTTTCATAAGAAACTGCATATAAATGATTTTCCAGGATTCAGGTTTTTAAAAATAGGAAAAAAAATTGTGGGAGAGGCGAACTAGTGAGTCGCCCATCCGTCTCCGTGCAAGTAGAGCTAGTGACACACTTTTTCGCGTAAAATCGCGAGCTACGTGGCTATGGAGGTTGAGGTTACGGGTTCGAAACACTCGATAGAAATTAAGGTTTTATTAAAAATATTCTTCACTAACTATAGATATGATTGGCTTTCTAGAGTGCGTACAAAATACAAAGGAGTTGTTAGAGAATGAAAAGATATAAAGAATGATTTGTATTCAAATAACTCTCCAAATAATGATTAAGAAAAAAATAATAAGAAAAACTTTATTAGGATGCTCTAGCCTCTAGGAATGTTGTATTTCATCAGAAAAAAAGGTACTTTTGTCGCCCGCTTCCCTTCCTCAACTTAGGTGATGGTCCGATTTTCAACTCGCCTCAATAAAATTGGATTTTTACACCACTCACCTTAAGAAATTTTGGATAATGGTTTTGTTGTGGCACCCCCTCTATAAACTCGGAGCGGAGCGGACAATACATAGATGCCTATGCATTTTTTGTGAATGTCAGAAATGATATGGAGATGGAGCAAAATTGGAAAGGAGATGAATTTATGGTATGTTTGGGACTGCTCCACAAACTTTGCTCTGCAAACTCCACTGTGAAGCAACTCTAAAAAAAATGGAATTTGTGGAGTAGCTCTTTAGGTGCTCTCACAACTCTACCTTTTTTCTTGAGCTGTGTGCATGGAGCAGAGCTTAAAAACGTGGAGCGGAGCAGTCCCAAACCACCCCTTTAATAGTAGAACAATATGTGCATACACAGAGAATTATATGCTTGTCAAGAACTAATTTAGTAATTCTAAATATCCTAAAAATCAGCTTGGATGAAAAACAAGCCATTTTACTCTCACCCTACATAAGATAGAGCATGACTTTATAGAAATCTGAAACTCGTTTTGTATTTCTCTGATATAAAAAAACAAGTTTCTGTATGATTTTTCTAAGATTGCATGAGATTTTAGGTTTTAAATTGCACAAATTTTCTAGGAACAAATATTTGGATTTTTTTTAAAAAAAATAATTAATGTCCGGTTTACCTCAGAACTATCAATGAAGTCCGATTTACCTCTATTGATGTGGCACCACGTAGGATGCCTGACTCTGACTAACCAACTTCAAAGTACAATCGATTGGCCCGTGGGCTAAGAAGATGACCAAGACGCTTCAGAGTTCAGATACAGCTCGACAATGCACCCACGAAGGCAAAGCTGGGACAACTTACATGAAGATTTCTGTAGCATATCACTTGGACAAGAAAACGTACATGAAGTTTGTACGCCGAAATGGTTCTAAAAAATCATGTCATTGACCTTTTTTCTCTTCAGATTTTCCTCTTAACATCGTTCTCCTGTCCTGTGGACTACACACATCAAGGGTAACGAAAACAAAACGGGGAACCTCGGATTTCTATTTGCAAGCATGAGGCTATAGACACCTTTTGTATCATACAGCAGGAAGAAGGTGATATATATTAGCTCACTTCTGTCTACAAACTAGTAGTAATATATATGTGCATAGCGCAACTGTCTACGAGCTGCTGTTTGCTCAATTGGCAAACTCACAGCTCATCTACACTTCAAAGATCTTACATACCCACTCATTTACACTTCAAAGATCTTACATGACATTAGTAAACCCCCCATCCATTTCCCTTTAGCTCTAACCTTTACTCAATCTACCCTAAGATAAAAGAGAAAAAGAATGACTAATCATACATTTTCCTAAGGTTGTGGTAAAAAAACTCCAAGCTCCCTGCTTTGTGGTTCTCACTGGGGAGGAAGAGGCAGAGACTGGGATGGAGGGGGGCTAAAATTAGACTGCCAAGATGGTTTGGAAAGGATCCTTGTGTAGAGTATTTGATTCCACACGTCCGGCACGCCGGGAAGGCACCAGTGGATGCAGTCCGCGTACTTCTCTGGGTCCGCCTTCTGCTTCGGCGTGAGCAGCTTCCCTTGCCGGATAGAGTACAACGACGTGTGGGCATCCTTCCTGTAATCTGACATCTTCGTGATGTTGATCACTGTCACCGGAACCTTCTCCATGGAGCTGGCTACCTTTACCACCAGGTCATACATCCGCATGTCATGGTACAGGTCCAGGGGCTGGCTGTAGTTCTGATACGGAAGCGTCTCCTTTACGCATCTGATCCCATCCGGGTTTCCCCAGTTATGTGGGCTGTTGTCATAGAAAGGAAGCAAGTTTAGCAAGACCAGCACGTATAAATAAATGAGTGAAATATGCAGCTCAAAAGCAGCGCAGAAAACATGAAGTTGGCTTTATGCTGACATCATCTAATCACAATTGCTCTTAATTTTATTCCTTTCCTTTTTTCAAATGATATATACACGATTGCATCAAAATAAAATCAACTGACACTTGAAGAAAGCAATACGATTCAACGCCGCTAATTTGCAAATGTATGGTCATATAAGATGTTAAACAAATTCAAAGTACCGCATGCAGCAAATGGTGCCTGCTTTCTCTTATGATGTCCAGGGCATGACAATGTAGAGGCATGTGGGGTAAGCTTTCTATGAAACATTAGTTTTATATAGACACCGACACTCACTTTTTTCTAAATATGGGCTATGAAGCACTCAAGACTCACATGATGCTATGTTTTACTCTGGTGATCTGCTCCAAGGGCACTCACTATAACAATTAGTTAGTTCTGTCTAACAGTGAACAAAACTCCAAACCTGGTGACAGAGCTTACAACTAAATTTATCTGCCATGGGTAACAGAGCACATATATGCTAATCAAAGAAGTCATTCATCATGCACTAACAGCATTATGTTTTTCCAAACTTAAAATACCACATTGATTAAGATAGCATGAGGCTAAAATGAGGCTATCAGTATGTAACAGAGCATATGTATACTTATAGATGGGGGATGTAAGTATGTAGCGTATGCAAAAAGTAAATGATTCTGACTGAGAGGATAACATCCAGCAAAATGGCTGCATTACTAAGTATCAACAAAAACGGAAATGGTATGTGTATTTAACTCACTGCATGCTGCATTTATAGTTGCATCCATATATAATTGTTGTGTATGAGTTCATGGTTTCGAAACTTGAAGGGATAAGATTTCTGGCATTGAAGTTGTGGAACGATAAATTGGAAGGATAAGATTTCCGACATTGTATTCATATTTAATCGGATGTTAGTACTTCATTTTCTAGTTTAATTAAGAAGCTAAAAATCAAAATGATGATGTGAATGATGAATTTTTCGGCCAGTCACAAGTGCACAGAGAACATTCCTTCAAAAATCAATTTTAAACATTCATTTGTATTTCAAAAAATTAGTGCTGTGTTCCAGAGGTGTGCATACTGCATACTATATATGGTTCGATATTACTACTATTTATGATGTGTATGGTAAGCTTTAGATGTTTATATCAAACTTATTGGATGGATTTACAAAAAAAAAAGTTTCCACTTCCATTTTAGCATATGAAGTTCAATTTTTGAAAAACAAACTAAAGAAAATCACTATGACCCTGTATATAGGAAGTTTACAAGGCCACACATTAGTATTGTATTATATACTTCATTATTTGTACAGAGTAATTGGCAGCATTCTTCTCCGTCCGCTTCGGTACCCTCAAAATGTTCGATGAAATGCTAAGCTATGTTGCATGCACATCTCTGAACCCACAAACATTGCTGCACTGTACAAGCAACTTTCTATTCATGCCTTAGAGATCTGTCTTTCTCAGCTTCCTACAAGATAGTTTTCATATAAGAATATGGAAGTGTATTATATGTTTAGATTATTGATCACTAGTTCATTACTATACCCATGCCAAAGCACGGGCTATAGAGTAAATCTAGATTGTGAACTTGCTGCCTGCCAAGTGCACAAATGTGCAAATAGTGGTATACCTACTTCTGGAGCTATTAGGGTGTGGCAAAGCCAAACCTGCTTTTCTAGTGTACTACTATAAGCAACATTGAAGTACATAAGTATTTCAAATTCTCCTAGCAGAAGTAGAGCTTTGCAGGAGCGTGGTTCATATCAACCTAATTTCAAATGCTCTAACATCACAAGTTCAACGTACAATGGCATCAGGCAACCAATTGTTTTAACTGAATTTCTTAGAAGTACAATAAGACTTTTAATAGTTATGGCATGACGTAAAAAATGGCAAAAAGAGCCTTAATCAAGATATCATATACCATAAACTAAATTTTAACAGGTTTGTCCATTTTCTAGTATGCATCCATGTATACATATTTCTCAACCGTTAATAAAAACCAACATATCGTCAGTACTCAAAGAGTCATACTCTAAGTCTCTGTTAGGAATCAGGACAAATACAGAAGCCAATTCCAGAATAGTGGGGCTCCTTTCTCTTGTCAAATCCAGTTTTCATGTTGCTTGTGATGCAAAAAAATGGCACAAAAGTCTCAGCTAACCCACACCAGACCACATGTGAAACATTATTATTTTGCTGTTGTACCAAACAGTGCCTTTTGCCTTCCTAATTGCAAACCAGACCCACACAGAAGTTTGTTGAGATCATAAAGAAAAGTCTCCTCACCATCCCTAAGTGCTAGTTTTGGTGTACTTTAAGTCTACAGAAGTTTCTTGCCTTAAAATTATCATAAACCATTTGAATCACACCACCTGGAATGCAGCGAGAGGTTTCAATGAAGTTTTGAATTCTATTTTGGTCTATTCATCTTTAGTTTTACAAATGCTCAAAAAACTCTAAATTTTAGTATCATCTATGTACCATGGTACCAAGTCTACAATACCCTCCTTTTTATTACATAATGCAAATAAGAGAAATCCGAGAAATATCCAACCAAAATCTGCTAGTGACTAGAGAGTGAAGTCCATAAAACTGAACTATATTTGGATTTTGTATCCATGCAAGAAAGTTGATTATCAGATCCAAAAGTTAGGACATCACTTTCCACGTGGGCCATGAACCAGCCTGACAGCTGAGTCTTATTCATTGACTGATTGACCACATAGTTTGGTTGAGTGGACAGTGACATTGTGCCCTGCTGAATAGAAAAGGAGGGAGCTTGCTGCTCCAGAGTCCAGAAAGCAATTTGGGCTTAACAAACCCCTTCGATCAAGCCTATGTATGGTGTCTAATTAATTCGACAGTGGCCCACAAAGTTCAAGGTTGCATTGGAAATTACTCATAATTTGGAGTAGTAATCAATCAAAAGTCCAGAGCAAACCACCCCTGCTTGTACCAGACAGGAAAATAAAAGAAATATAAATGCAGCAGCTTTCAGTTACCTGATGTGAAGTGGAGAAATCGTCATGAAGAAGACAGACGTGCGGGCAGGATCAATGTTGTCATTGAGCCAATCAGACCACGTCTTGAACACCCGACCATACGCCTCAATCCTGGGAACCTCGTCGTGCTCAGACCAATACCTCGAATTTGGTCTCCTGCAAAAATCCAGCCAGTATAAGTACACTGTAGTACACTCAGAACACGATCCAACCCAATGCTCATTGCTCAATTGCAATTTGCAAAAAGCAGCAAAGAAGCTACTACACACATTTGCAGTCCAGATAGACACAGGAGTCAATTCAGTCCAACAGAAAGGCAACAGTGAAGGGCTGGAGGCTGACCTGACTTTCATGTCGGCGGTGTTCATCCACCAGATATAGGTGTTGAAGACGAGGTAGTCGACGCCCCTCCAGTACCTAGCGTGCCCCTCGATCCGCTCGGTCCTAATGATCCGGTGCTCGATGCTGTGGATCTTGGGGTTATCGGAGTTGGACTCGACGAGGAAAGGCGCCCAGTAGAACTCGAGAGTGGCGCGGTACTCTTTAGCGTGGAAGACGGTGAGGGAGCCCCGCTTCACGACCTTCTTCCTGCCCTTGGATAGAACGGGCTGCACCAGACACACCAGTGACTCCCACTGGTTCCGGTTCAGCGAGTCTCCCACGAACATTAGCCGCTTCCCTCGCATCGCCTCCATGAATCTTCGAGCGTCGAACCTGCTCGGATTGGAACCATATATATTCAGTCGAATCGATTGTGAGGGAAATAGTGAAGTGGAGGGAGGAGACGTACGTGGGGAGGGAGCAGTCGTGTGGCTGCCATTTCCAGTACTGCCACAGATGGTCGGGTCGGCCATTGGCGAGGCAAGTGACCTGTTTGGTGAGGAAAGTGCAGTCTTTCTCCCGGTACGCAGGGAGGGAGACGTTGTCGAAGACCCAGCGGCCACGGGAGAGGTCGCAGGCGGGTGGGGGAAGCGCGAGGGGCGGGAGGCCCGAGACGTTGTAGAAGTCGGCGTCCGGGTAGAGGTAGTCGTCGATGGAGAGCTCGGCGATTGTGCGGACGTCCTCGCCGTACATGAAGAGCGCGAGCAGGAAGAAGGCCGCCACTAGCGTGGTGACTGGGGAGCGGCGCGACGCGGCGAGGAGGGAGCGCGCGGTGGAGGAGGTGAGGGTGCCGCTGAGGACGCCCCTGATGGTGGTGGGTACCGGCGTGGGGTCGGAGGCGGAGGTGGAGCTGGAGGTGGGTGGCGGCGGTTTGGCCATGGCTGCTGCGGAAGGAGGTGGAGGGGGTGTGGTGGCGCAATGCCCCGCCCAGGCGCCCGGGCTGGGGAGCTTCCGGGGCGAGCAATGAGTGGTGACTGAGTGGATCAGTTGAGGCGACGCGGGGACAGGAGGGAGGAGGAGGATGGCAGCACCGCCATGAGCTGCTCGCGCATGGCGACGAGAGGCGGTGCCGAGGTGAAGAGGAAGGGGATCTGAGGAAGAATCAGCACAGTGAGGAGGCAGGGAAGGGGAAAAGGTAAGGGAGATCGAGAGCACGGAGGGTTTAGTAAAAGCACACCTAAAACCCTCCTCTAATCAAGGGAGGGTGTCTGCTGCTTCCGTACGATGGGCCTTTTAGCTCCTGGGCCTCACAGATACTTGCATGTATGCTGGGCTTATTCCGTACTGTATTTTACAAATCCAGGTATTCCCTCAAAAAGAAAATCTGGGTATATGACACTGACAGTATAATACGGGTTCACCTTGTCCAAATACGGGATCCTTCACACCTGCCAAAAAGAAAATCTGTTTTTTATTTTTTTTTCAAAAATACAAGAACAGGAGGGTAAAATGTAGAAAATGGGACGAGTCAGGACATGATATAACCCGTAATCGAGAGAGATTGAAGGCGATTAGGGAGATTTGGTATAGTACTGTCAACTCAAGATTATTTTTCTAGATACATTTTGTGTTAACTGGCACAGTGGATTTACGTTTCCACCCGTCAGGGTGACGGTAAGAACCACTCCCTCCCTCTGTCTTGTAATATTTGTATTCTATAGGAAATTTTGAAGGTAAATTAAGAGAGAACATAAACAACCATCATGTACCCTCATTTTATTTCTTAATTAGACGCTATTATCAACGCAAATAATGATGATTGATTGATAAATAGAAAATATTTAATAACAAAACTGGGTTTTGTCCTTAATACAATGTCTTATATGACGATTTTGAATGCTAGAATGGGCTCTATTGCATGGACAGAAAGTGACGGAGAGAAGAGCCGCGGTCTCATCGTCCGTGGGTACGTGGGGCTGGTGGTCTCGGGCCTGCGCGTGTTTCAGGCGCGCGCGCTAGCCGCCAGTTAGGTGAGGACAACTGCATTCATCAGCAGCAGCTACACACGAGGTGGCGGTGGTGAGGTGCGTGTCCAGGAGCCTCTGGCCTCGGATGGGCTCCACAGGGACCACCACGGCACCACGACGAATTTTAACGGTCTATGATCGCAGGAGGAATCGCTCAAGCAACTAAGGCCAGCCCCAAGGCAATGAGTCAGCTCGTAGCTCTAGCTTACCAACTAGGCTCGGATGTCACAGTATTTGAAAAGCATATGCCTCGTAGATGTTAGATTAGCCTGCAGAGGCTACCATCTCCTCAGGAGAGAGAGGGGAGATTAGAGTAGTAAAAGTGAGAGACGAGAGAAAAAAGAAAAAAAAATATTGCTTTGGTAGTAAGAATGGTGGCTCTAGAGGTTTGTGCTTACATGTCACATCAACTTTTGTCCAAAGTCTACAGAGTACACTGTTGTGTGCTTGCGTTGGTGAAGGCCTAAGACCATCTCCAACCGATGTGGTAAAATAAATAGCTAAATTGCATAATTTAGCTCTTTTGTAAAATATAGAAGTTTTAAAAAAAAAGAGTTTCCCAACAGACTTGCTATTTCGCATCTTGTATGTATAGCCAGCTATTTCACAAGATAGCAAGCCACGTTCGCATGTTGTTTATGTCCAACGAGATTTCAAGGCATACTTGCTATTATACAAAATTAAATAGAAGATCTGTTAGAGTTCAATTTTTCCTGTAAAAGTCTAAATATACAATACAGAACAAAAATAGCATGTCTCTTGGAGATGCTCTAAGCCGGCTCACGCGCGGCTGCTCTTGCCTCTCGGCGAGACCGGACATGCGCTGCGTGTTCGGATCGCCGGCGACACGGCCGGCGGGAACCATCACCGCCCTCTAAGCTGTTCTTGGGTGCTCCAGATGTCCTGAAAAGGCAGGCAGTGGAGGTCCTCCTCGGCCTGCCGCCGCCCGTACGTGGACATGTCCTCCATCAATTATTAGTTCAATGTAAGTAGACTACATCCTTAATAAGATTTTTTACCATCATTGAACGTAAGAATGTCAATAATTGATGGTAGCAGAAGATGATGATTTTTTTTATAATGGAAGACACTAATAATAAGATATAAAAAGGACACGTTTTTTCGAGTTGTGTCACTGTCAGTGTGTTCTTTCTCCTCCTATAATATATAAATAGTAAAGTGACTTATCATCTGTCCACCCCAAGTGTGAAGTATCCTTCCCTCTCTTGGTTCATTTAAATTTGGTGTGTAATGACGCTAACAAGATTTAGATTTATCTGATGTTCCATCCATCCAAATATTATGTTGGTCCGATCGTTTCGGTGGCTGATAAGTCGACTGATGTCGGTGAGAGAAAAATATTGTTTCGGTGACTGATAAGCCGACTGATAAGTCATGCGAATACGACGTAATTGGAAACCCCACCATGATCATTTACACTAGCAAAATTTCTACCTACGGAACACACCACTGATAATCCATCATTAAAGTAGAAATCCGTACAACGGATCTTAACCATAACCTTCGCATCACCAACACTCTAACCACTAGTACACAGCGAATATAGGCGGTTCGGAACACAGATGTTTTTCCGAACCGGCTGTCTGAAATGGGCCATTTCTACAGGCAGTTGCTTGTGAACCGTTTGTAGAAATCGATTTCTACATGCGGCTGTAGAAATATTTGTTCAGAAATCGGGTTTAAAAATTGAAAAAAAGAATTTAAGCCGCCCGGCCGTCTCCGTCGCAAGTCGCACATTTTTTCGCGTAAAATCACGAACGCGGTCCGGCGGTGATTCGAACCCTCGATCTCAAGCTCGCGTGTACCCTCCTCTATCACTCCACCCATAAGTCACTTGTGTCTAGACTCCGTTTTAGTTCCCCACATTCTATACTAAACCTAGTGTAAATTGATTGTTTGAGCCACTAAACAAATTCAAATAAAAAAGTTGTAAACTACAAAGTTTTATAACTTTTCAAGATCTACAACTTTCATTTAGCAAGTTTTTCCATCCGTGGTCGTTTACAAAAATTTAAATTTCAAATTTGACAAATTCGAACGTAGTTTTCGATGACAAGATGATTTCAAATGAACAAGTTGTAAACTACAAAGTTTCATAACTTTTCAAGATCTACAACTTTTATGTAGAAAGTTTTTCCATCCGAGATTGTTTACAAAAATAAAAAAAAACCAGTGTCCAGGAATTTTTTAGTGACGGATTTCTTATGGAACCACCTGTAAAAATCGATTTCTACATGAGTTTTCTTAGGAAAACCGCCTGTAGGAATAGGGTATTTTTATAGGCGGTTTTCTTAAGGAAACCGCATGTAAAAATCAGATTTTTAGAGGCGGTTTTCTTACCAAAACCGCCTGTACAAATCGATTTTTAGAGACGGTTCGAAACCGTTTTATTTCTACAGACGCATGATAAGCAAAACTGTCAGTAGAAACTTTTGCACACCGTTGGCTTAAAGCCTTTTTGTACTAGTGAACTAGAGAATCAATTCTCAATTGGGAGTACCATGTACCTGAATCAATATAAACTTCCTATTATGCTACCCTTTTAATTTCTTATGCGCACTACACTGATCACTACTCGGATCATAATTCCTAAATCCTCATCTTTTGTGGATGATCTAAAAACTCTTTAGCGTCTGTTAGTATTGTCTAAAACTCTTTTAGGGGCTATTAATATTTCTAATGTGTTATTTTAAATGTTACCTTCTATTGATACGATTTATATATACACTATTATAATATATTGCTTTTGTGGAAATAATTACATATGCTATGGACACTAATTAGTACCTGATGAATTAGAGCAATAACAAATTTATAATGCTTCGACTTAACTAATAATCGATGTGAATAAAAATAATATGTTTTTGTCCGTAAGCTAAAAAAATTATTTAGCTATTGACAATATGAAGAAAATAAAATTACAATTGGAAGTATGATAGGGAATTTGATGGATCCAATTTAGTTCTACATTTACATTCATTTTAAAATATGGATATAAATATCGAAAATATGCTATCCGATTCTATAGCTGAGGACGATGTCAGTGACACTGGTACCCGACGATGGATGTCTATCTCAAATTATGGGTGATCGTGGAGTTGACAAGGTGGTCCTGAGAAGCAAAAATTTTGGACCCATTTTACATATATATATATATATATATATATATATATATATATATATATATAATTTCACAGTTAGGCCATCAACATATAAGCAAGCAAAAAATTTCATCTTTTTGATAAATCAGTAAATAATGCTATATCTGTTGCACAATTAAAAAAAATGATAATAAAAAAACAAGAAATACGTACGTACCTGAATGCTTTGCTGCTGCCACGTCGCCGGCTTGTCCTACCCCTATGTAGACGAGCAGATGCAGATCACATCAGTCCTCACTCAGGAATCAGGAGTGCTCTGCGCCGTGGTCGTACGCGGACGTGCTCGGCAGGCGGGCGGGCGGCGGCGAGTAGAAGGAAAGGAAGTCGAATAGTCCAACTTGGAGGAAAGCCAGCGGAGAAGTTGCGTATTGTTTTGTCTAATCACCGGTGTTAGTCTTGTATTTTTTAACCTATTGACGTAAATTTAGGCTGAGTATAGTAGTCTGTCACCTGGGGAGGGGCCCATCGGCTGCCTAGGCCTGGGACAGCTGCCCCTCCCGCCCCACCCCAGGGCCGGGCCTGGGTACAGCATCGCGATGTTCCACGTAGGATAAGATGCCTAGGTGAACCAAAAAGGAATGTTTAAGGACTAAGATATAAGTACTTTGGTATAGTTTGTAGCTGAAATTGAGCCCAAAATTACAAACTTTAAGGATTAAAACAATCCCTTTGTTGAAACTAAGCCCGAAAAGATTTTGTTGATGGAAATACTTAGTTTTCTTTTAAAAAGCATGATACATCTGTATCGTCTACTTGAAAAAACAACTCTTGCTGCTAGAAACTTTTCCCTCGCGTCGTCTCCTCTGGAGGCGACCCGGGGGCCCCGACCCGCCGCCCCTAGCGCCGCCTTCCTCGCCGGCCGGAGCCGCCGTGACCCCTCCTCGCCGGCGGTGGCGGCCAACCTCCCCCCTGCTCCCTCTCCCTCCTCCTCTCCGTGGCCTCCTCTCACGCCACCTCTTTCCCCTCCACCTCCCCACCTCCTCCTCCCAACCTGACGAGTGGCGGCCGGATCCAGCCTCCCCGTCGCCGGATCCGGGCCCCCTGCCGCCGGATCTGGCGGGCCCATGGGCTGGCCGTCGTTGGCGACTGGGTTTCGGCGGCCACCTCCGCGGCCGCGACTGCCGAGCGGCAGCGACCGGATCAGGCCTCTCGGTCGTCGATCCATGCCCCCAGCCGCCCGGATCTGGCGGGCCCATGGGCTGGCCGTCGGTGGCGGCTAGGGTTCCAGCGACCACCTCCGCGGCCACGGCTCCCTCCCCGGCGGCCCGCCCGCCGGTGCCGTCTCCCTATGGCCGGGTCCCCCCCCCCCCCGCTGCCGGTCCTGGGGGGCCTGTGGCCAGGGCGACGGTGCGGCACCTTGCGGTTCTGGGGGGCCTGCGGGCAGGGCGACAACGCGGCACCCTGCGGGGCCCTTGGTGCGGTGTGGGCGGCGCGACTACCGGCCTGGTGGCTGCGGGGGCCACCGCTGTCCCCCCTCCACCCGACTTGGCGTGCTGCGCGGCTGCTGGAGTGGACCCCGACCGGCGTCGTCGTTGGAAGGTTTGTCGGCGTCGTGGTGGCGCCGACAACTGCTCGCCCGTGCATCTTTAGCGTCATGGCGGCGGTGTTGATGTCGGTCGAGCTGGCACACCTTTCTCTGGTCAGCCTGGTGCGGCGCGGGTTCCTTGTCCTGGGCGGCTCCGAGGGGATTGGCTATGGTCCGTTGTCTTGCTCCTAGGACGGTACAACTAGGTGAAAACCTTGCCCGACTCGCCCGGGCTGACGGCGGTGGCGCAGAGGCGTCATGATCCTTCTAGGAGGCGTCGTCAAAGCTTGTGTTCTTCGGAGCAGACTGGGGTCGAGAGACCCACTTGGGTGCGTTCGACGTCGTTGGCGTCCGCGGATGTCAAGATCCTTCTTGAAGGCTTCGTTGGAGCACCACCATGGCCGATCCCTGCTGCCTTCGTCGGTGCTATGTCTACTTGTGCTTCTACGCTTCTTCGTTGTGGTCTGTCCAACTCGAGTGTTGGGGTCTCTGCTTCTGTGTCTTCTACGCGGTGACTACCTGGTCATTGGCGGTTTTACCTCGCGACTTTCTGGTCGCTGGAGGTTCACCTCGCGGCTACCTGGCTGCTGGAGGTTCGAGTTCGTTCGCAGTGGCTACCTGGTCAGTGGCGGTTGGTTGTGTGGCTTGACCCCCCTCGATTGGCAACCTTAGCGCGGATTTATCTTTGGTGGTAGGCATAGTTTTGTTGGTTGGTTTGTTGATGTCGGACCCTACCACTTGACTCTATCAACCTTTTACAAGACAATGATTTATTTTTATCCACCAAAGACTTTGGCCCTACAATGCTTTTTTTTATAACAGGAACAGAAGAGTTTGGTCAGGGTTATGAGTTTACAAAGCATGTACTTCCACTTTGTGTATGCCTAACTCCAAGGAAAAAGCGAAAGCACCAAAAATTCCCACACCAAAATTTCCACTTAGGTAGAGACATTGACAGTTGACACTGATACCGTTGCCTGATTCCTGTGATGGTTTTCTCTGATTCGAAGCAAAGTTTGGAGAGCAGAATCACCGAACACAAACTGACAAACACCTCCAAAATACGCCCAAAAACATCAACTCCTCCCTTCCGTGCCGTTGCATTTCCACGTTCTAAAAAACGAAAAAAAAACTATAAAAACCAACAAATCTTTTAAATCCCAGATTTGGAAGTACTGCTACGTTAGTACGTAGTAGCTGGGAATAAAGTATTTATTATTTTTTTAAAAAAAATGCGCGTTCGTTTGCACGTCAAATTCGTCGTCGGACTTGTTCTTCTCATCGTCCTCTCTCCGTCTCCGTACCTTCCGTTGTTCCCCTTTCTCCCATTCGCACGCCGCCTCGTGCCCTCCTCCTCCACCTCCTCCCAGATCTCGTGGGCTCGTGCCCATCGCCATTCCGCCCCTCCGCTATACCCCGTCCAGATCAGGCGTCTCCGCTGCTCCCCGCCCTCTCCGTCTCCCGTGGAGGACTGCTGCGGGCGGGGCGGTGAGGAGAGGAGAGGAGATCCGCCGGTGCTGGCTGCTGGTTGGTCGGCTGATCGATTCCTTCCCTTCGTGAGCCCAGAAGAGTTTGGATACTTTCGCTCCGTCTGTTGCGGATTGGATTCGTGCGGCTGCTGCGTCGCCGCGTGCCGATTCTAGTTTGTCCCCCCCTGCCCCCTGAGATTGTATGAGACGGACCGCCCTCTGGCGCGGAGGCCGCACAGGGTCGGCGGCGCCGGCGGCGAGATGAAGGGCGCGACCATCCCCTCGGTCGCGATCATGCCCTCGCCGCTCTTCCTCTGGCGGTTTAAGGTGGTGCCTGTCTTTCAAACATTCCCGAACTCCTTTTTTTTCCTTCTTCTTCTGCTTGGCCTTTGACATTCTGTAAAGAGGAAGTAGTTTAAGTTCAGTCCCTGTTCACATGGATTCCCACTTCAAGTCAGGTGCTCATTGCTTAATTCATCTCTTGATGAGGTTTGGCGTTGCACCGATTCATGAATGCAACCTTTGTTAGTACAGTATATATTATGCATTGGGTTACTGCTAGTATTAGGTTCTGTTAATTGTTGACTTCAGACCATGTTAGTATGCCCTGCACAGAAAAGGGACCATTCACAGCGGCGCACTAAGTGTATATTGCTTAATTTAGTCCTGAAGATATTGCAATGCACCATTTCACGAAACACGACTGACAACTATACCCATATGAAGTGAATTACATCTAGTTTTCACCTTGCAATTAATAAGGAGTCAAAACTGTCAAATACTAGCATTTTTTGAGGTTCCATCTAGAAAGGCTTACTTGTAGTTCTTGAGGAGTTGCTCTATTACACAAGGCACACCGTAGCGACCTTAATAACTTTTGGAGAGTTTAGAGTTTAGGAGAAATTACTGGTCAGACTAAGCTTTCCTGAACTTTTACCTCACACCTGATCTCCTGCGAAGTGGTCTGTAGCTTTGACATGGATGGCAAAATTACGTTATGAGCTTCTGTTTTGTGTTGTCCTGTAACTTATTATTGATTTATCTCTAAAGGCAGGAATATGTTAGCATGCCATTTTATAATGCTACTATTAACAACAATGCCGAACAGCAATGCTTATTTTTTTTCCTTTGCTTTGCCATTATTGTGTGTAAACTGACTGCATGCAGTATCTGTAGTGTTTTGCACCTAAGCTGCTAAGCATTTATCTCATCACTACACAAATGTGTGATTTGAGTCATACTTAATAACTGCTGGTCCTCCGGTTCCTTTTCAGGTTGTGTTGTTTCTTCTATGGGGCTTATGTTGTTGCAAGGTCAGTCTTGATATGCTCCATCAATGACTTTCAATTATGCATTCTATAAGATTCTCGCTTGTTAATTCGGTAATTCTCTTAGCATTACAGGTAGGTTGGGACTCGGTTATGAGAATGAGTGTTGATCTCAGAGACTTATTTCTTTACGAGGCTTTCTTGTACTATAATCCTCTTCTTCTTGTGGTGAGTTATCACTGTAATCCTATTATGCCAATAAAAGGTTATTCCTGTATAATACTATAATAGGCAACAAATTAAGGCCCTCTGTTTGCATCTATGTAACTGTGATTCTTGTCTTTGGTGTAGGCCTTTATGATTTGGTTGTGGGGAGTAAATCTATGTGTCTTTGCGCAATCATCTGTGAATTATGCAAAGGTGTTTGATCTTTCACAAACACATTTATCTCACCGAGAGATATGGAGGGTATGCTTATCGGACTCTTCTCTTTGCATTTGCCATTTTTTTATAAAAAAAGAACACTTCATTTTGGATTTACTATAATTCCCTTTCCTTCGGAAGTGCATCTATACTCTGGTTTGTCTTGAGTGCTCAGTTCACAACTATCTGTTCTGTTGAGTTGCGCTGCAATAGTTTGCATCACAACTATACTTGTTGATATCTGCGTGCAAGCATGCTGAACTTGCTTTCCTGTGCAAAATAAAATATACTCTACTGTGTCTCTTAAGTGACATGATTCACTGGTACATTTCTAGTTCTAAATCATTCTGATGAGTGGCCCTCTTTTCAATCTGGTTGTCTTATATCATGATTTCTAGACACATTTCATGTTTGTTGTTTCTGCCTTTTATCAATATTCTTCATGCTACCTTCAGCTCTTTTCAGTCTGAAGTTATGTTTTGCAAGTCCTTCCATATTATTTGTATTTGACACATTATTCTGCTATGATGACACAGCGTTTTTTGTTGTGTTATTGACAGTGTGCAACTTGGCTGACTTTAATTGTCCCAACTAGCATGACAGCCTACCTATATCTGTACTCACATGGAGAAGTGTCCCTTGCAGCATCTCAACCAGTGTAATATCTAGCCTATTCAGTATTAATTCATTCACTGCTTTATTCATCTTCCTCTGTGCTTGAGCTCATGAGACACTTTTGGTTTATTTCTTATAATTGCTTATTTGGTAGTGCTTCCATCGAGCCAGCATTGTTTAAAAATAATCAATGTATATAAGAATATAGTTTTCTCAATTCACTCATTCAGTATCTGTATGCTAAACAGTGTTAATTGATAACTGGCATCCCGTTGTAAACTCGTAATAGAAAATCTTAGCAGTAGTTTATACAAGGTATTAATTTTACAGAAGATCTGAGTGGTACTTTCCTATGTGTTAGCTTATAGAAATCTGTGACGACTTGTCTCTGTCTAAAGAAATGACCCAAAAATAATTCAGTGAAATATAGCAAGGCATATCTCAGCAAGTATACACAAGATTGGTGCGTATACTGATGGTTGTGTGTAATGCTTTTTTTTTAAAAAAAAATAAAAAAATAAAATTGAAGAACGTGTTACCCAGCCATTCATTCAGTTGAAGACTAGAATACCAAGCTATATATTCCATGCTCATGTGCCAGTTTTCAGATCCAGGATGGTGAACTAATTGACATATCTTTTTGCCTCTATGCAGGTTCTCTTGTATGCTATTCTTCTGATGATCCTCCTTTCTCCTTTTGATATGTTTTACTTGTCATCGCGCTTTTACTTTCTGAGGACAGTTTGGCGCATAATACTGCCTTTACAAGTAAGTTGTACAATTTATTAATGCTGATGAATTCTTTAGTGCTACAAACAGTATGATATGGTCTATTGTGGCTAGGGTTACCTGATTGTACCTGTGGAGGGCAATTAAATCATAGCAAACTACTAATGGTTCCCTGTCCCTTTTTCTGCAGGCAATTACATTTCCTGACTTCTTCTTGGCTGATATTTTTACATCCATGTCAAAGGTATGTGTTAGTTATTGAGAAGTGTTGGTTGTAGACTGTTTTTCTTGTTTGACACACCCCAACTTGGAGACAAAATGACTGGACTGAACTTCTCATATTGTGTTTAGTTTATATATAATACATTTTTATAGTCAAACATTACCTTTTGACTATATGACATATTCATGCTGTTCCTTAGTTTTCAAAATTAGATAAGTGATTCTAAGTTGTAACACCCCATTGTCTTGAGTTATAACATGTTCTAGCTTTGATGTTCTGTTGTCATTTCTTGATTTGCTTCAAATCTGCACAGGTGTTCTCAGATCTGGAGCGTTCGGTTTGTCGCATGGTGAATCGCCAGGTTAATTTCTTGCATGTGCTCTTTGCTATGCATATACTTCCCTCGTCAGTTTAAATTCTTGGTGAGACTCAAAATTCGTTTTCCTGTAACGTTTCTCATTTCCATATTTTACAGGTTGCAACAATCGCTTGGTTTGAAGCAGATTCTATTTGTGGCAGTCATTCCGTAGCTATTCCTCTTGTTCTCGTGTTCCCCTACTTGTGGCGTTTCTTTCAATGTCTCCGGCAGTACAAGGATACAAAGGAGAAGACATGTCTCTTCAATGGTATTCATTCATCAAGCATTAACTTTGATTGTTTATTTGTTTTGCAGGAAACTTATATGTTTACTTTGATACCTGTCTCTGAAATAACTTGCCTTTTTTTTATATCCTGAATCCAGCTCTCAAGTACTCGACAGCAATTCCTGTGATTTTTCTTTCTGCTCTCAAGTACCATGTATATCCTGATCATTGGGTTGGCTTCTACCGGCCCCTTTGGCTTATCTCTAGTGTTATAAATTCACTGTATTCCTTCTACTGGGATATAAAGCGAGATTGGGATTTGAGGTTTGTGGCGTCTTTACATAATGACTTTACTATGTGTTCAGCATTTCAAACATCCTTATTGCTGCTGCTAATGAGGTTTGCTTTATATACCTGCAGCATCCTAACCAGGATTTTCATGTTCAAAAACCCAAGCATATGGACTAATCTTCTTTATGGGCAGAACTGGGTATGAACTCGAACGCATAAATGCTTCTTAGTTATCTCCCTGGATAATTTTGTCACGGGTCTGTTCTGTGCAAATTCTATAGGTATTCTACTGGGTATTAGGCAGCAATTTGGTTCTGCGATGCACATGGACATACAAGCTCTCGGCGCATCTTCGGCACAACTACCTGACATTGTTCACCATAGCAGCTCTGGAAATACTGAGACGGTGGCAGTGGGTGTTCTTCCGAGTCGAGAATGAGTGGAACAAGATGACAGCCAAACAAAACTTGGAGATGTCATCTGACATGCCTTCCGAAGGAGACAGGCTACTGGATTCTAGTAACCATACAGTATGAGCTGAACAACAGCCTCGTATTTTGCGATACAGATTCATCACCATTCTTTTAGCGTGACCATTATAGCCAATTTTACGTCGACGGTTCAGATTTTGTCTGTAGAGCTCAAAAGGTCAGGGATACATGATAGGTTTCTATATATAAAAAAAAGTTGAAATTTGTTGGCGGCTACGGATGTAATCCTCTTGGGGATGTATACTGTTGTAACCCTCTTGAATCCAACAGGAGGTATTTGTTGACACATGAAAGAATAATAGTAATGCTGAGATTTTACGAAGTTTATTCCAGATTGAATTCACTTACGACTATTGTCCTGCTTTTATCTTTTTTATGTGTACCAAATATGTACCTGCACTAAATCGTGAGTTTTTTGGCCTAGCACTTCTCTTTTATCTTGTTTATTTATTCATATCCTTGGTGAGTTCCGTATAGCAGACAAACTGCTTGCGTGAGCAAGACATTTCATATCTTCAGTTTATCAGATGGCTGGGACCTGATGATGTAGCATCATACATAGCACTATCTCTACTTCTCTGCTTCATATAATGTACCAAAAAAACATTCCTAAAGCCATATCATAAACTATCCCCTACAGTCATTATCTCTACTAACCTCTCCTAAACACACCCAAACAAATGTACCCGAAGCCCAATCAAACTTTCACTCTTTTTCACACCATTTAGTTGTTTTCAGGAGCATCTTTAAAGTAAAGCCGTAGCGTTAGCACGTGCATTATACTAGTTTGGATCAATCCTCGTCACTCATCTAACCCGCCTGACCCCTCACCTGGGCGCGTCTCTCCCTCTCCCACGCCTCCACTTCCCTGTTCCCTAGCTCGACTCCCCCCGAGGCGTCTCTCCTCCCGTCCCCCGACGCTTCCTCTTTCCTAGGCGCAAGTCCTCTCCTCTCCTATGCGACTCCCACCTCACCGGACGCCTCATCTCCCCAGCAGCGTGACTCCCACCCTCCCCCACGCCGCCAAGCCAGCGTTGCGCCGGCGGCGGTCCCTTCGTGCGCTTGCCCCACGGGCGCCGGCTGCCAAGTCCGATGGCGTCAGAGGCGGAGCGACCACTAGGGCGACTGGGCGAGCTAGGGCAGCCGCCCTAGGTCCCCATCCACGAGCACCCTGTCCCCAGCCATGGAGTTCGCCAGAGTCTTCAACTTTCGACGGCTGACGCTCGCTCGACGCGAAGCCGCGAGGCCGTGAAGTGGCGAAGGCAGGCTGCTCGGCCTCGGCAAACGTGATTTGGGCGTGGGCGTGGCCGCGTCCGCGCCGCGTGGTCTGATTGTTTCTTTGTTTGGCCCAGCCCCAGATGGCTAGAGGACGACCCATCTGGGCATCTCTCCAGTCGCCATCTCGGAGCGACCCGCGGCCGCGAGTCCCGACCCTCGATCGTGAGTGCGCGACACGCCGACGCCGCCTCCGCCGTCGCCCCTCGCCGGCTCGCCCATCGGCCCCTCCGCAGCTCCGCGCCTCCGCCTCCGGCTCGGCGGCTCCGGACCTCCGGTGTCCACAGTCTGCTCCGGACCTCCACGGCTCCTCCCACGCGGACGCACGCGGCCACGCCCCAGCTCGGCAGCTGGCCTCCAGCGGCCAGCGCGGCCACGCCTCCAGGCTCCAGCGCTGCCATTGTTGATTGCTCGCCAGGTAGCAGGTACCACTTCTTTCTTAGCCAGCCAGTTCTTGCATTTGAGAATTGGGATTTCAGGATTTAGGGATTAAGAAATTGTTACTGCATTCACTGATTTGGTGGTTTCCGATTTAAGAATTTTAGGATTTTAATGGTATTGGTATTTTAATGGCTTATTTTAATGGTATATTGGTACTTCCATGTTTCTAAATTCTAAATTCCATGAGCTTCCTGGTTAAAATCAATATATTGTTCTTCATATAGGTTAATGGGCTTGACTGGTGGAGGACACTTGCCTATGTTTTAATGCACTCAAAGGCCTACTAGGTGATTTATTTCTACTATTGTTTAGGTCACCCACTTGTATTGGCCTAACAATTTAAATTTGTTTGTTCATGTCAGTTCTCTTGGGCATTGGCCTCTTGTTACGATGTAACTCTATCTATGCATTTAGTTGAGACTTGCAAAGATGCAAGTATAGGTAATTTCGTTTAAAAATTTCTGAGAGGTGGTAGGAGATTTTGTAGCTGGAAAATCATGTATGATCACCTAGCCCCTTTGTAGTAGTAGCTACAACTCAATAGCCTATGAACCAACCATAAAACATGTGCTTTTTTAAGAACCATCATATTTTCTTCCGTTGATGTTCATGTTCAATTGATGGGCCATAGGTTAAATTTCTTGAGGTATCCTATTGTTAGGAAACAATTGTTTTTCCTCTGTTTAACTCATCCATATGTATACCTTTTTAGCCTTGCTGTATTTTTCACATTGATTTTCATTGATGTAGCCATGTATGGGATTGCTCTCATATACATAAATACCTTAACCGACACAATTAATATAGATGCAGAAAAACTGTGCTAATTGCTTGGCAGTATGATCTTTGCAGATGCAATATCTTATCTCATATATGGTTTGTCTTTTCATGTCTGATTAAAAGACTCCTTTGTACTGTCTATGTGCTAATTGTCTCACTAATGGATCAATTTTTTATTCTAACCGTGACAGAGATGAATATTTCAATTTTTTATCCTTTGCAAACAGAGCTGTGCTTAGCAGTATGATCTTTGCATATGAAATATCTTATCAATTTTTTATTCGCCTTATTGCTAGGCAAAAGGAAATGTGTTTTTTCATTCTTAAGATGAATATTTCTACGCCACATCGACCACTGGCCGGGTGCATGCTGTGGGACATGGTCGCTGCTGCCCTGCTCTGCCTCACACTGGAGGAGATCATGACGGTGGCGTGGTCAGAGGACGAGGAGCACTGGAGATCCAATCGATGGCTGATGTGGACGCCGCCATTAGCGATGAAGCATCAAGGTCCTTGTCTGCACCTCTTTATCCAAGTCCCCACTGCCATTCCTCATTGGACAAATGCTAACATCATTGCTGACCTCTTCTCTCGTGTACAGCTGTAGGTGTTCGACAAAATGAAGAAATGGCGCTAGGAGTTTGAGGAATCTGCCCCTACGCTCTGGGAGATGCTGACCAAGTTTGACAAAATTAAGAGATTTCTTTTTTTTCTATTCTTCAATAATCCTTATGGGTAAAATAACCCTTAAGAAAGAAGTTCCTGAGAATTATCCAGAAGCACACTGGTATGTTTGCTGAGCCCTGTACGTCATCATGTGTTATAATAGATAAAATGATGATCAATATAACAAATGAGAAAATCATTCCTTTTTGGATAAAAAATGTTGCATTGGCACTGATAGTAGCAAGTGAAATGATGCACTGTC
Organism: Microstegium vimineum; assembly: GCA_022036555.1. Taxonomy (NCBI): domain Eukaryota; kingdom Viridiplantae; phylum Streptophyta; class Magnoliopsida; order Poales; family Poaceae; genus Microstegium; species Microstegium vimineum. Next base: position 39,104,921 of record CM039129.1, on the reverse strand, counting down.
ATATCTGATGTCCGTTTTTTCAAAAATATATCTTTTGTATTAAAGACACAAATTGGTAAGCCCTTTTCTCTGTTTGCTAGAGATATCATTTGTTTGCTGGAGATATGTCTGTGCAACAATTGTAGAAGTATGCTTCATGTAGTTGGATGGTTTATTTGCTGCTTCTCACTAGATGCAGCCATAATATCAATTCTGTGATCCTTTTTTGTGACCACTTTATGAAACTTTACTTTCTTTTTGCTTTATCTGAACCAGGGACCATTTTCTTGTTGCTAGCACTGATAGTGTAACACCCCGGGTGTTAATCTCTTAATTAAAATTTGATCATGTCATCATATGCATTAAGCATCATTCACTTGTTTGAAAACCTGGATATGCATTGAACTAAAATGAGTTTACTTGCTTGTGTTTGATCAATGGTTTGAATGCAGGTCATCTTTTCAAATTCTCGAAATTTAAAATTTTGAAATCCAAACCCTTTTTCCAGAAGGGGTGGATTAAGCCCTAAACATAATTTTCAAAATCTATAAGGTTTTTGCTTTCGGTTGTTTAAGCAGAGTTGTAGATCTCAAAATTTTGAACATCTTTCGTGTTCAAAGTTTTTCTTGAAAACCCCTGGAAGCTTGAGCATCTTGCAAAATAGCCGCAGGGTCAGTCCTGTCCTTTCATCGAGCAGTTGCATGGCGGGGTCGATCTCGACGTCGCTCCTGTCCGACACCTGTCCATGGACTCCCGTCTTGTCGAGTACGTGGCGAAAGCACGGAACCCGTTGCCGCCTTTAAAACGGGAAACCGTCCACTCTGTATCCCTTTCCACGCCACACCACCGCGCTACTCTTCTCCGCTCTACTTCGCTCTGCTCTGCCTTGCTCCGCCGAGCGCTCCACCTCCATCGTTGACGAACTCGTCCGAGCTCGTTAGCTGCTGCCAATCACTCAATCTTTCGTCATTGCCTTCGCCTTGACCTTGCGCATCCTCGGAGTAAGTTGGTTGAAGTCGTCGAGCCCGCATTCGTTCAGTGCGGATCCGTCTTCCTCAGCTCCGCCGAAACCGCCGCTGCTCTGGTCCGTCTTCGACCGGGCTGCGCAGGAGTCGCATTGTCTTGTTGTCTTACGTTTCTTGCTCCTTGTTCATCCCTGATGCTTGTCGGTTCTCCGTTTTGCAAATGGTGGACCTTAGCTCCGGGAATATCTTCGTTGCCGCGCAGTTCTTCGTCTCCGCCGGCGCGTTCTCCATCGACGGTCGTCTCTGCTTCATCTCCGGCCACGCTTGCTTGTGCTCCGTGACCAGGGTGAGCTCCTCGACCTATCCGCTGTACTCGTTTATCCTTGTATCAGGCCTTCGAGCTCTGTCCTCGAGCGCCGCCGCTGTTCTTGTTCGGCGCGGCAGTGTGTTCGTCGTCTAGCCGTTGTTGTGGATCTTTTCGAGATCTGAGTCTCGTGCTAGCTTCACCTAGCCGTCCTGAGTCTGGATCGAGGGGTAGTTGCCCTCGAGCGCGTGCGTGTTCTCTTCGGCGCGCGTCGCGCAGATCCCCACCGACCGCCAGTGCCATCGTCGAGGGTGTTGCTTTTAGCTCGGTGTTCGTTTGGCTTGCGCTTCGCGTTGTTTGGGGGCCGCTTAGCTTGCTAGAGTTGTTGGTTGTTTCGTTTGAGGTCTGATCGAGGCCTAGTGTCTCTGTTCGAGGCCTAGTTTCGTCGATCGAGGCCTAGCCTCTTGATCGAGTATCGATCGAGGCCTAGCGTCTCTGTTCGAGGCCTAGTTTCGTCGACCGAGGCCTAGCTTCTCTGATCGAGGGTCGGTCGAGGCCCAGTTTCATCGATCAAGGTCTTTCTTCATCGATCGAAGTCTCGTTTCTTTCGATCGAGGTCTCTCGTCAGCGATCGAGGGTTAGTCCTTCGATCGAGGTCTGTTCTCGATGGTGTGCGATCGGTCGAGCCCTGTCCGACCGTCAGCACCCTCGATGAGGTGTCTCTGAAGCTTTGTTTGAGTCGTGGCGTACCTCGTTAGGTTCGGCTCGGCAAGCCGAGGCAAGTTTGAAGGGTAGCCGTTCGGTTTGGTCATCGACGGCGACTCGCCGCCGTGTTTTGTGGTTCTCTACGCCACCGCTCGAGCCTCTGTGTCGCTGATGGTCGGGTCTCAGCCGTCAGTGGGTTTGTGCAGGGTTTTTCCTGTTCCTGTTTAGTTCAGTTGTTTCTAATCTTGTAACAATGCTCTGTTTAACTATAAAATGTTTAGAAACCCCAATACCTTTAGGTTTTGAGTGATTTTGGATTATTTGATGCAAATGGTCATTGTCCAGTGACAAACACAAGTTGGACAAGCTCGATGTGATGATATTTGCTCAGTTCTTTTGGATGTAATGATTAACTTAGATAATCCAGATAAATAGGGTTTAAGTGTTGCTTTCCTTCATGAAGGGAAGTGGTACTCAAGGTGTGATCTATTTTAGTCTTTTCCTAAGGGCATGTTTGTTTGTGTTGAGCATCATGTTTACTATTCAAGCATCATCTAAAACATGTCATTGTATCGTGTAGATTGTTCGTTGGTTGGGTTGGATACCTCCAGTGAAGGGTTTTCTCTCTTGAATCTGAGCCCAAGTTCGTTTATCCCTCCAACCAAGGCAAGCCCCGGTGCATTCAAACACTTCCTTGTATTTAAAATGTTTGCTTTAAATACACTTATGTTTATACTATTTCATTACGGTATTCAATCAAATTCCTACTTGATGCATAGCCTTACCTTGAATTATTTATTCCTTTACCTTGATACCGTTTTAAAAATACGATTGTGCTTTTTGCTGCTTAGCAATGCTTAGACCGATAGAGTCAGATGATTTCCTGTCATCTGCGAGAATAGGTGGTAACCTGTTTGCTTCGGCAATGGTTCTGTTTTCGAGATGAATAGCGGATTGCTGCGGCAAATGGCTATGCCCTCTTGATGGAAGTAATAATCTGAGACCGGGCGGACACGGTGTTGGAGAGCCACCAGATGTGGATATCTGGTGAGCGGGTTCTTTCCGCCTGTGTCGATTAGGAACCGTCTGTTGTAGACGTCCAAGGGTTGTGACTTTGGAGTACTTATCACATACTCCGGGAAGCTGGACTCTGGCTATTCTCGCTTGAAGAACGGTTAACCCGCATTGGGAGTGGAGAGATGGCGAGAGTAGTGTGTACCCTCCAAGTTAGCGAACTGGATGGAGGTGTACTGTGCTCTCGGGTGGCGGAACCCCGGTCTTGGCGAGAGGATCCAGGGAAAGGTAGTCATATGCGTGCTTTAAGCGACTGTATATGTCGTGTGATAGGGAAGCCCCAGCTGGGATAAACCGGTTCGAATCGTCGTGTTCCTCGGATATGGAAACATGACCCTGTCCTCTACCGCGTAGTAATACACTTTAACTGGATACTTGTTGGATCCCTTCGTGGATGTTTATTTACCTTGTCATCGATCATACATCCAGGTCGATACTTGAGTAATCTTATGGATAACATAAATGATTTCCATTCTTTTTATAAATGCTCATTTATGCAAAATACTTGATTCTTGCAAACCACACCTTGAATCCTATGACTTGCATACTGTTTTGTCCACCAAATACTTTTCTTTGTCGGATAAGTCTTGTGGAGTACTCCCGTACTCAGGGTTTGTTAACCCTGTTGCAGATGAGGATCACAACCCGGTGTGTGTGGCTCCTTGCTGCATGACCGTGGTCAGTATAGATGAAGATGAAGAATAAACTGTCTTTGCTTGACTCTTGGGTAAGAGTACCTCGGTTCTTTGTTCTTGCTCTATCAGCATCTTGATGTATCTTTATCTTATGACACTAAGTTATGTTTCAAAACTTATGGTTTGTAATATGACTTTAAATTTCCGCTACTTTGATGTAATATAAAAATTTCGTATTACTTCTGTCATGATTGTAATGAGGTGATCCTGTTCGGAAAGAGGTGGATGACCCGCTGCAAAGTGGCGACACCTGATGGGCTAATTAAGATTTGGATCATCTGTTGGAGATTAAGTTGGTTAATCCTGACAAGTGGGCCCTATCTTAAGAGGTTCTGTCACAGATAGACTGGAGACAAAGCTGAAGCTTACTTTCAAAACGGGTATTCATGGTATATCGGCATTGACCTGGTAAGAGATTAGCTGCAATGTAGGCTGTTTTCCTTATCTGTGTCGCAAGTTGACTGAACTGAATGGATTTAGGTCATTGTGGCAAGTGGCAATGTCAGTCATTGGCAATATAACTTGAGGTAAAAAAGCACTGCTCTTCCTAGATTACTATGCAACAGGCAAGCTTGATGTTGATCTTGCAAAGAAAGTACTGCCACTTTATTTTCTCACTGAAATTTTTTTGCCCTTCTCATATTTATTTTCTTGGTCTTCTTGCTCATGGAACATTTAGATTTTACCCATAAGTACTTCATAAATTGTATGTAGGTTATAATGGGATTGTGGATGGGTGTGAACAATTAGGTTTCGCTGACTACAAACAACAAAAAAGGCCATCAGATTTTGCTCTCCTAAGAGGGGAGGTAAGATGTTCTGAATTACCATGATTTAGTAATTCAACCATGCAGCATTATCCTTCTAATAATAAGTCATAGTAGTTGTGTTTGTTGAAATGCCTCAGATGATTTTGAATTTCTTTTCTGGTACTCTATGCTTTCAGCTAGAAGCCCCTGCCTTGCCCAAGATTCAACGTTGTCGTTATTTGTTGGGTCAAGTCTTGTTTTTAATCTCTGCATTCCTTCCTCTCTTCAGGCAGAGTGGGAGGGATAAAATGACGATTGTGTTTACAAGCAACCAGCCAATGAACAGATGTTACGCCATTGTATATATAGCCATTTAAAATTTTCAGTATGGTGTTGCCGCATCTTCTATTTGTTCATGCTCCTTATGGTAGCTGAGGTGCTCATATTCTTTTTCATCGTATTCATACTCTAAATGTTAAAAATTATGTGTACCTATGAAACTATGAAGACAATTCAACTTATGATATTGGAAATTTGGAATGGACTTCTTAATTTTTTTTGGTATATTCGTCCATTACAAGGGAAATATTTTTCATAAACATGTGTGTGTTAAATGATCTTGTTATTTGTTTATCTTTCCTTCACCTAGGTTTGGTGAAGATTGCAGCCACTCCTATTAATCCCTTTTGTCTTTAATTGATGTGCAACGAAGGTTACGGCTTGAGCTTGAGTTCTGATGGATCACGTTTGTACTATGGAAATATATTGATTTAGATGGCTGACACCAAAATATGAGACTTATTTTGGCTATAGATACCATAATGCCAATATGATTTGTTTTTTAGTTTAATTTCTTTTTTGATTTATTCTTTCTAGATGTCACCGTAGCGTTAGCACGGCCAATATACTAGTAGAAAATAAAAGGCAAATCTTTGAATCCAAGGATCTGAATCCAATGGTATATGATGAGATCCAATCATTGTATCATATCTTCCACCCACAGAATGAAGAAGATATTTTGGAAATTAAAAAAAACGCCTGAACCCAGAACTCAAACAAAACATTTATACAAACATACTTTGTCTAATTACTTGAGCATGATTCATAAAACACCAAGCAGGCAAAGCAATCATACAAAGATGCCCCCCAAAGCAATTCCTTTGCATAGTTGCATATGCATATCCATGGATACATCCTTGCAGTAACTTACATACATGCTACATCTACTGTACTCGATTATTTAATCTGCACCTATTCTTGACAATCTACACAACAAGAGACGATTGCACACTGACACTGGACCATGTCATATACTTAGCTTAATCTACACAAGAGACTAATTCTATGCTCAAAGCTACGGCGCCGAGAAGGCGTCGTCGAGCGGCCACGGGAGGTGCCGTTCGGCACCGTCGTCTATGCCGTCCGGCTCCACTGGCTTCGGCGGCGACGCCGGCGCCGGCGCCTGCACCATGGAGCGCAGCGTGTCGCGGAGGCGGTTGTGGCGCCTCCGGTGGCGGATACGGCGCAGCACGGCGTCCCTGTCCAGCGCACCCGCGCCGGGATGCAGGTACAGGCAGCTCGTCACCGGCGGCGCCGCCTCGACGTTGCCTTCTTCGCCGTACCCAGCCGGCGGCGGCGCGTTCTTGGACACCATGGAGGACGACATGGCGAGGCCGGCAAGTGTCTTCTTCCTCTGGCTGGTCCCTCCTCCTGATGAGCTAGCTCGAGACAACAGACAAGGAGAGCAAGTACGCTAATGGCGACGTGAGAGAGGGAAAGAGAGTGGTGAGTGAGATTGGGAGAGGTGAAGGTGGCAATGGCGAGCGTATTTATAGACGGCGATGGAGGGGGAGCGTGCTTAGTGACCACTCTAACCCCAATTATTTACGCTTAATAAATCATTTAAAAATTAGAAAGGGACTCGATGCAAGAAACAGGTAACTGCCGGACATGGTTTCACGTGTCACCGCCGCCTGTTTGCTTTGTTTATTTTTCGTTCCGTCAGTCATTGACAGTCTGACACTGTGATGATTGATGATGACTCCTCCAGCACATTCCACCATCGTCTTACCCTTTTTACTGCATAGTAAGCAGATGCTAATGACACGCGTGTGCTTCCAGATTCGTGCTGTCACGCGTCAGTGCAGCTGGTAAAAAAAGGCCCGGATGGTAGGATCCTAAAAACACATTATATTTAGACACAGGGTTCTTCTCCTTTATTTATTCTTTTTGGTTTGGAGGTACTTGCTATTCCCAGTGGAATCATGGACGTACTTGTTAGGTAATTTTTCCTCACCAAGGCACCAATGCATCAGAGGAAAGGGAAAAAAATATTCAGCTTTCAGTTGCAACACTTCACTGGCTTTGCAGACAAACCTAAAAGAGTTTGGTTAAGCACTAAACACTAAGCAGTGGCATCCAACGTCGGTGACCACTCATTTAAACTAGGACTGGCTACAGTCCCGTTGGGCTTGTCTCGGTAAACTAGTGCTAGGGCCCAGCAAGAATCCACCGTCCAAGCATGGAGTAGCACAGTGACCGAGGTACACGTTCATGTCGGCGACACTAGCTCCCCACTGACACTGGCGTAACCGACAACGCGCGGCCAGCGGCTTTGTTCAGCTTCAGCTGCAGCCTGCAGCACAGTGGCAACTGCCAGGAAATGCGGTGAGAAATCAGGACCAGGTCAGGTGTCTCAGATTCAGGTGTCTCAGACAAGGACCTTATCCGTTGTGACTGACACCGTCTTAACGAGATTAGTCTTGCCAATTGACACAAAATCAAACAATGTACGTATATATCATGTGCCTGCTCAAACTTCAACCCCAGAGCGCAGCTACAAGCTGCTTGAATTTGTTGTCAGTTCAACAAAAAGTTCCATGTATATTTCCCAATTCCAAAGTTCCAAATGTGGCATTCTAGCCAGTATAGTCAACAATCCATCTGTTACACATAATTACAAGTTTCAAGCTCATATTTTTTACAACCCATGGCACCCTCAAAAAGCTTGTGTGGTCTACACATCTATCTGGTAGATCCTCACAACCTACATACACACAAAATTGTTAACGTGAGGCCAAAACAACCCGCCTGCGCTACATTTTCTTCACTCAGATACATGTAATTACATCAGAAACCCTCCAAAAAAAATGTACACAAGAAGCATATTTACGTCAGGATAGAATACACACCACGACCAATTGTAATAAGTACATGTATATATATACTCTATGCACACATAGGAGCCTGGCGGGTCAGTGCAGAATCTGATTGTTTATCCAGCCCATTGCGGTCAAATAATCTGCTGGCTGATGTTATAACACTTCATGTCTTCATCTGTTTGCCAGAGCCTGTCCTCTCGACTGGCGGCATGGCTCGTAACCTGTCGGTGACCTCGGTGAATGAGGGGCGGGCATCAGGATTGGCCGACCAACATTGCTCCATCAGCTTTCGCCAATCGGGGTCACACTTCTCAGGTATTGGAGGCCGGAGAGTGTTATTGACAATACCGCCTTCTCGCAACAAATAATGCTAGTTAAATGGAGGATTCAACAAGACTAAAGAAATTCCAGATGATGAGGGTGTGAACTGATGAAGAATTGTATTTGCTTCCTTTCTCATTAAATGTATCAATGCTGACGTTCGAGGGGACAAACACAAACATTCAAGAAATGTATCGATACTGAAAGGCAAACACAAGGTTGGATGGGAATTGCAGAATGCAGATACATACCTATTATAGCGCCACAGTGCATATTTGCATACGGTTCCTCACCGGTCAAGATCTCCCATAAAACTATCCCAAAAGAGAACACATCCACCTGCATGTATCAAATACTCAAATCAGGTGGTCATGGTTGCATATGCAAGGAACGATCAGGAGTACAGTGGAAAAAAACTTGCCTTCTCAGAGACTTTGCTGCTGCTACCATTCAGTAGCTCTGGTGCCATCCATGGAAGAGTGCCGCGTACACCACCAGAAACCAAAGTGTTGCGCTTGATTCTTGACAACCCAAAGTCTCCAACCTAAGAATTAGCAACGAATTATTAATGTAACAGTTCAAACAACATGAGAATTGGAAGGCCAAACCAAGGTGAAAATTTGTTGTTCACTGGCAAATGGCAGTGAACACAAACTCCTAATAATTCACCCCAGTTCTTGATGAACCAAACCTACCTTGCAAATTGGCCTCTGAGGATCTCTCAAATTAACAAGTAAGTTGTCGCATTTCAAATCAAAATGCACTATGCTTTTGGAGTGCAAGTATTCCATCCCAAACGCCGCATCCATAGCAATGGTAAGTTTTCTCCGACGATCAAGCATTCTACACAGATCCAGTAAACAGTCACATCATTGTGCAGAGTGGAAAGCATCCAACAGAAACATACAAGACCCACCTGTCTTTCCTTAAAAGAACATTCCTCAGTGAGCCATTCACCATGAATTCAGTCACAGTTGCCAGTGTTCCTCCAGCTCCATCAGGGACCACACCGTAGAAAGCAACAACATTTGGATGATGTAACTTTGAAAGAATCTTTGCTTCCCTCCAAAAGTCATTGGTCTGTGGGAAAAAAGTTTTAACATTAAAATCAGAAAATAAAAAGTAATGCATGTATATAAAAAGGTCACCAATCCAACAATCACATCAACCTTATTGTCAGTGTTTTCCTCTTTGGTGTCCCCTTTCGATCAAACAGTTAAAAATATTAAAAGAAACAATACTTACAAGTTTCTCTTGTTCAGATGATCTCCCAGCAAAACAGCTTTTTTTAATGCGCTTGATAGCAACATCAGTTCCTCGCCACTTTCCATAGTATACAGTTCCAAATGTCCCGGATCCCAGTTCACGTAGCTCCTCGAGGTCACCATTTTTTATGATCTGTTCATCAAATCACAACCACCACATATTTCTATCATTTGCATGCCATTGATAAAACGCGTGACAATGTTGTTTTGTAAATCAGATAGCAATCTTGATTAAGAATAAATTTAGAGCATGGGAGAGCTGCACCTGTAATCCATACATGCTGGCTTCAAGTTCAGCAACTGCAGCATCACTAATAGACCCATCGGCAACTCCATCATCATGATCCTGAGATTTAGAACAATGAACGTGAGATGCTCAAACATCAATGTGAATGAATAATAGTATATAGATATAGGCTATACCTCATTAGCTAACTCTCGCCCGTCGCTCCTAGTATCATCATCCTTCTGTGATGAAAGAATCACCTCTCGCTGTTCTTCAGCTGCCATTACAACCTGAGGAACAACTGGTCTGGAAGATGGAATGCCTGAAGGCACATTATCAGTCACGTCCTCAACTATGACAGGTACGTTCATTTGAACATTATCGTGCAGCCTGTGTGCTAGCTTTATGTGTTCATTATTGGTGGTGGTATGGTCAAATCCAATTATTCCTTCACTGCAGGCAATATTGCCCCAATCACGAAGGGGGTCCTCTCTCCTAGAAACACCATCCACAACTGGACTTTGAGACGAAAACTGAGAGAGGCCACCATTGCCATGCAAGTTCGTACTCGGATCAGTATCAATCAGGCCAGTATGTAGAGAGGTAGCCAAACCAGGGCTACGCACTGATGACTTGCGCAAATTATCATTCTGATATACACCTGATTCCCCATCGCCCACTGATCTTTGCATGACAAAAGCTTCAGAAGACTTTATAGGCAACAGAACATGAGGCTCTGGAGCAACTTTATCAGTTCCATGCACATAGCTAGTAGTTCCATAATCTTTAGTAACAGGTCCTGAATTCAGTTTCTCTACATGTGATCCACTTTTTGAATTGTCTCCTTGGGATACATCAAGGAGATATGAAAGCGAATGATCGGTAGCATGAATCGGCTTTGGAACTGAACTTTCTAGAGCATCTAAATCATCTGATGACAACTTTGCACCATGTGCGTTGTAAATTAACCCTGTATCAACAAAATTGTTCCAAGGAGCAACATTTGGACCTGCATTTTTATCCTGATGAAAAAACTTATCCTGCCGTTGAACTACAGGATCACCATCATGACATTTTTGTGTCATGTTACTAGACAAACTTTCATCTTGGTAATATAAAGGTGCCTGTGAACTGACTGGGGCAATAATTCCTTGATTGTACCGTTGGTCAATATGATTAGAAAAAAGATAATTTGATTCATCAGTACTGGCAATGTCAGGGGGTTTAACACATTCAAAAGCCGGCCCAGTCCTACTTATTGTTCTCTCCAACTCATTAGTTTGACATATTTTCTGGGAAAATGATTGGGTCATGTAGGAACCAGCAGGTAATGACAAATTCGATGCAGGTAAGTCATTGAGATTGTTTAGCAAAGGATCGGAGAAGGCATGAGGCATGCCTAGAATTTGGCCAGTGTGTTCCTGCAGCCCAGATGGCCATCCTGCTTTTTCTGGATGCATGGTGACCTTTTCAGAATAGAAGGATGCTTCCGCTGGAGTAGAAACGTCATAGTTGGTACGTGGAATAAAGTCAATACCATTTCCAGCCAAACCTTTTACCTGCCTTTGAATGTGAAGATGTTGCATGGGAGATCCAGTTCCAATACCCTTGTCTGTATCATTTTGCTTCTTATCTAGATGGTCTGGAAGCATGGCTTTCAGATTGGGGTCATTGCAGATTTCACTTCTATTCACATGTTCTTGGTTTGTTGTCAATTCAGCTGTACGGGGTTGCATCCTAGACTGTTTCATGGTCCTCTGCTGACCTAAAATTGGGGACGAAGTTGTTGACGACTCAACCACCAATTGTTGCGTGTATGGGGCAAGGAAGAACTGAGAGGAAGATTCATTAAGAGTTGCTCCAATAGAATCTTTGGCAACAACTTCTGTATTGGTTTGACAGACAGGTGAGTCTCTAAAGGCGCGCGGAGAAGGATCGAATTGATGGCTCGATTGGCTCATTAAATTGTTGCCACTAATGCTCCGGCTCAAATGAGCAAGATTGTTCACAGCAACAACAAAATGGTACTCTGGTTCACTCTCCAAGCTCTTTGTGTCCAATGTTGAATCTTCACATTCATTGAGGGAGACAAGAAATATCCTTAGTCTAACGGAGCCATTGGCCTTTTCAAGACTGCAGTACTCTTCCATCATATTCTGGAAATCCTCACCGCACGAAAGAGAAATGAGTGCGTCCAGATCCTCATCAGGAAGTTGATACTTGATGATATGAGGCTGACTGTAGATCGTGAGAGCTTTCTGCACTAGTTCGTTCCACGAGAAGTTCCTGGTTATCGAAATGAGACGTGTTTCCCCACCGACATATCTGAGCTTCCCATCACTTGGCCTAGGCAAGATTTTCCCACCAAAGCTGCACATGAATTTGACTTTTCCAGCAAGGGGGCTTTCACAAGCCATATCCTGTAAATTGTCGCTTGAATTTTCAATCGGTTTGAGTCCATTCTCAGATAGGACAGTCTTCAGATGCAACGAATTTGTAGGATCCATAGCAGCGCCTTTCAGTGGCAAAACAGTAGTTGAGACATCCAAAAGATTCTCAGAGTCAAACCTACTAAGACCTAGAATTTTGGTCAGATCTTGATAGACAACCTGGTTACTCATTCATTAGAACAAAAAGGAAGGATTTCTGTGCCAGAAGCTCTTCCCTGAGCAACAGCAAAGACTTTGAAGGCAAGGCACGGACAATGCGCATCCCCTTAACTTTGTAATGACATTTTTATCAAATTGTAACTGTGTCCCAGTGCTGAATCATTCATCTCCTGAGAGACAACCAGATAGCTGCCTCTAATAACCGAGCGAAGGGGATTGCTGTGACAAATCATCAAGAGCATGCATTGTAGCTGTATACCACTATACCCTTCCCTGGTCCCTGCAGCAAAAGGGCAGATTGGATTGAGCTACAAAATTTCCCCATTTATGTGCGAGATGGATTGATCAAGTTAGGCAATGACGAATAAGGACCTAACGGAACAATAAACGGGTGAGCAATTCGCATTGTTAGGGTACCACCGGGTACGCAGCAAATGAGTATATACGGAGATTAAAAAAGGTGGAATTTTGATTTGATCCCTCGGGGGGGGGGGGGGGGGGGGGGGGGGGGGGGGGGGAAGACAGATCCCCAAGAACAGAACAGCACATCGAATCAAAGCAAGGGTCGACACGAGCCGGCCGCACCGGCGTGATCCGCCCAAAACGGCGGCCGCCAACGCCGGCGAGCTCCGGCGGCTACGCGCGGGGGACGGGCGCGCGCGAGTCCGACGCCGGAAGGCGCTGGCGGCACCTCGCCCTCTCAAACTCGTCAAATTTCCTCCTTTTTCTGTGTTTATTTTTACCTCCTTTTCCTTCCGGTGGGTGGTGGCGGTGGCGGTGGAGGTCGGGCGGACGGCGGCGACGACGACGACGGGGACGATGCGGGTGGGCGGTGCAGTGATCGAAGCCACCAAACAACGGAGCGACGGGTGGTTTCCTCCGCTAAAAGGCATTCATGGCCTCCGACCAGGGATTTGATTGCAGCCACAGAAAAAAGGCAGGACCCCATTTGACAATTACGTTATGATTTGCCAAATTAAGGGCGGTGGCGAACGGCGTGCCAGCAGGTCGCTGCTGCCTGCCGCCGCCCCTCTTGCTTTGCTTGCTTCTTGCCGCCGCGTTTTGCACTTGTCTCTTTTTTTTTGTTCCTTTTTTTTTTCCCTGCTGCTGCTGCAAATGAATTTATATAGTGTGAAATGTGTGGTATCCTAGTTCTTGGTCGGTGCAGGCATAAGATACATCTTCAACGAGGGATAAATTGCCCATCTATCAGCTATGCCACGTAACATTTTTTCACTGTTAAATTCCAGGCCATGAAACGTAAATAAATGCCGCCTGATCCCTCCCAAACTACCAGTATCACCGTATCCTGTAAGTGCACGTGGAAACCCGTGCCGTCTCACTGTGTCAAAGGGGAAACAAAAAAGAAAAAAAAAATCTGCCTCGATGCCTCCGAGGGAATTTATCGGGTCTCTCCGGCTCCGGCTCCGCCTCCGCCGCCGCCGCCGCCGCCGCCTGTGCTTCCGCTCAGATGCAGCACCAGGCCCTGCCACTGCCAGCAGGTCACGCGCATCATGCCTCGCGATCTCGCTTCTGCTCAGATGCAGCGCCCGGGCCTGCCGACAGCACACACACGGATCAGATCGGTTCGTGGCCTCTTCCTCTTCCCGGCTACGCCGTTTGCAGATGCCTCCATCGACTCCATTGGCGCTGGATGACCCGGGGAAGAAGCACCTGCTACAAGCCACCCTCATCCTCATCTACGCCGTTAACCAGGCTGTTCCCCCAAGGTCTGCATCGCAGCCATCCTCGACTACATCACCACCAAAGGTTCATGTCTCCTCCTTCATCTTGATCTGATCTTCCATCTGAACTTGCCTTCAACTCGAGTTGTTCGATCTGGTTATCTATTTTCATGGTTGCGGCCAATTATGCCAGTAGTGGGGTATGTTCCTATGTCTTGCTTTATTCTACGTGATATTCCTTACCTCGGTGTTTTGTTTCAAGTTTAGACTCGCTACCTGCCGCGAAGAGAAAAATATTGTAGGTACCTACTCCTTGCTAATTTCCTACCATCCTACCTTTTTTTTCAAACCTGTATTTATTTATTTAGAATTCATGACATGTCTCCTTGACTTCATCTATACTGTTAGATATAACGAAATACATGGTTGTTTGTGACATACATATTTCGCTACGTCAAATTTGTATCTTGATGCTGTGAGTTAGCCTTTCCCCTTTTTCCAATGATATTTACATATGTTTGTGAGCTATGGTGATTTTAGCTATGGGTTGGTACATATAACTAAATATATTGCTCTTAGATTTTGTTCCAAAATTTGTTCTGTGCTTATGCTAATTAGCTATTGTTGCATACTTATGCTAATTATGGCCTATTGTTCTATTCCCATGGTATTCCTCAACCAATGTTTTTTTGTGCATGTGACTAGCAGATATGTCCTTCTATGCACATTGATGATGAAATTGTTTTTTAATAATCATATTTTTATTGACTATAGTCATTATAGGGCAAGGACTAGACGACACAGTGATAGCCTAATTATATATGTCAGCCATGGCATATATATCAAGCAGAGACCATTTGCTAATCATTGGCAAAATAGCTTCTTATGTTAGTTCATATATGTCAGCCATGCCATGTATATTAAGCAGAGACCATTTGCTAATCATTGGCAAAATAGTTTCTTATGTTAGTTCGTATGTTATTGGTGTATTATGACATTGATTTCTCCCATGGAGAATTCAAGTTATTATATATTCGTTCATTAGAAAGCCTAAAATGCCTTAGTATGTTAGTTTTCATACTTTAAGGTTTGTTGATCTTACTGTGCCTATTGATTTTTGTGCTTGCTTTAATTTATGCTGGTATGTTAATATTTTCTTATACATAGAATACCATGCCCATTAATTTTGGAGAAAATGATCCTTTCAAGCACAGCCAAGCCAGAGCACATGTAATTTCTTCTATATGTTAGGCTATTGTAGTAACATCTAATGTAAAATTCATCTGTAATAGTGAGAGCAGTACGCTGGTTTTAGTTGAGACATGTCTAAAATACCTCTACAGGAAGTACTCTTTTAGATGTATTCCTCTTTCTCTTTGATTCTTTTTTACTATGCACTCCTCTTGGATCCTCATTGCAATATTAAGAAGGTCATGTATCATCTAACTGCCTGTGTGCCTGCTATTTTCAAAAGATAGCTTCGATTCATGTCACTGCCATAATAATGTACTCATTGTTTTGAGCAAACACGTGTTGGTTTTGTTGACCTCAATCAATTAGTACCAACGAATGCATTTTTAATCCACCATTAAAATTCTTAGCACCCTACAATCACTATTTTGGAAGCTACCAAAAAAAAGAAGACAACTATTATTAGTATACTTTAAATTTTTCCTTTTTAATTAAATCTATGCTATGTTTTATAAAACCATGAGAGATGCATGTTGTATGCAAGATAAATTTGTAGTACTAATGAAAATTTTTACAGTATGCTAATATCAATAGGGTATTCATCTTCTGTTTTCCACTATTTTCCTCTTGCTTTTCTTACCAAGGGGTAACCAAGACTGCATGGTAGTTCTATTGGATATCTGAGTTAGTGCTTTCACACCATGTTAATACCGTATTTGTCATTTTAGTATATATATAGGTTGTTCAAGTGCTTATGCTGGATTTTTGCCAATTTTACCCTAATATGAATAGGGGATTTATCTTTAGTTTCCCACTTCCTCTTCCTTTTCTGAGCAAGGGCCAAATATGTGTGCATGGCAGTGCTGCTCAATATGTGAGTTAGCACTTTCTCACCACCTTCATACCATTTTTATTATTCCAGTATCTAGGTTTGTTAATTGCATATGTTAGATTTGTGCTGACTTTTTTACTGGTAACAACCCAAGAAGGGGTATCTCTGGAATGCCATTATTTGACAGAATTGCTAACAAGCCCAGATATTACTTCCATCAGTCCATCATCAGGAAATCTTATGGTACATTTCCTCTATTTATCTGATGATGTGAACAATTACATTTTAAATTATTTTTGTAACACATTATCGTGATACTATGCAACATGAATGTCGTCATATCCAATGGAGTTTCTTGTTAAGTTTTAAGGGTGACAATGTGAACCACATTGGAATTAGAATTAGTAACTACACTGAGTCCCTCATGGATCCACCAATTCATGAACATAGAAGGCTCTCTACATATCATTTATTTTGATCACATAATCTTATATATTTTCTTGAAGAAAAAGTACTCTCATGTAAAAGAAAGTTCCTTTGATATTATATAACTATGCTTCCAACTTGGTGTGTGCATGATCATGATATAGGCATAAATATTGGCTACCTGCAAAAAAAACCATTTTATGAATTGTTCTAGATGTATTAATATACCAAGATGATGATAAGCCTGCTATTGTACCCCTGTTTCTTTTATCTTTTTTAATTAGTGAATAATTTTTAAGCCTGACTTTAGAGAAGCTACTCAATTTGTATGCTATAAGTAATCTGAAATTGTCATTGCCTATGTTACGAAATGGTTCTTATATGATACTATTTTATATTTTCTAAATAATTGATCATATTTGTGCAGACCAATCTTAGGTGATAATATTCTTTGTGAGATGGGAGCCTAAAAAGGTTGACATCATATTTTGATGATGAATAATAGATCTGATCTTATTGGAATTCTTCATTACATACCCAAACCAATATTTTTACCACACTGTAATCAAGATGTTGTTATTCCTAGAATTCTAGACTAAACAGATATAGATATAATATACTCGTGCTTGCAGATTTTTTATATTAGTGTTGAGTGTTGTTCCTTGCAAACTTTTCATTTTTGCTCTTTTATCTGGGACCATGTTTAAGCTATAAATGGATACCATCCAGTCATTCTTAATTATGTTATAAATCATGATTGTTTTTTTTGTCAGCTTTTAGTCACATGTTTTCTTAATCATGTCTCTGCCATGCGACAAGCTAACATTATGCTCATTTACCGAAAACAACTCTATGGATTTCTACAGTTACTTTATGTGGTCTGCCATGGTGGTGTGGCCTCAAAACCGGCGCAGCAAAAGCGCGCCTATCGTGCTAGTAATATTGTCAGCAGGGTGCTTTCGTGCTAAGGATGCGCTTTTGATGGAATTGTTCTCTAGACTAGAGATACTTCACCAATGGATGTAGTACTTCGCATGAATTTTCATGAAGAAGACAAAACCGTAACAACTAGCATGGTTCCACGGATTTTTTTTTTGAACCGATTGTTTATACTGTCTGAAGTTGTGAACCCACCTTAAATTATAACCCTTCATTTTAGATATGATGTAATTCTAGCATGGTGCTAAGTTAAACTATTATGAGTTTAATTAAATTTATGCTCCCTCTATTCAAATTATAAGATGTTTCGGCCTTTTAGATATATGTAGATTTTGATGTGCACTTAAATACAATATAGCTAAATATCTAGTAAAAACAATACATCTAGAAAACCAAAAATATTTTATGATTTAAAATGGAGGAAGTATAAAGTTAAAAATGATATTAATATTTATCATACCATTTATATAGTATGCCTATTTTGATTCATACATATCAATAGTATTTTCTGTAGATTAGTTACATCTAAGATGTGTGTCTAATATCAACCATAGATTGCATCATAGGGTGAAGGCAGTATGCATTGTCTCCATCCTTTAACATATGATAATTTAAACAATTAGCATCAAATATTAAAAAAAGAAGATTTTCTTTTTCATTGTTGAATTGTAATTCACAAATAAAATTTACAGAGAAAACGCTCGCTATGAAATGATTCATGGGCTCATGGCGTTCTCTTACGTTAAATGCTTTTTATGTAAATTGAAAAAAAAAGGCCTCGCATTGACTTGCTGAGCTACTACTAGATAGCTTGCTTGTTAGGGAATAATCAAACAAGATCGCACACGAGACACAGATTTTACGTGGAAAACCCTTGCGGGAAAAACCACGGGCGTCAACCGGCGATCTCCACTATATGACGAGAGTTTACAGAACGCAGAGAATATGAGTTATTTCTGGTAATACTTTTCATGCGGCTTACAAGATGTATTTATAAGACGGACTGACTGCAGTCCAACACGGAAACAAATCCGCTAATAAACATAACACAAACCGTGGGCCCTTCAGGCGTCCCCACAAGACTCACGTTATAATTCGGATCATATTCCAACAAACTCCACCTTGAGACGAATTTCATCTTGTAACAAATGAAGTATCATCAATCAACTCACTTCGATAATAAATAATCACCGGCGCCAAAAGTCACTAGGACTTAAACTGTAATACCAACTAAGCGTGAGCATAGCTCAAACTTAGCTCCAGGAACATGCTTTGTCAACATATCAGCGGGATTATCATGAGTATTTATCTTGCATACTTTCACATCACTTTCAGCAATAACACCTCGAATAAAATGATATCTCACATCGATGTGCTTGGTATTTTCATGAAACATCTGATCTTTCGTCAGACAAATAGCACTCTGGCTATCACAATATATAGTAGTGTAAGAAGTAACCCCACAAAGTTTAGAGTATAAGCCTCTCAACCAAATAGCTTCCTTACAAGGTTCAGAAATAGCCATATATTCAGCTTCTGTAGTAGACAGAGTAACAGTAGCTTGCAAACATGCTTTCCAGCTAACAACACAACCACCAATGGTGAAAACATAACCCGTGAGAGACCTCCTCTTATCCAAATCACTAACATAATCAGAATCAACATAACCAACAAGTCCATCTCTAGATTTCCCAAATTGCAAACAGACATTAGAAATACCTTACAAATATCTGAAAATTCATTGAACAACCCTCCAATGCTCCTTACCAGGATTAGCCATGAATTTACTGACAACACTCAATGCTTGAGATAAATCAGGACCAAAACAAACCATGGCATACATAAGAGAACCAACTGCACTGGAATATGGAACTCAGACATGTACTCAATATCAACATCTGACTCTGGACATAAAGCTAGGGATAATCTGAAATGTGTAGCTAATGGAGTACTCACTGGTTTTGCATTATGCATATTGAAACGACAAAGAACCTTTTCAATATAACCTCGCTGACTGATGTATAACTTACCAGATTTTCTATCTCTAGTAATTTCCATACCAAGAATTTTCTTAGCTTCACCTAAGTCTTTCATCTCAAATTCTTTACTCAATTGTGCCTTTAATTTAGCTATTTTTGATTTATCTTTAGCAGCAATCAACATATCATCAACATAAAGAAGCAGATAAATAGCTGAGCCATTAACAATGTTCAAATAAACACAGCTATCATAATCAGACTGCATAAAGCCACGAGAGAGCATAAAAGAGTCAAATCTCTTGTACTATTGCCTAGGAGATTGCTTTAAACCATAAAGTGATTTCTTTAACTTGCAAACAAGGTTTTGTTTTCCAGGATTAATAAAACCTTCAGGTTGGCTCATATAAATGTCTTCTTCTAACTCCCATGTAAGAATGCAGTTTTAACATCTAGTTGCTCAAGTTCATAATCATGCATGACAACAATACTAAGCAAAGTACGAATAGAACTATGCTTAACAACTGGAGAAAAGACATCATTAAAATCAATACCTAGAATATGGCTATAACCTTTAGCAACCAACCTTGCTTTATACCTTGCTGGCTCACTTGGAGAAATACCCTCTTTTCTTTTGAAAATCCATTTACAACGGACAAACTTCTTATCCTTAGCAATCTTACTAAATCCCAAGTACCATTCTTTTCAAGTGACTCCATCTCATCTTGCATAGTGGTTATCCAATTGTTGCGATCAGTAGAAGTAATAGCCTCAAAATAATTAGAAGGTTTTGAATTACCTTCGATATCTTCTGCAACACTCATAGCATAAGCAACATTGCATTCTTCAGTATACCTTTTAACAGGTTTGGGCTGCCTTCTAACTCTGTCAGCAGCAATAGAATGTTGTGGAGACTGCATAACTGGAGAAGAATGCTCAACAACAGAAGAATCATCAACAATTAGAGAAATTTCAGCAATATGTGCATCTTGCACAGCAACATTATCAAAATCTGGTGCATCAATCAAGTGCTCCACCTACACACTTATTTTCTCTTCCTCAACAGGAGCATCAACAAATAGGTTGTCATAATACATAGCAGATTCATTAAAGATAACATTCCTGCTAAGCACAACCTTACGAGTTTGGTGATTCCATAATTTATAACCTTTATAAAATGACCATTTGCATCAAATAATTCAAAATCACTCAAAACCTAAAGTCATTAGGGTTTCTAAACATTTTATAATTAATTAAACAAATAGCCATGTATAAAAGTTTATCCAAAAATTCCCAAAATTTTTGTACAGTAAGGTAACAGTGTATAAAGGTCACATAAAAATTCTCAAAATTTTTGGAACAATATACAGAGCATTAAAATTCATGAAAACTAATTTTTTTATTAATTTGAGCATTTTTACAGGATTAAAAATGTATTGAACATGGACATGTTATATTTTTCTTAAATACTACACAATACAGAGAGCATTCACAAATTTTTGTAGAATTTAAACATGCACAGATTTTAAACAAATGAAAATACAAAAAGCACTACTGTTTAAACAAGAAAAAGGGAAAAACCCTTTGATTAAGTCGCTGACGGCTGGGGCCCGCGCATCAGCGACCCAGCGCCAGAGCAGTGGCGCCGGCGACCAAGAAACACGGCGGTGCGTCGTCGACGGCGACCAGACCACTCAACTAACTCTCGCATCGGCTTCTGCACCTCACCCCGATCCCAACGAGGTGCGACACGGCCAAAACCATCCCTCAGAACGCCCTCGCCGGCGACCTCCACGGCGACCCGAACTCGGCCGCACGCACGCCGGCGATTACAGGCATGCGCCGGAGCAACCAAACACTTCAACATGCTTAGGAAGACAACGCGAACGAAAAGCACAAAGAAAACGAGGCTATAACCCCCTCTTGTGACCTTGCCGACGGTAATGGCGGCACCCCGCACGCGGTACCACATGCGCCGGTTAACACAGGTCGTAATTGGCTCAACCAACAACTCCAGCATGCTTAGCGACCTCCAAACAACGCGGACCGCAACAAGAACGAACCAAAACCTTAACGAAACCACCTCGCCGACGGTGGACGGCAGGGATCTGCGCGTCGCACGCCAGCGAAAACACGCACGTGCTCGAACAACCAGTAGCGCGAACAGACTCAGGACGGCTAGACGAAGCTAGCGCAAGACTCGGATTAGAAAACGATCAACTACAACGACCAAACGACGAACACACCGCCGCGCCGGCCATGAACCGCGACGGCGCTCGTGGACAGAGCTCGATGGCTCGATTCAAGGACAACTGAGCGTGCGGAGAGATCGAGGAGCTCACCCCGGTTACGAAGCGCTCTCAAACGTGGTCGGAGGTGAAGCAGAATGAGCTGGCGATGGAGACCGTGCTGGCGGAGACGATGAACCGAGCGGCAATGATGATGTTCCCGGAGCTACGGTCCACCATTTGCAAAACGGAGAAGTCGACAAGGATCAGTGATGGATAAGGAAGATGAAACAAGATCCAGAAGAATAATGTGGCTCCTGTGTAGCCGGTGCGACTGCGAACCAGAGCGGCGGCGCTCTCGCCGGAGCCGAGGAAGACGGAGTCGTGCCGGCCGATTCACGCAGTCGCAGCTTCAACCAACTAGTGCGGGAGATGCGCTAGGTCAAGGCGAAATCCATTGCGGTGAATGGGAAGCTTGGCAGTGGCTGGAAATCTTGGACGAGCTCGACGACGATGACGGTGAACTCGGCGGAGCAGAGCAGAGCAAGTGAACGACGAGGAAAGAGAGGCAAAGGGTGGACGACGTCCTGTTTTGAAGACGACAACGGGTCCGCGACGTTGCCACGCACACGACAGGACGTGTGTCGACGACATTAGGCGCGAGGAGAGCTCGGCAGCTGGCCGACCAGGTGTCGGCGTCGAGTTCATCGTCACCATGCAACTGCTCGATGAAATGTCCAAACTGCCCTATGACTGATTTTGCAAATTGCACAAGCTTTCAGGGGTTTTCATGAAAAACTTTGAATATGAAAGTTGCTCAAAATTTCATGATCTACATTTTTGTAAATACTCACATTTTCAAATTCGGCCTAGAAATGAAAATGCATTTTTGAAATTTGAAAACCTTTTAAAAAGGATTTGCCCCCTTTTCAATTACTTTAAAAACTTGAATAACACTTGAAAATTTGTAAACACAACAAATGCAATTCAAACAGAGAGCTACAACCTTGCTTAAACAACCACAGGAAAATTCTTTTTAGATTTTGAAAATCATATTAGGGTTTAATCCACCCTCTTTGGGAATTAGGGTTTGGAGTTAAATTTGAATTTTTAGAATTTGAAAAGATGACCTGCATTCACATAATTGCTCAAACATAAAAAAGTAAACTCATTTTAGTTCAATGCATATCCAGGTTTTCAAACAAATGAATGATGCTCAATGCATATGATGACATGATCAAGTTTTTAATTATGTGATTAACACCAGATGTGTTACACATAGCCAACCCAAAGAATTCTTGGAGAAAAGACAAGTTTGCAAACTAGCTTCATTTGAGGTGAAGTCCACTAAGTAGAGATTGTTGTGCCGAAACCCTTTGAATATCAAGGATGAATCATTAACCTTGGTCACAACTACCTCATTTGGAGTGAAGAGACATTGGAACCCGAGATCACAAAGTTGACCAACCGATAACAAATTGAAGCTCAATGATTGTACTAGCAAGACATTGGAAATTGATTGATCTTGGGAGATAGCCACTTTCCCTAAGCCTTGAACTTTGCCCTTTGAATTATCCCCAAAAGTAATCTTGTCTTGATTTGCACAATCCTCATCAAGTGTGGTGAACATCCGGGGGTCGCCGGTCATATGTTGAGTACAACCACTATCAATTACCCAATGGCTCCCACCGGTCTTGTAGTTCACCTACACACAAGCAACTTGAAGTTAAGATTGTTGTTTGGGAACCCCCTTAGTGCGGGGCCCCATTGCCTTGTCAACCAACTCCTTAGCAACCCAAAGAACCCTAGGCTTGTTCTTCATTGGTGGACCAAGAAACACTACTAGTGGTCTACCCTTGGAATCCTTGTTGATAACAAAGTGAGCATCATGAGTAAATGGCCTAGCGTGCTTGGGTAAGGTCTTGGGAAGTGGTGTCTTGCATTGGAACTCAAAGTGACCAACTTGTCCACATCCAAAACACCTCTTAGGCTTAAGCTTTGGCTTGTCTTGATTGTAGCCATTGTACTTGTTCTTGTAGTAATTCATTGCTTCAATCTTGACCTTGGCCTTCATCACTTGATTCTCCTTGAACCCAATGCCCATCTTGTCATTCTTCATGATGGTGTTCATCAAGAGCTCACTTTGGAGGTTGTGGCCCTTGGTGAACTTCTCAAAACCACTAGCAAGCTTGGTCTTGTCATTCTTGAGCTTAGCAATTTCTTCTCGAAGAGAGTTGATCAAGGTGATAGCATCCTTATCTTCTTCTTCCTTGGTCAACTTGATGGTGAAAGGCTTGTTTGCCTTGAGATTAATTAGCTCTTCCTTGAGGTTTGAGTTCTCTTCCCTCATCTTCACATAATCATCATACTTGTCGGCTTCAACAACTCTCTTGCCCTTGCACTTAGCACTTTGCTCAAGCATCACATCATCAACCAAGATCTCACAAGAGGTAGCACTTGCACACTTAGCACACGGGTTAGTAGCAGCATGTGTGGCAAGATCTTGAGTAAGCAATTCATTTGCTACCACTAGTGTGTCATGATCACTTTTCACTTGGTTGTAGTCATCTTTTAGCAAGTTATACCTTGTATGGAGCTCTTGAGATGACCTCTCAAGCTTATCATGTTTCTCATTAGCTTGCTTAAGAGAGTCTTTGAGCTCTCTAGTGCTAGATGTGAGAGAATTGATCTCAAGCTTCAAATCATCATTAGCACTTAGCATGCAAGTTGTCTTTGATCTCAAGAAGTTTGTCATTTTTACCTTTATACTTTCTTATGATGCTAGAGTACTTGTTGCAAATTTTAATTAGCTCATCATAGGATGGTGTGTCATCATCATCACTTTCACTACCACTTGAGTCACCACTATCATCACCATCCTCTTTTTGTACCTTCTTGTCACCTTTAGCCATGAGGCATAGGTGTGTAGAGGATGAGCCCGACGATGAAGGAGGAGGTGGCGGTGGAATAGAAGAACCAATCACCAAGGCGGCCACCTTCTCTTCTTCACTCTCATCATCGGAGGAGTCACTTGAATCATCAATATCGGTGAGCCAATCACCCATAATGTAAGTCTTTCCATCCTTCTTCTTCTTGTGGAAGTTGAAGTTCTTCTTCTTCTTGTATGGCTTGTCTTGCTTCTTGTCATCATCACTTGAGTCATCATTGTTGCCCTTGTTCTTCTTGAAGTTCTTGAACTTGTTGTTCTTGAACTTGTTGTTCTTGAACTTCTTGTTCTTGAACTTGTCTTTCTTATCTTCGGTGCAAGCATGAGCTAGATGACCAAGAGTGTCGCAATTGTAGCACTTCATTTGGGAGATTGGCTTCCTTGAAGAGCTTGTGAAGAATTTCTTCTTCTTTGAGTCAAACTTGACTCCATTCTTGTTTAGCCTCTTCAACATCTTGGTGGTTTTCTTCACCATAAGAGAGATATTGTCTTCATCATCATCATCACTTGCACTCTCAACGACATATTGAATCTTGCACTTCTCCTTGGAAGATGCCTTGAGAGTCAAGTCCTTCTTCTCCTCCTTCTCTTTCTTCTTGGAGGAAGATGAACTTCCATCATTGATCTTCATGTACATCTCATGAGCATTGATCTTGCCCAAAACTTGTGTTGGGGTAGTTGTGGAGAGATCACCTTGATGAAGGACCGTGACGATGTGGCTATACTTGTCTATAGGCAAGACACAAAGTATCTTACACACCACATTGGCCAGTGTCATTTGAGTAAGCTTAAGGCCATTCAACTCCTCTACAAGCACATTCAAGCGAGAATACATTTCATTAGCATTTTCATGAGATAGCATGGTAAAAGAGTTCATCTTAGCAATGATGAGGTGATAGTGCTCTTCTCTTTCATATTTGGTGCCCTCGAGTAGAGCACAAATGTTTGTCCAAATCTCATGCGCGGTTTTGCAATTCCGCACACGGTTGAACACGTCCTTGCAAATGCCACAGAAAAGAATGTTCTTCGCCTTAGCATTGTTCTTCTCAAAGAAGGGATCCTCGGCGAACACTGATCCGCCTATGGTGGCGGCTTTGTGAATGCCGACATCCATGGCCTCAAGGTAGGCCTCCATCCGCACTTTCCAATAAGGAAAGTCATCCCCATCAAACATGGGTGGCAGTCCATCCCCATGGGACATCTTGCTCTAGGCAGTGAAGCCTAATTTAGAGCAACAAGGCTTTGATACCAATTGAAAGGATCAAGATGCCCAAGAGGAGGGGTGAATTGGGCTTGTTTTAAATTTCTAAAGAAAATATGAAAACCTATCAAATGCCAATCACCCCTAGTGTCTACCGGTCGTGTGTCCTAGCTAGAAAGCGGTAGCAGTTCATATGAAAAGAAAGACAACCTAAGCAATTCTAGTAGGAAAGAAAGAACAAAACAGAAAGTAGTGCGGAAATGTAAAGAGCTAGGGAAAAGGAATTCTCTTTGACGCAGCGATGTTTTCCCGAGGTATCGAGGTGTCGACACACCCCCCCTAGTCCTCGTTGGAGCACCTCGCAAGGTATCGCTCCCCCTCAATCCCGCGCAAGGGATGAGTGCTCTCTACGGGCTGATTCTTCGCCACTCCGGCTCGGTGAATCACCCACAACCGATCACAGAAGCTTGGAGAAGAGCCGCCGACAATCTTCCGGCGATCACTTCCTCCGAACACCACCAAACCGTCTAGGTGCTGTCGAACATCAAGAGTAACAAGCACAAGGCCTTCACTTGACCAACTCAAGGCTAGGAAGGTGGATGGATGCACACAAGTCACTCCTAATCACTCTAGGAGGGAAGAACAAGATGGAATCTCTCAAATATCTCCCTCACTAGGCACTTGGCTCTCCATGAGCTCTCTCAAGGTTTCTCCAGGTGTAACACAGGCCAAGAGAGCTCCTAAGGACGAGGAGGGCAACTATAAATAGTCCCCACCTCCAAAACTAACCGTTTCTTGCTTTTTCTCTTTTCTGCGTATGCGTCGGACTAGTCCGGAGCGCACACCACTGGACCATAGCACCTGGTCCGGAGCTCACTCTCAGTTCAAACTCATCTGAAAAACAGGCACCTCCGTACTACTTGCCAAAGTCCAGTGCACTGGTCTGACGCGCTGGTCTGGAGCCAGGGTGCTCACTGAGTAAAAACTCAGTCTCTTCTTCGAACCTCCGAACCACTCTCCTTGGTCCGGAGCCCTGGTCTGACGCTCAGGTCCGGAGCCAGGGAGCTCACTGCATGGAACCAACCTTCTGTCTTTAAGCGTCGGACTAGCCATCGGACTCACCGTCGGACTAGTCCGGAGCCTTCTCTCAGGGGCTCTCTCTCTGACAAGAGCCATCGGACCACTCGCCTATGGTCCGACGCTCTCCAGACAGGTGGTCCGGAGCTTACTCTCTGAACTTTTGCCTAAGTCAAGGACCGTCGGAGTACTTTCCTTGGTCCGACGCCTACTAGGTAGACTGGTCCGGAGCCTCTTTCTCCCCCTGTTTCAACTGTTTTCACTAAGCCTTTTCTAGGGGTTTTGCTCCTACCATCTCTAGGGTTAACCAAGGGCTGATAGCAAGGTCTCTAGGACTAGTTGTGACAAGTGTGCACACACTAACTTTTCCAAACTCTCCTAGGTCAAACTACTAACCTCATACCCCCCTTTATAGTACGGTCAAAGGAAAAAACAAAGCCCTAGCTATACTTAGTGCCCTTCTCAACCTTATGGCACTAAGAACTAGCCTAGTCTTGAACTTGTATCGCCATCCTTTGAAACCAAAACGATTTCCATCTTGGGGGCATGAATATCCATTAAGCCCATTCATCTAGTCATTACATATGACCTAACTCTAAATGACTTTGCCTCTGCAAAAACACGTTAGTCATAGTGACCTAGCATTGTCGTTAATCGCCTAAACACAAGGGACCATGATTCTTCTAGAGGAATACAGGGTGAACAATTAATAAGATAGCAAGCAGTGGAGCAGCTTCAGCCCAAAAACGCCTATTCAAACCCGAATTTGACAGCATACAATGGGCTCTGGAGATGATAGTTCTGTTCATACACTCAGCTAAACCATTCTGTTGAGGCGTATAAGGAATAGTATAGTGCCTAACAATGCCTTAAGACTTGCAATATGCATTAAATTCATTAGAACAAAATTCCATCCCATTATCAGTGCGAAGCTTTTTAACTTTCTTCTCTGTTTGATTTTCAATCATAACCTTCCACTCTTTAAATGCAGAAAATGCTTTTGATTTATACTTCAAGAAATAAGGCCATACCTTACGAGAATAATCATCAATGATCGTCAACATATAACGTGAACCACCAATAGAAGGCTTGTGAGATGGTCCCCATAAATCAGAATACACATAATCAAGAATACCTTTACTTTTATGAGTAGAGGTATTGAAAGACACCCTCTTTTGTTTGACAAAAATACAATGCTCACAAAATTTCAACTTACTGATGCTATGTTGATCAAGAAGTCCTCTCTTGCACAATTCATGCAAGTCTTTCTCACTTATATGTCCAAGACGCATATGCCAGAGATTAGTAGCATCAGAATTAGATGATGAATCAGAAATTATAGCAACATCACCTGTAATTGTAGTACCACGAAGATGGTACAAATTTGGAGATTTCAATTCAACTTTCATCATAATAAGAGAACCTTTTAACACCTTTAAAACTCCATCTCCACCGGAGTACTTGTACCCTTTACTATCAAGAGTACTCAGAGAAATAAGATTCTTGCTCATAGCTGGGACATGCCTCACATCAGTAAGAGTTCTGACAATGCCATCATGCATCTTGATCTGAATAGATCCAATGCCAACAATATTACGTGGACTGTCATCACCCAACCTGACAGAACCTCCACCTTGGAGAGAATCATAGGTGACAAACCAATCTCTATTAATGCATATATGAAATGAAGTAGCAGAATCAAGAATCCATTCATCACCACTTTTAGCACATCTAGCAAAAGTAACAAGCGAATCACCATTAGAATAATCTGCCTTAGAAGCAGCAACAGAAGCATTACCTTCATCATTGGATTTACCTTTCTCTTTATATGTGCCAGCTCTCTTCTCTTTGTTTTTCAATTTATAACATTCATCGATAAAGTGATTATCCTTCTTGCAATACTTTCAAAATTTATCTCCCTTTCTTCGAGATTTTGATCGGCCTCTATAACCATTAGAACTTTTGCCTCTATTGCCACTCTTGGATTTATTTTCTGTCCTCCCACGAATTATTTTCTGTCCTCCCACGAACAGACAACGCTTCTCCATTGGAAGCAGAATTTTCAGAAGACACCATCAATTTCATCTTTTCCTTAGCATGCAATGCTTCAGAAACTTCATCAAGAGTTAGAGTATCATGGCTATATAACAGTGTATCTCTGAAGTTTGCATAAGAACTAGGCAAAGAGCACAAAAGAATAACACCCAAATCCTCATCATCATATTTTACCTCCATAGCTTTTAGATCAGAAACGATCTCCTTGAAGGTCGTAAGATGGCTAATCACAGAACCACCCTCTTGCAACTTGTGCGTATACAACTTCATCTTCATATGCATTTTGCTTGTCAAATATTTAAACATGCAAATCGACTCTAACTTGAGCCATAAAGCAGCTGCAGTTTTCTCCTGCAGACAATCTTGCAAAATATTATTTGAAAGTTGAAGTTGAATTTGAGTCAAGGCCTTACGATCTTTTCTCTTCTCATCATCGGTCCAAGATTTTGAATCCTTGTTACCGAATTTATCAAGAGCATCATCCACATCGGCCTGTGTAAGAATAACCCTCATCTTGACTTGTCAGAGAGCGAACATCGTATCACGATCCAGAGGTGAAAGATCATACTTCACTGTAGACATGGTGAAGAAATAACGACAATAACCAGAAAAATAATAATCTGTGGAAATCTAGGTATTAATTTGAGTAACCCTAGCATAACCTGCAGCCTGTGTACACGATTCGTATGCGTTCAGCAAAAATAATTGTTGGAGTATTCTTCTAGTACAGAATCTGTGTGCGTGTAGCAAAATAATTTGATGGAAAATTTCCACCACCACACGCCACCACCTGATCACCTCTGTATTTTGATTGCTTTTCCCTGCGCTAGAAACGAGACAGCAGCCAGGCAGCCACGCCGTGACGGTCTCCTCCTAGAGCCGCTGAATACTGGAACTCGGCAACAGGTACTGGTTACCTTGATCCGCGTGTGCTGATTGTGGCAGCCAAGAACGCAGCAGCTTTTGTTGATGAAGACTCCGGCTTTAAGGGCACGTACAGCGCCCGTGTTGGCCGTCGTCTCTGGTTGGCAATTTTGCAAAACAAACCCTGTTTGCCAGGGGAGAGAGCAACGCCGTCCAGTCGTGAGACGACAGCCAGGGCTCGTGCTCCGAGGCGGACTCGACGGTAGATTACGGGTTGTACGCTGCCGTCGTCTTGAGCTGACGCCATACGGATCCATTGCGCAAAAGCATGCGAGGGGAAAAATCGCGCCAAAAAATGCACCGACACTGTCTTCTCCATCCTTCGTCCTCACCGACGCGTGCGCGGAGGCCGAGCGGCGAGCAGGCGGCTAGCGCCAGCACCGGGGCAAGGCGGGGCGGAGCAAAGCCGCACAGCTAGACCAAGGAAGAGCTGGGCCGCGCCGACGAGGAAGATGTGCCCCAAGGTGCACTCCACGAGCGTGTACCCTGTACGCCGGCGGCGGCGTACACCAGCGTCTGTTCTCGTCGGGGGAGTCGCCCTGGTACTCCAACAGTCTTGAGCAGCTCCACCAGCTTGGGTACGTCCATCTGCTCAAGCAGCCTGACGCTCTCATTTGGCCGGCATCCATGGAAACTGAATGTTTCAGTTCAGCTTCTGCAAACTGATAACTGAATGCTCGCGTTCTATTAGTTGTTACCTGCATGTTCGCTTGATCTATGGAATTGGTAAGAGTAAGGCAGCCCATGTCACCTTGCCATTTTCCTATAGAAAAATAAAAAAAGAAATACACACCTAGAATACAATTATACCTCCCCTATACAGGCATCTCTTGATGCTTCAGTACTTTGTATAGTGTTAGTTCTAATTTTGCTTGTGACATGTTCTATGGTTTACCTTTTTGGTTTGATATAATTAAATATGCTATATGCTATATTTAATTTATAAAATATATTACAATGTATTATATATAATAATAGGATCATTTTTGAAGAATCTATTTTATATCAATTAGCAACACAATGGTACATATAAATGATATTTCATAATTGATCATAGCTATATTGTCACATCCAATTTTAAAAATAAAATTGAATGCGAATAACTCATGTGTGTCCAGAGATCAATCACACACATAAGCCGACAAATCTTTAAATAGTACCATCACTGAGTGCTTATTACATGACGAATAATACTCTTAAACATAACAGCGGAAATAAAGATAACTCTCGCGACGAAGCTCCACTTCACAGGGAACGCTGACTGGTTGACCACTAGCCTAGTACTCCTCATGGTAGTCTTCATAGCCATCTGATGAGGATGTTAAAGCAAGGGTGAGCACTTAAAGTACTCAGCAAGAGTAGCACAGGGTTATGAAGCTCAAAGGCTGACACTGTCTGTACTGCGGTCGCTTTTAACTTGGTGAAGTTTTACCAACACTTAGCTTTAGTTATGCATAACCCAATTAATAACCACATGATAAGATTAATAATCAACATTAACAATTAAACAACATGATCATCTACACTGTGAGTTTTCCAGGCCGTTCGTGACCGTGAGCACGACTATCATGATAGATTTACACTCTGCAGAGGTTATACACTTTACCCACAAGCCGTGTAGCCCATATGCCCAGGTTTATAACTCCCATAACACTGTCAAGGTGAGCGGGCAGGGAACACTATGAAGTCTTTCAAAAGCCCTTTCTAGCATGTAGCGGACCCTACAGACCCAATGCAAAGGGGTATATGGGACACCCCGATGGTATCACCCGCAGCGGTCCCCATACAAGCTATACCCCATAACCAGCTCGACAAAGATGCCTTTCACGAACCACAAGCATGCTAGTCCAAACTTCATACTTAACTAAAGCCAGAGCCATTATAGCACTCATGGTTGCATTTAACTCCCAGCTTTTGCCCTACAGTGGGGTCCTATTCCATGTTGCTACAAAAGCCAATTTTATCTCATTGTTGCATATATCATTAATCAATATTCAATTCAATATTCATCATGTAAAGCATAGCAAAGCTACCCACATGCATAGAAAACCCATGGTGACAAGGTACAAGGTAACAAGCTATGGTAAAGATCTAAATAGGAGTCAATTGAGACACATGCAATCATGACTAGGTGAATTAAAGTGAATAGGTAACAAGGATGATCCCATATTAAACTTGCCTTGGTCACAAATCTCTTGGTGGTCCTGATCTGCTGCAAAGAACTCTGGAACACTGAAAATCTCACCGGCTGTACTCGATCAACATCACCACGCAATCATCCGAACAATCATACACGAAGCAATAAAGATTTAATTAGAACATTACACCATAAACAGTAAGAGGTTTTGAAAAGATTATAAAACAGATCTATATTATACTACGATCACATAGACGCGAGAATCACGCTAAACGGATCTAAAACGAATAAATTATAGATTAAACAAGATTTTATAGAGCAGATTAAAGCATTAAAAGAATTACTTTACTTTTATTTTCAAAAGTAAATAACATAGATGAAATCTATACTACTGGATAGAGCATAAAACTACGAATCTAACGCAACTTAAACGGATCGATTTGGATTTAAAACGAGCAAATTATAAGCATTTAAAGATCAGTGGCAAATTTATAAATAGGTATTTTTATTTAATTTTGAATTAAAACAGATCTAAAAAAGGAATACGTTTTCCAGAGGGGAAAACGTAAAGCTGGGAGGCGCCATAGGACTGCGGGTTGAGAGTCAGAGAGTTCGGGGGCTCTTTAGCAAATAAACCCGCGAAGGGGTATCGGCCAATCTGGACCGATGGATCTGAGATGGATAGATCGGATTAGATGGAGGGGAGAGAGGGCGGTGCTCCCACCGGAGCAGAGCGGCGCACGACGGTGGCCATGGCCGGGCAGAGCCGAAGCTCGCCGACGCAGGTCGATCGGGGCCCTTGGTGCCCGGTTTTCCAATCCGGGGGCACCGGGAGAAAGAGAGAAGGAGGCGAACTCACCTCGGTGTTCGATGGGGCTCGGGGACGAGTGAGGACGGCTGGCGACGGTGAACCGCGGCGACGGGCTCCTGCACCCGACGACGCGATCAACCAGAGCGCAAAAGAACGGAAAGAAAGGGGGGGGAGGCGTTCCGCGGGCGTGCGAAGCCGATGCGAAGCTCGAAGAGGCTTACGGCGGCCGGAGATGCGCGGAACGGCGGTGCTCGGCTCGGCGGCGGATTGCGAGCAGCACTGCTGCGGCTGCGAGGCAAGACGAGGCGAGTAGATGGGGAACGGCGGCGCGGGGTCGGTGCTATTTATAGGAGGCAGAGGCAGAGTCCTACGCGGACGCGAACGCGGGGAACGCGCGCAGCGGTTGCACGCGGCGCGGCACGTCGAGCAGAGTCCCGCTCGGACTCGACCGGAGGAAGGGGGAGGGACTGACGCGCGGGCCTGTGCTGTCAGCCGCACAAGGGAGAAGGAGAGGGACGCGGTCTGCTGGGGCGAGCTGGGTCGCGGGTGAGGGAGGCCGGCCCATGCGGGAAAGGAAGGGAGGAGGGGAGGGGAAAGCAGGCCGGGCCGCACTGCTGGGCCAGAAAGGAGGAAAGAGTGAGAGAGAGGGTTTCCCTTTTTTTTTCTTTTTTTCTTTTGCAAAACTTTTCCAAATAGTTTTGAAATTCTTTCTTTGAGTTTTCTAAACCAAGCACACAAGAAAATGCAACAACATGAGATGCACAACAAGTTGAACCCTAGCATTTAATATTTGTTTAAGTTTTATTTATTTAATTCTATGAGCACAAAATTGTTTGAATTAAATCAAATTAAAGCAAAATCAAATCTAATTTCTATTTTAAATTTTAGGGTGTTACATATATACAAGCAATAAACGATTTATAGACAGCTAAATAGACAGCAACTGTCTGTAGGTTGTATGAGCTGTCTGTTCAGCCGTCTGTGTTGTAAATTCCAAAAAACTTATAGACAACAGCTGTCTCTCTGTTGTACATGCCCTAAGTCGAACTCGCCACAGACTCCGCCTTGGATTCGTCGATGCGCAAGCACAATGAATCGCCGATGACACGGAACGCGAGTATCAGTAGATTGATCCCGACGACACCGGCGGCGGTTGAATAGGGAATAAACCCTAACTTTTTTTTCAATCCAATCTCATGTCAGGCTCTAGATACCACTTGTTAGGGAATAATCAAACAAGATCGTACACGAGACATAAATTTTACGTGAAAAACCCTTGCGGGAAAAACCACGAGCGCCAGAGTTTATAGAACGCAGGGAATATGAGTTATTTGTGGTAACCCTATGTATTTATAGGACGGACTGACTGTAGTCCAATACGGAAACAAATCCGCTAATAAACATAACCCAAACCGTGGACCCTGCAGACGTCTCCACAAGACTCACGTTATAATTCGGATCATATTCCAACAGTGCTGAAATATTTTCTTCACCCGCTTGACAATTACTCAAAAAAGGAAGAGGGAGAAGATAGCGGCATTGCTTGCTCAAACTTTTTCTTAATTTCCTGCCGACCAGCTTTGCTCGATGATGGCGTCCTTCCTTTGCTTTATTTCGTTTTCGTCTACAAAATTTTGAAAAGGTAGGAATTTTTCTTTGGAAAATGGAGAAAATAAACAGCCACGTCGGATCCGAGTGGACAGAGGACAGTAGACAGCTATCGTGACACAGCATCTGCACTGTCCAGTGCTTCCCGGCGGAAAACACATGTGCGCGCGTCGTGGATACAGTACAGCCGCATATTTTTTTTTCTTTTTTTCTTTTTTTCTTTTTGCAATTTTGTTTTTTTTAACCAATTGTCGGCTCCTTAGACTCCCGCGTACTGTTCCAGATACTATAGCAGACGTGACTTTTTTTTTAGTTTTTCCTCATTATTTTTTCTCTAGTTTTTTTTAAGCATATCCCGAACGCACGTAGCAGAGTGCGTGTTCTGTGTTATGGGCTAGGAACTTTTCAGGCCGTCTAGCAACGTTCGCTGGCAGGGTTAAGCTGGTTTCGAACCGGACCATGTGCCAGTTGAAAAGTACTCTGATTTGAAAAACTATTTTGGGTTGGTGAATTTGTTCAGACTTCAGACTCGTGCTCCTACGTCCAAGTCCGGCCCTACAAGAGCCATGGGCCGGGCTTGCCTTTCACCGGTATATTTGGACAAAACTTACAAATACCGTGTGACACCATCAAAAGAACACTTTTAATTTCAAATTATAAGTAATTTTAAGAATATTAGAGAATCAAAGTATCTTAAATTTGATAAAATTATAAAAATTTATGACATTAAATAAATATACTACAAAAATATAATTGATGAAAAAATTATTAATACTTAGTTGTTATCCTAAACATTATTATATCATTGTATAAATTTGGTTAAACTGAAGATATTTTGACTTTTCAAGATTATAGAATGACTTATAATTTAGGATGGAGGGAGTAGTAAACATGACATGCATGCATGTGAAAAATTAGTTGGAACTCACATAAACTTCATTCTATTTTTCATTACATTTGTGCATATCTATATGTTTGTTAAACAAAACTCACCAAAAAAAGAACAATCGCCATAACACATTTCAACAAATTAAACTAAAAGTTATCATTATTTTCATCGTTGTATCTGCAGAATACATCATCAGAATCTACATAAGACATGGTACAAGTCAATTACTATGACTGATACGCGGCAACAAATATCCATGCATAGATGTTTTTTTTTCATCTTGCAGACTCTATGCTCATTGAGGCTTTCTTCTGAAGGTTGTAGTAGATTGTGGTTTCTTCACTAGCACTGTAATCCGATGTATTGTTCGATGACTGTCCCCGCAACATGTGCGTGCTAATAACACCCTGAAATGCTCGAGAGTTGTGTGGGATTGGACCGGCCAATTGGTGGAGCTCCTCCGCAATCTGGCTCATCGTTGGCCTGTGTTCACCGGTAATGACCAAGCATTGATTTGCCACCGCAGCCACCTGAAGTACTACCTCCATGTTTTCTTGGTTGGCTATCTCCCTGTCTATGAGATCATCCCAAAGCTTTTTCTCCTTCACAGCTTCCTTGAACACAGATACAAGGCTCTCCTTTGTTTTGGACAGTGCCGTCCTACGCGTTAGGAGCTCCAAAAGAACAACACCGAAGCTGTAAACATCGCTCTTATCAGTAAGCTCAAAATTCATCAGATACTCTGGATCTAAGTAGCCCATTGTGCCCTTCACTACTTGGGCGGTTTCATTTCCTGACCTAATCATTGAGCATCCAAAGTCAGAAACTTTTGCTGAGAGGTCATGGCTTAGTAGAATGTTGACAGACTTGACATCTCCATGAAAAACCGGGCGGTCAAGTGTATGTAGGTATGCAAGTGCTGATGCAATCTCACTGGCAGTTTTTAGACGGATCTTGAGAGTTCTGATGGATGCATCATCTTGCCTGTGAATTAGATAGTGCAATGTTTGATTTGGTACGTATTCGTACACCAGAACTGGGGCTTCAAAATGCAAGCTGCAACCTAGAAGCTGGACAATGTTTCCATGTTTTACTCGAGAGAGTATAAGCAGCTCCTTACCAAATTCCATTCTCCTACTCTCATCATATTCCTTGCAGATCTTGATTGCAACAGGATTATTTTTTTCATCAAGATTTTGCCCTATATAAACAGTCCTTGACCACCTTCTCCAATGATTGAGCTGCTGTGGAAGTTGTTGGTGGCCAACTCAATTGCTTCTCGGCCATACAACTGAAATGAAATGTTGCTCTCTACCTTCATTATATCAAGTAGCAGTTGTCCTCCGTTCTGCTGAAAACATTCATTCATTTTGGTTATGTGTTCTTGCCTTGCTATTCTTCGTTTGTTCTGGATACATTCTTTACCAAGGAAAAGTAGTAGGCCAACCAAAATGAAGGCAAAAATTCCTGCAGAACATACATGTATGTCACTTGTAAGTTATAAGGTCCAGTTTGTTTCCTCACGTCTAAATTTTAGCCCTGTCCCATTGGATATTTAGACACTAATTTGGAGTATTAAACATAGACTAATTACAAAACCTATTACACAAATTGCGGCTAATTTACGAGATGAATCTATTAAATCTAATTAGTCCATGATTTGACAATGTTGTGCTATAGTAAACATTTGTTAATGATAGATTAATTAGACTTAATAGTTTCATCTTGTTAATTAGTCTGCCTGTGTAGTTAGTTTTATAATTAGCTCATGTTTAGTCTTCCTAGTTATCATCTAAATGTTCTATGTGACATGAACTAAACTTTGTCCATGAGTCAGTAGTAGGCTGCAAAATACTGTTTTGAAATTACTCCATGGTCAGAACAATTGACTGAAACAACAATCGGTATGCACTTTGTGTAAATTATTTACAACTCTGTCATTCATTTGCTTCTCGAAGTCGACACCATGACAGTATTTTTCAATCATGCTCTCCAAAATGTAAATTTAAATGAACTGAAAGAGGAAAAAGATACTGGTTTACCTATTGGAATTGTGACTTTAGGACCTATTGGAATTGTGACTTTAGGGGGGGTCGATTGGTCTTCCTCACATGTGCCATAGTAAGCATTGCCTTTGGGGAGATGTGGAGGACAATTACACTCAAATCCACCTGGAGTATTCTTGCAAGTTCCCTTCACAGAGCAAGGATCGTCGACATAACATTCGTTAACATCTGCAATGTTAGAAGTGACACATAAAGTATTGAGTAAAAGTTTATATTATATTTCTATCTAATAAAACTGCGGCAAAACTTTTGCCGTCTTTTAAAAAAAAGTTTACATAATATTGGAACTATGTTATTTCCACGACATATAAACATTTCACGAATTCAGCAACTCTAGGTCACTATATCTTGCAACATATTTAGTTTTGATAATTTTTCTGGTAAAATCGTAGTACTACTAGTTTTAGACTTGAACTACTCTTAGCTTATTTCGTCTTATTCCTTTTTACAAAACACTATTCAATCAAATTATTCTCTCTCACATAACACTATTTAATCAACTGATTTTTTCACCAGCCGAACAGACTCACATCACTGTAGCAGCTTGTAGGTACGAATCTCTTCCATTCAATGATTGCTAGCTAACTGATCCCTCTGATTTCACAAATTAATATGTCCATTTGGATTTAGACATAATAATTAAACTATGTTGTATAATGACTATATTGTCCATCAACCATTGCTATAGTTAAGAGAAGCGGCAAGTGTATTGCATCGATTGATGTGCATATGTTCGGCTGGTCATTTGGCTGATGATGTTTTGTTGTGAGAAAAAAATATTGTTTGATGACTGATAAGCTGAACTGATAAGTTTAAATGAAAGGCGCTACACAGTCACACATGTTTGTTAGGCTATCTGCACTGCGGATGCCTTCTCGTACTAGAGGTGTGTTTACCATATGAAAATAGCTGCAGCGGATACGCTATATTGCCACGCTAGGCTCTCCGGTCATCTATTCCTAGCGTAAGGCTGTCTGCGCCGCAGAATGGTAAAGGAGTACTGAAGGAGATTACTCTCTCCGTCCCTTTATATGTGTCGTCCGGGAAACGTGTTTGTGAGAGAAATACGGTTTTCTAGAGACAGACATTAAGAGACAGAGGGAGTGTACCGTAAAAATTCTCGTAGCGCCATACTGTACCTGCAAGGGACACGTGCAGGTACGCCAGGAATAACGGATTTCCAGCGCTCGCGAGGGACGGACCGCATGCGCATACGTCTCGGTTTTCGCACACTACTATTTTAATCACTTAAAAAATATTATAACTCACAAACCAAAAAATCAAATTAAGTTCCATTTACACCATTAAATTTGTTTCAATAAATCCCTCAAGACAAGATCTCAGATGAATATATTTAGTGATAAGTGAGCTCTAATGTTAATAGTTGGTATATAGTATGGAATATAGAGGATGATGGGTATGGAAGAAAGATGTATAGAGGAAAAAATCTTGATGACTAGGATAGATAGATGATGAATTTAAAGGATGATGAGTGCGGACAGTCTAAGCGCCTACGCGTGACGGGATGTGTCGGTGTTTAGAAACTACCAATGAGTAAATTTGTACGCGTATCGGGTTCCGAATGGTGAGATAAAGAGACAAGAGGTTTATACTGGTTCGGGCAAGAAATCCCTACGTCCAGTGTGTAGCTGCTCGTGTTCCTTATCTCTGCTTGGAGAGGGTTTACAAGCTGGTCGAGAGAGGGAGTATGAGTCCCAGGTCTCTGAATACAATGGTGTATGAGTGTGTTATGTTCTAGCTGTGTGGTTCGATGTCTGGTGTCGTCCCCCCTTGCTCTCCTTTTATAGTCGCAAGGAGCTCAGGAGAGTTACAAGCATGCGTCGAAATGGATCTATCTTGGAGGCTCTGCCTTATCCTTATCTTCCTCCAGAAGGATGTTGGACACTTATAATACTATATTCCTATTGCCCTTGTACTTGGTCGGAGGAAGGGTGTCGTGTCGACCCTTCGTTGCACCGCCGGAGAATACGGGGGGGGGGGGGGTCCGGTTGAGCCCGTAGTAAGATAGAGGCATGGGCATCTGTTGTATCGTTGGCAGGTACACCGTTGTACCTTCCGCCAATTCTTTTTGTATACGACAGATTCCTTCATACCTGGCCAATGGACTCCGTTACTCCGTGGGCCCCCTATACCCGATGTTCCCTTGTTCGGAGAGTTCCTGTAGGGGCCGGGGGCGTGTAAGACTGACTCCGCTTCTGCGAGAGGCATGATGCCTATCTGTCCCTGAATCCTGCTCCGTCTCGTCCTGATTGGGGAACTCGACATGTCTCGTTCGGGCAGGGGCCAACGCGTTATCCTGAGCACCGGATTATACGGGGTGTACGATTCTTCGCGGTTCTGTACCTTCGTTCTTATCTCGTGGAGGATGCACCATTAGTGGCTAAGGGTTGGCGGCTGCTTCCTTCTGGGCAGGGGTAAATGGGTCATTCCTCTACCTCCGACGTCCTCCACGTCTTCTGTGGATTGCTGAGCTGCCTCGCTTTCTGTGTCGGGCAAGACGGAGGCACGTCTGCCTGGGGCACGTCTGCTTGCCTGGGCCGGCTGGGTTGCGAGTCCCGCGCCTCTCCCTTCATGGGCCTGCGACGACTTGGCCTTGATGGGCCTCTCATCCTTTCTCAGATGATTAATGATAGATCTTTAGTTTTTAAAAGTTTACCGTTAAATTAGGTATCCGACAGTAGCCCCCAAGCCTTAGGAAGAGTTCCTGATTATCTTGCTGAGGCTTTATATACTTTGTTGAGATATTTGTTTTTATCCTTCGCCGAGAGGGTGCGCGCGAGCACACCCGTCGGGTGTAGCCCCGAGCCTGGATGAGAGTG
Source organism: Microstegium vimineum (assembly GCA_022036555.1). NCBI lineage: Eukaryota > Viridiplantae > Streptophyta > Magnoliopsida > Poales > Poaceae > Microstegium > Microstegium vimineum. The sequence goes on along the minus strand of CM039129.1, from coordinate 39,065,036 downwards.
TGACTCTTGCGTAGGCTTTGATTCGTCATTTTTATCTTGATGTTCCGGTCGTAGGCGGGGATACGCTTTGATTGTTTGGCATCACAATCTTCTGATGGCGTGTGCGGACTGAGCTGGATCGATTCTAGTTTTCATCCTAACAATCTGCTACTGCCGCTGATGGCACTGTTTAGTCATGATGCCGTGCGCCTCGAAACTTGTCTGCCTCTTGTTTGTTGCCACGTATTGTACTTCCCTGCTGTCAACGCCCCGGCTCGCCTGTCGTGATTAGATGTAACGGAGTGGGCGTCGCGTCCCCCCACGCACCCATTAACGAGCTCTCTACGTACGGTGATTTTCTGTGGCGTGTAGCCCCCAGGCGTGCGCTGATGTCGTTTGGTCGGGCCATACGGATCAGTTTTGTGCCTGAACCCAGGTTGGAGCCACGGTGGTGCTCTGTCAGCGACCGGGACGCAGTCGCGACAGGTCTCAGGGTTAGGGCGACTCACGCCGCACCCTAGCCTTGTGGCATTTGTCGGTGTTCCGCGTGTCACGCTACTCAGTGCGCAACGTATCGGCCGACTCGCCATGACAAGACTTGTCACATCACTCCTCGCACTTCTCTGACCATCCCTGCAAGTTGAAGATGGGAATGGTGGGCCCCGACCTGATACGGAGTGATCCTGGTTTTGCTGACCCCGTTCCTTGGCCTATTTAAAGCGGTGCGACAAGTGAACAGGTTCGTTCCATCTTGCTTCTTCGTTTCCACTCTTCGTTTAAGCTTTCTCCTGCTTGGGTTGTTGCTTGTCGAGCTATGGACCGTGGTAAACGCCCCATGGAGGGTGATTTCGTCGGGGGAAGCGCGTCCGATCCTCGTAGCCTTCGTCGCCGGATGACCAAGGCGGGATGGTACTCGTATCATGCCACCCCTTGTGTCTTTTTCCCATTATTGTTCGGGTACTGACTGATTTTTTGCACTTTTGATCAGGAGGCCTTATCCGTCCCTTGACGCATCCCTCCCTCGTGGCTTCGAGGTATGGGCGGCGCCTTCCGATGTGTTCATGCTGGCCTGTCTGGTGTTCCATGCGTGTCCAGGAGGGGTCCTTCGTCCGGCCGCAGTCCCGGCACCGCCAGGGCCTGTGCCCGCGCCTCCCGCGCACAGGTTCCAGAGTTTGCTCGAGGAACTGCTCAGTCGCCCAATGCAAAACCTTCGCCGGGTCTAGGACACGGAGCTGCTTTATCGGATGCTCGAAGGTTTTCACTAGAGCTTGTTAGGGTCCGTTCAGGCGAGCTACTATCTCCGTGATCAGCTGGCTGAGGCTGACAGGCATGTTGTGGGTGAGTTTTGCCGCTTTTTTCTAAGTATGTCCTGTTATGACCTGTTTGTGATGCATCGTATTGTTTTCTTTTCGCAGTGCTGGAGGAGGAGCTACAGGTGCTCCGTTCTGCTATGAATGATGTCACCATCCTTCTTCGTGCGCCAGGGAGCACCATGGTCGAGCGTCTTCAAGCTGCTCCTGCGCGTGTCCGTAATGTCGTCGCGCGTGCCATCTTCCGCGGGGCTAGGGTCGCGTTCACCATGGCCGAGGTCCGTTCTGGGACTGACATGGTGGATGCCGCCGGGTTCCCACACGTGCGGAGCGTCGACCAGTATGTCCATCTCATGGAGCGGCTTTCTGACGCCGCAGAAGCTGTCGTCGACGTCGTGCCGGCCGAGGAGGTCTTGGCGGAGGAGCCGAGGGCGGAGGCCCCATGATCGTTAGTTCTCCGTAAATTTGGATGTGACGAGCTAGTCGACGTGCTTTACTTTGCTTGTATGGACTGGGCCCACTGAGCCCCTTTTAAGCTTCTGTAATCGTCGTTTTTAGTTTCCGTTCCTTAAGCCTTCGTTCGTTTCCTATCGTGTTTGTTGGATCATGCATTTGGGGACTGCCATCGTGCGGCCCCCGTATTTCTTCCTCGCACCCCCATGATCTGGGATGTGGAAGTGAGCGGCCTCGTGTCTTTCCTCAATGGACGAGATCGAGCGCTCAGCGAGCTACAAGCGGGTAGTTTAGGGGAGACCCCGGGTCCTCATCCGTGGAGGCTCGCACCGGCAGAGGTCCATCATGGACTGATCTCTAATCTTCGACAGTCGATACGTATAGTACCCGGATCCGTTCGTTGGGATCCGAGGGCCCGATGCCACCCCTCGAGGGGTTTACCACATATTCTGTTATCTGTCAAAGCCTAAACACGTTTACTAAGAGCATTCGACGTGAAGACGTCTATGTTCCGGCCGCTAGGGCCTGCTTAGCAACGTCCCTCACTCTTCGGTTTTGGCTGGGGAGGATGTCGAACCCGTAAAATTTTGGGCCAGCACAAGATCCCTCGGCCTTGTTACCTCATCTGTTATGTGAGTATGACGGGTAAAAAATAGTCTTTCGACCTTTACCCCGTTGTTGTCCCTGCATTTTGCACAGAGGGGGATAAAAAATTTGAACGTTCTTTTAAATGGACGCACTTACCGACCAGTTATACTCTTGTGATGCTTGCATATTCTTGGGGAGTTGGCGTCATTCGTGATCCGTGGTCCCTTGTGGCAGCCAGTCATTTTGGTTCGGCATGAGCGGCCTACGTGTTCTTCGGCGGTTTGCTGATATTGTCTGCGCCTGGAAAATGAAGAGTCGCGCCTCTGCGTTCCCGAGGGGCGCGTGTGTGGAAGACGGGGGACAACGGCCCTATGCTATATATTCTGGGAGGTCTGGAGTAACTCCCCGTCGCTCTCTTCAGTCTTCTTCCCATTTGCACCAACTAAGAGGGGTGAGAGAGGAGAGGCTTCGTCGTTGTCGAGGAGGCGCGTCAACCTTGCTTGTGGGATGGATGCTGGCCGTGCTCGCCTCGCCATGGCGTTTGGCGCTCTTCTGATGCTACCGGAAGAGCTTCTCTTACAGATCCTTCTCCGCGCCATCGACCATGGAGGTAGCTTTCTTGACTACATGCGCCTTCGCCATGTCTACGGTGTTTTCCGGAGGATCTGCATCGATGGCGCGCTGGTTCAGTTTTTGTCCCTCTGGGAGATGCAGCGTTACTGTCGGTCCTGCTACTAGTTTTGGGGGATGATTCTTGAGCAGTGCTTCTTCGAGGTCGGCCATCGGGAGGCCTTGTGCTTTCGTGGCGTGGAGAGGCTGATGCTGTGGGGGGAAGACCCTTCTGGCTGGGGGTTCATCCATCAAGCAATCCTCGCCGAGGATGCCGGAGCGATGTACTTCCAGGCCATGATGCTGTACTTCACGGATCCGGCGGACCCTGAGGCTCTCGCTCTCCTCAACCAAGTCGTCGGCGACGCGTTCCTGAGTGGTAGATGGGGCAACCGCGGTCTAACCTCACTCCATTTCGACTTCCGCGAGGATCTTTGCGTCATCGTGCTGAGGAGGGACATTCGTTGCCCGAGGGACGTGCCGGCGTTAGTAGTCGATGACTCTCCTGCCTGCATTTGGGAAAGGTGCAGACGCTTTGGGACGGTGAGTGAGGGTTTGGCCGGAGTCATTATGTACTGTAGCCCGGAGTGTCGCCTTTGCCATGAGTTTGATCTCTGGGCTAGGAATCTTTCCGATGTGGCTGCCTATCGCGTCAGTAGGATGAGGCTGTAATGTTGAGCAACTTATCCAAGCTTTGACCCTTTTGCTTTTGATGTTTCTGGGATGGTTGTAATGAACTTGGGTTGTGTATATTTGTTCAAAATTTTCTTTTATTTCGTGTGTATCGAGTAGCCCCCGAGTAAGAGGTTTCTTCGTATGCCGTGTGTCGGTGTTATGACTCGGGGGTCAAGACCACCAACTAGTAAATTTGTATATTGTGTGCTCCCTCTCTCAGACGTGATGCAAGATGGACACAAGGTTTATCCTGGTTCGGGCAAAGAAGGCCCTACGTCCAGCGGGGGAGGATGACTTGTATTATCTCGCACCCAATGTGCTCTTACAGGGGGTACAAGCTGAGTTACACGGAGTGCTCGGAGTGAGCTGGTGCCTGAGGCTAGCGGGGCTGCCCTAGGCAGTGGGTTGGCTGCTCGAGGGGTCGGTCAAGCAGCGGGGTATGTGTGTGATATGAGTATGGGGTCGTCCGAAGAGTGGAGTCTGAAAACAGTTTCTCCAGAGTCTAGATCTCCCTCTCCTTCTACCTCGGCGTCCCCTTTTATAGACCAAGGGGAGGTCCGAGGATACAGGATCCTAACTGTCGTAGTATGGGCGGCGTGTTCGTGGCATAGTGCCGATGAAGGGATGTTGAGCACTGTGCCGGTATGGCCTTCCCGTTCTTTTGGCGCCCCGGGTCGTGGTGGCAGTGGAAGTTGCCGCTGCACGTCGCGGCACAGCTTCCGCAGACGGGCGCGAATCCCACAGCTGAAGCGAGACGGGGCGGATGGGACGGGCCCCATACTGGAGTTGTTGGAGGGAGGGGTCGAGCCTCTCGGTCGCTCGGTCGAGGGGGGGTTCGAGCCCTGCGTGGCTCTGTCGTATCCCCGAAGTCGTTCCGAGGGGTGCTGCTGGAGTCCGTACTCGCGTCGTGGCGACAGTAGCAACACAATTGACAGAAATCGGGGACATGACGGAGAGTTGTTGGATTTGACTGCGGATGCGGGCGCCATGGCGTTAGGTGGATTTACTTTAACCCATGCCGGGAGCAGTTGGGCTGATCGAGCCTCCCGTCCGGGGGTCGTTCGTTCGACCCCTAGTTTGTCGCTCGTCGAGGTAGGGTCGGAGCAGAGGCGGAGTCAGAGGGATCGAAGTAGAGTCCGAGGGGTTGTTCGTTCGACCCCTCGTCCGTCACCCGGTGTCGAGGTAGGAGCCGGGGGGTCGTTCGTTCGACCCTCGGTCCATCATTTGATGCCGAGGTGGAGGCTGAGGGGTCGTTCGTTCGACCCTCGATCCGTCATTCGGCAGCGAGGTGGAGACGGAGGGGTCGTTCGTTCGGCCCTCGGTCCGTCTCTTTCCGTCGAGGTGGGCCGGTCCGCGACTGGTTGCCATAGCCGGTGTAGGGGGCCTTCGAGTGATGGGCCTTACTTTAATGACTTGAGTAGTGGGCTGGTCCCTGTCTTAAAAATGGTTGCTATGTTTAGCGTTAATTTATCGAAGGGTTTAGGGTACCCCTTACCTTTGTACCCGACAGTAGCCCCCGAGGCCCCAGAGGAGTGATTGAGAACTCCTCTGGGGGCTATGATATGCGTTTTTTCGGAGGGAGTAAGGGTTACCCGGAGGTTTTGCCTTCGACCTGCAGGGTTAGTGAGAGGTTCGATTCTCCGTGGGCGCACCCCGCGGGGGTAGCCCCGAGGCCCCAGAGGAGTGATTGAGAACTCCTCTGGGGGCTATGATATGTTGTATCGAGGGGTTTTTTAAGGGTACCTAGAGACGTGGCGCCCTATCGAGGGGTCGATCTCGTTTCCCAGGCTGCGAGCGTCCCTTTCTCTGAAAAGAGGAGTGTTCGAGGGCGGTTGTCAAACCCTACCGAGGGCCAGCCTTCGCTCCCTCGAGCATAACTGGAGTCAGAGCGCCCCACCCGAGAGGTCGACTCTGTCTGCCAGGTCACGAGTGTTTTCGACCCTCTTTCGTCGAGGGGTGCCGTGCGTAGTCGAGCCCTCGAGCCCTCGAATGGCTAGGCCTTCACTACCTCATAGCATCCTTCCCACGGATCCTTGCGTTCGGATTGTGGGGTGAAGAGCATCGTGCTATCCTTGTTAGGACGAGCCCGAAGTCCTCAGTGAGCTGTTCTCGGGCATGAGTCCATTAGAAATGGTGCCCAGTACGGGTAAAAATCCGAGTGAGAACTCGTGCCCCATTCGATAGGGGTCGACTAGTGGCCTGGAGGCGTTCTCATTTAAGTAAGACCGTGTGGCTTACTAAGCACGACCATATGGATTACCAAGGTGCCAACCCCATTCGATAGGAGTTGGTGGCTCGATGCCTCCAAGCGCAGGGATCCTTAGGTATTCCTTGGTTATGCCTCGGATATGTCCCAGGGGACCTCGAGAGTTCGTTCTCGAGCTAGGGGCACGCGCCTGGCCCCCCCGGGACATCCCTGACTCGCGTACTCGAGGGCGGCTGTCGAACCCCGTTTGTGGAGTCAGCCTTCGCTCCCTCAAGATTTAGGGGTGGACCTGAGTCTGTTAACCATGGGTCCTTCCTAACCTCAGGTACTCGAGGGCGGCTGTCGAACCCTATGTAAGGGCCAGCCTTCGCTCCCTCAAGATTTGACGGATGGTTCGTCATCCGACGCTATCCTCAGGAGGAGTCCTGCCTTGTTGAACGCCGAGGGGGAAGAATAGGTAATTGTATTGAACTTGGGGACATACCTGTGCCTTTGCCCATTGGGCTGGAGCTCTCGAGGGAGGCTGTCGAACCCCACGAAAGGGCCAGCCTTTATCCCTTCGAGGCCGGGGAGTGGATTGGAGTCGACGACCCGAGGTCTCCTCAGACCTTGGGTACTCGAGGGGGGCTATCGAGTCCGTTCGTAGGCCGACCTTTGTCCCCTCGAGATTTTGGGGGTGGACCGAAGTCCTAACCCGAGGTCATTTCTGCCCTCGGGTACTCGAGGGTAGCTGTCAAACCCTCTTTCGAGGGCCAGCTCTCGCTGCCTCAAGATTCCTTACCTCCGAAGATAACGCTTCCGGCCGCGCGCCTTTTTAGGCGACGTCCGTTCGGCTGCAGGGCGGAGTGCGGTGCGGAGCCCGACGATGGGATAGAACGCCTTATCCTGGAGGAAGATGAGGAAGGGGAATGCAGACGCATTAAATGCAGAGATTCTCTTTCCTGTTTTGCCGGATCCGTCCGTTGGCCTCCCGTTTATAAATAGCGAAGATGAGGAGTCGGGTGCTTTTTCCGCGCACTTGCACTCCCTGCCTCCTTGCCATCGCCTTCCCTGTCTCCTTCTCTCTGCCATTGCCTTAGACGCCCCGCGAGCCGGACCTCTGCGCACGCGAGAGAAAGAGAGGGGAGATTGGGAACGTACCTTCCGCCCCTAAGCCCAAGCGCACCAGCCTCCTTGATCCCATTGCCAAGTACAGCCTCGTCGGTCCCGATGACTGGCTCACGTCCTCGATGACCGCCTCGCGCCTGGGGGATTTGGTGGAGAGCGGTCTCCTCCGGCCTGTCACCTCGAACGACCGACCGGAGTGGATGGTGCTGCCGCCGGAGCATGTCGAGCCCAATCCCCCGGAAGGATATGTGGTGAGCTTCGGGATCTTCCACCGGGCGGGACTAGGCGCCCCACCCAGCCGTCTCCTACGCGCGATCCTCTACCACTACGGCGTGGAGCTTCAACACCTCAGCCCCAACGGCGTCTGCCATGCAGCGGTCTTCGCCGTCGTGTGTGAAGGCTACCTCGGGATCGAGCCCCACTGGGAGTTATGGCTCCATCTCTTCAAGGCGAACATCTTCCATGCGTCGGCCGGCAAGGGTACCCACAAGATGGTCAGGCCCGGGTGTTGCTGCATCGCCCTCAAGCGGTCGGATTCCTAGATCCCGACGAAGCTTTCGTCGAGCCACTCCGGATGGCACTTTGGGTGGTCCTACTTGAGGAACGACAACAACCTGCTTCCCGCCTACACCAGGAGGACGATCGACGCGCAGCCCGACTGCTGGAGGTACGGCGTCGCGCAGAGCAAGCAGCGCCGCCTCGACAACCTTCTGGACGCGATCGAGCGTTTGAAGAAGGAGGGACTGACGGCGGCGATCGTCGCGTCGGTGTTCCATCAGCGGCGGGTGGTGCCGCTAATGGCTCGACCCCTCCGCCTCGATGAGATGCGTCCGAGGGTCGACCTCTCAGGGTGTCGCCTCCTGGGAGACGAACTGCCCCCTGAGAGGGTGGTCCGTCGCGTCCGCCACTTCTTTGCGGGCTCGTTTGACGCGAAGAACGTCGCTAGGATCCCCATGAGGCCAGACGAGGGGTACATCGAGCTATTAATGTCCTCTTCCTCTTTTAGAGTTCTTGTGTTTGCCTTATCCGCCTTTTTTGCTTGCGTTCTGACTGCCTTGCGTTCTGCAGGGGAACGTTCCCTTCCGGAAGTCGCTCCCGCCGATGAAGGAGGACCGGGCTGATTCCCAGGCTAGGCACCTCTAGGCCAAGAAGGACAAGGAGGCCAAGGACAAGGCCAAGAAGGCCAAGGCTAAGAGGGCCCGGGAGAAAGAGGCGAGGGATCAGCGCCGGGCCCGACAGAGGTGGGAGGGCCTTCCCGAAGAGGAATCGCCCTCGGAAGAGGAGGACGAGGAGGAGGAGGATAGCGACAACGATGTCGAGGTGGACTGGGGCGAGGAGGAAGAACAGGCGGCTCCCGAACAGAGGGTGGCTATCGGAACCGGAGGGGGAGAGGGGTCGACGTCAAGGTCGGCCCCTGCCGTTGAAGCCGAGCCACAGGGGGAGCGCCCTATGGCTTCTCAAGACGAAGTGTCGCGGCAGACGCGGGGGCAGTCGTCGCGATCCCCGTCGGGGGGTCGAGCAGACACACCCTTGGCGCCTGCCGCGTCAAGCGCACGGGCGTCGGGCCCATCGGCGCAGGAGGAAGTCAGCAGGGGGACGACGGGAGCGTCGTTGGCCCCTGCCCAGGAGACGGTGCCGAAGGCGGGCTCGACCCCCGCCCCGCGGCGGGTGGTGTTCAGGACCTCGATCGGCCCGAAGGCCGTCGGCCAGAAACGCCTGGCCCCGAAGGGGTAAGTTGCCTTTCGGTTGATCGAGGGTGTTGTTTCGCATTTCTCCTTTTGTTGCTAACGACCGGTGCTTATCGTTGTGCACGAGTTTCCTTCTCAGGTCGAAGCGTCCGCAGGAGGATGCGTCTCTCGCCCCTGCCAAGAAGCTGAGGGTGGGAGCTGCAGTCGAGGCGGCCGTCGGAGCCAGTCCCGCTGCCCCGCCCCCTTCGACGCTCATCCCCGAGGCGGCGTGGGCAGCCAAGGCCCGGGAGGCGATGGAGCGAGGGGCAGCGCAGGGCGCCTCAGCGCCTGCTCAGGCGGCAGAGGAGACGGGCCTGCCCGCCCCGCCGGCGAGGGCCGCCGAAGTGACGGACGTCGTCGTGCCTGCGCAGCCGTCGGAGGGAGTCGCACCCGGCGCCTCGGAAGGCGCGGGGCCTGTGTCGACGGTGGTCGCAACCGAGGAGTGTTAGGAATATGCCCTAGAGCTAATCATGTAGATGATTATATTCCGATTGTATCCATGATTAATAAAGTGTTCTTTGAATATCCATTATAGACAACGAGTATTGATTGACGATTGTGTGAATTGTTTGTGGAACTCAATTACCTGAATGGTTATTCTAAAAGTTGTCCCTGGTCGCCATTCTTGTAAGAGCACACTTGAATATTAGACCAACACATGTATTAGTTGATGGCTATGTTTCACAAGTCATAGACATGGAGATGTCAAACTAATAATGTGGGCACATGTGAGACATGTAGGCTGGACTGACCCAACAAGAGAAAGTCTCTATTCATGTCATGTACGTTATGTCCTTAGACCTGAGATTGTGGTATGTACTCAAGATGTGAAACGATCTACTTAGGGACTATCAAACGCTACTCCGTTATTGGGTAGTTATAAAGGTGGTCATTGGGTGGTCGAGAAACATGCTATGAGACATAGACAATCAAGATGGAATTTGCCCCTCTCTTCGTGAGAGAGATATCACTGGATCACTCATGTGATTGGATCAACAAATGCATGGCCGTGCTTGGGTTAAGTGTTAACCCACGAGTTGAACCATATATCGAGTGGCGAAGGGAATAACTTGTACATGGTCATAGTGGTTCGTCTGATATGATCATAGCGTATGCATAGGAGTTGACACGCCTTGCTAGAGGCCTCTATCAACTATTGGTCGAGTAAGAGTACTTGGGCCATGTGTATGTATGCGTGAGCCCATAGGGTCGCACGCTTAAAGGGCTAGAAGCCTAATTCGGGTTGGACCCGAATTAGACTAGGTTTAGGGTTACTAATGGGCCTCCAACGTGGGAGCTCGTCAGGACGCCTATATAAGCAAGGGGTGGGCGCGGGGCGATATTGATCCATGCCTTTTGGCAGCCGCCGTCGCCTCCCCACGCTCGCGCCTTTTGCTCCTCGCGGACCTAGCAGTCCGGAGGCGCAACGCTTCCTCCCTGCACGTGTGGGATTCCTCGGAGGTGCTGCATCTGGAGCACAAGGACGAACCGCGCGAAGGGGACATTGAGACGGACGACCACGCAACTGCACTGCCTGCTGCGACGCGCACGACTACATCAAGTCATCTTCCGCTGCACCTGCGCGTCTAGTGGTAATCCCGTAACCTGTAACTAGCAGTAGATCCTGGTTTATGAGGTCAAAAAGTTTTGTTTTCCAGCTAGCGTAGCAACCTTGTATTCCTTCAAGGAGGTGGAGCCCCAAGCCGCTGCGAACGAGGGGGAGGCCCCGGCTCACCCAACGCCGGGGCGGTGGCCCGAGGGTCTAGCCTCGCTGGAGGCGCGATTGCGGCTCGAGCGCGAGGGCACGGCCACTGCCGCATCTAAGGGCCCTTTGCCGACGCCGGTGGTCGAGGAGGGGGGTCGGGCCGAGCGGCCCGAGGCGACACCCACGCCGGAGAAGGGCGGGATGCTGATGGAGCCCACCACTGAAGAAGTGGCTGATGGTGGCCGAGCTGGTGGGCTCGGCGGAGACGACCGCCGTCGCAGCCCCTCGTGCGGAACCGGAGGTGGCTCGGCCTCGCCTCGAGGCTGGGGGGTCGTTGTCTCGAGGTAAGTTGTGCTCCGACCTACTCGAGCCGTAGTGGGTCCGTGGTGCCAGGTACTGATCTCTTGGTGCCTTTCCCCATGCAGGGCCATTCTGCTGGCCGAGACTTCCTCTACCCGGTGGTGATGGCTCGGCGGGACCGTCGACGTCCTCGCGGGGTGGCCCGGAGGCCAGGAGAGGCGAGACGGAGGATTTTTCCCCCTTCTTCGCTTGGCAAGGGGAGGTGGAGAGCCGCGGGGGTGCCGCCGCAGTGCGTCAGGGCGTCATGCGGGAGGTCCAAGAGAGGATCGCCACCCGCAGCGCATACTGGGGACAAGAGGTCCTCGAGCTGGCGGACCCTCAAGACCCTGAGCTGCTCTTCCTCACGCTCGACGACCAGGCCGAGCTCCAGCAGTTGGGGCACCTCGAGGAGTATCGGGCCTGGTTCGAGCACTCGGTGCGCCTCGCTGCGAATGTCGCCGCCGTAGACATATGCCGGGGGATGGAGGTGGGTTTCGCTCTCCCTTAGATTTTGCTCGGGTGGCATGGCTGTTCTTTTTCTGATGATCTTCCTTTTTATCCTTGTCAGACGCTGCGGGCGAGGTCCTATGAGAAGTCCCAGTTCATCCTCCGGGCGCAGGGGCAACTCCCGGCCCTCCGCGCCTCGCTGGAGAGGGCGGAGGCCGATGCTGCCCAAGCGAGGGCCGAGGCGGCAGCCGCTCGGGAGGATGCCGAGTCGAAGGTCGCCCACGCGAGGGCCGGCTTTACGGCCGTGCAGGATGCAGCCCGGGTCGCCCAGGAGGCGGCGCAGTTGAGGCTCGACAACGCCCTTCAGTCGACCATCAAGGTCGGGAATGAGCGGGACGCTGCCCTCGAGGCCAAGCGTAAGGCCGAGGAAGAGGCCGCCCGGGTGAAGGAGGAGCTGGCCCGGGCGACGGAGGGCATCCGGGGGCTCCGGGGCGACCTCGACGCCGTCTCCCGCGAACGCGACACGCTGGCCGCCGCGGAGGAGAAGGCTCGGACCCGCGCGACCTCCTTGGGTGTGGTGGCGATGAACCAGAAGAGGGCCCTCGATGACGCCAGCAAAGTTATCGAGGGCCTCGAGGCTAAAGTCAGCAGCCAAGCCACCGAGATTATTGACGTTCGCCGCCAACTTGAGGAGACCGCGCGAGGCTTCGCCACCCTGGAGGCACATGCTCAAGGTAAATTTCTTGAGAGTGTTGCTGAATCTGCCCGGCCTCGACCCTTTTTTGGTTTTGACCGGGTTGTGTGTTTGTTTTGGCAGAGCTCGCAACAGACAAGGCCCGAGCCCATGAGGACCTGACCAGTCTTCAGGGCCTCCTTGGGACGGAGGCGAACCTCAACGCGAGGCTCTCGAGCGTCATCAACACCTTCTGCGACGACCTCTCAGTCGAGCGAGAGCCGGAGGTCGAGGGCGACGCTCGAGGGGACTCCCTGCTGCGCCGCTTCTACTCCATGATACAGGAGGTGACGGAGCACGTCCGTGCTGCCCTGCATGTGGGCGTGAAGCGGGCCCTCGCGGTCGTCAACTCGGCCTACAATTATGACCTCAACGTCGTCGCCAACGGGTTTGCCACTGACCCGAGGCTGACCGACGAAGAGAACGACGCGAGGTGCCAGAAGTTGATGGATCTTGCGGAGGTGCCTGGAGGCGAGCTGGCGAAGCTCTTCGAGCCCGAGGTGATCCCCTCGGCGGATGGAGGTGGCGCTGAGTAGCCATCGGATGCTTTCGATGAGCTTCTGCAGACTCTTCACCTTCCGATGTGGCCAACGCGTGATGCCCAACTTCCTGCACTGCTTCTTGAGGACGGTGACCCCCTCGATGAGTAGTCCCAGGCCTGCGAGCCATATCTAGACAGGAAGGTCCATGTAACAGTTGGGCTTTTGTAATGATACAATGCCGAGCCCCCGAGGGCTTCTTATATCTAATGCATTTTGTTCGAGATGCACATTGTTATTTTCGTTTCTCGAGCTCTCCCTGCTTTTCTTTGCCTGAGTCGACGCTTGTGGACTTAAGTGTCCGACGCACGCTCGTATCCCTGGAAGGGGGGGAGCGAGCGGGGATACCGTAGCCCTGGGGCGTAGGAGAGTCCCTGGCTCGACGACACCCTCGACCCTTAGGGAGTTCGAGGCGCCTTTACTTAGTCGCGAAGCGTGCTCAAGGGGAAGATCGAGAGGGAAAGCCGAGTTTCGAAAAAACGTTCGAGTTTTTCGGGAACTTAGGAGGGGGGGTGTCCCCCCTGTTAGCCCCCGAGGGAGGCTTGACTTTGCTGGGGCAAAGTTGAGGCTACCTTAGCGTTGTAAACAGGTGTGTCTTGTTATTTCTACTTCTCGAGCTCTCTCTGCCTTTCTTTGTCCGAGTCGGCGCTTGTGAACTAAGTGTTCGATGCACGCTAGTATCCCTGGAAGGGGGGGGGGAGCAAGCGGGGATACCGTAGCCCTGGGGCATAGGAGGGTCCCTGGCTCGACGACACCCGCGACCCTTAGGGAGTTCGAGGCACCTTTACTTAGTTACGAAGCGTACTCGAGGGAAAGATCGAGAGGGAGAGCCAAGTTTCGAAAAAACGTTCGAGTTTTTCGGGGACTTAGGGGGGGGAGCCCCCCCTGTTAGCCCCCGAGGGAAGCTCGACTTTGCTGGGGCAAAGTCGAGGCTACCTTTGAGTTACGAACGAATATGAAATGTGTTTCGAAAACATTTTATTCGTTCGCAACGCGATAAGGGTACATAATGCGGAAATGTACGAGGCGTCGAGGCCTCAGGGATAGAAGCGACGTAGCTGTTCGATGTTCCACGCGTTGGTGAGGATCTCGCCCTTCTCGTTCTTCAGTTTGTAAGTGCCGGGCTTCAGCACCTCTGCCACGATGAAGGGTCCCTCCCAAGGTGGCGTCAGCTTGTGACGCCCCTTGTTGCTTTGTCGACGGCGCAGAACGAGGTCGCCGACGTCGAGGTCCCTTTTGCGTATGTTTTTGTCGTGGTAGCGCCGCAGCATCTGCTGGTACTTTGCCGACTTGAAGAGGGCCACATCACGGGCTTCCTCGAGCTGGTCGAGGGAGTCCTCTCGGGCTACTGTGTTGGCTTGCTCGCTGTAGGCTTTCAGTCGAGGGGACCCGTACTCGAGGTCAGTGGGGAGGACGGCCTCGGACCCATAGACCAAGAAGAATGGAGAGAACCCCCGTGGCTCGACTTGGTGTCGTTTAGAGACTCCATAGCACAATGGGTAGCTCGTCGACCCATCTCCTGCCATGTCTGTTCAGCCGATCGAAGATCCTTGGCTTGAGGCCCTGGAGAACCATACCATTGGCACGCTCGACCTGACCTTTAGTTCGAGGGTGGGCGACTGCGGACCAATTCACCCTGATGTGGTGATGGTCACAGAAGTCCAAGAACTTTTGGCCGGTGAATTGCGTGCCGTTGTCGGTGATGATGATGTTGGGGACCCCGAAGCGGTGGATGATGTCGGTGAAGAATAGTACGGCTTGTCGAGACTGGATGTTGGCGATGGGTCGAGCCTCGATCCACTTCGAGAACTTGTCTATAGCCACGAGGAGGTGAGTGTGGCCACCCTTGGTTCTTTTCAGGGGCGCGACCATGTCGAGCCCCCATACTGCGAACGACCAGGTTATGGGTATCATCTGAAGAGCTTGGGCGGGTAGGTGGGTCTGCGTGGCGTAGAATTGGCATCCCTTGCAAGATCGAACGAGTTTGGTGGCATCGGTGACGGCCATCGGCCAGTAGAAGCCTTGTCGGAAGGAACTTCCTACCAGCGTTCTCAGCGCCGCATGGTGGCCACAAGCCCCCGTGTGTAGATCTGTCAGCAGTGCCCTCCCCTCCTCGAGGGTGAGGCAGCGCTGAAGTACCCCGGAGGGGCTACGTCGATATAGCTCACGGCCGTCCCCGTACAAGACGTAGGTTTTGGCACGTCGGGCTACACGACGGGCCTCCGTGCGGTCCTCTGGGAGTTCGCCCCGTGTCAGGTACTCGAGGTAGGGTGCGCACCAATCTGTCGGAGGGGTTGGTGCTGTGGCAGTCCCGCCGATCTCCATGACCTCTTCCCCGCTCGTGGTGGTGGATCGACCCCTTGCTCGAGGGCGGGAGCCCCCGAGTCTAGGTCGACGGACGGCTTGTGAAGATCCCTCGAGAAGACGTCAGGAGGAATCGTACCTCGAGAAGACGCGATTTTGGCCAGTTCGTCGGCAGCTTCGTTGTACCGATGGGCTACGTGGGTGAGCTCGAGGCCGTAGAATTTGTCCTCGAGTTTTCGGACCTCCTTGCAGTATGCTTCCATCTTGGGGTCATGGTAGCTCGAATCTTTCATCACTTGGTCGATCACCAACTGAGAGTCCCCTCGCACGTCGAGGCGTCGAACCCCGAGCTCGATGGCGATGCGCAGGCCGCTGACGAGGGCCTCGTACTCGGCGACGTTGTTGGAGGCGGGGAAGTGGAGCCGGATGACGTAGCGCATGTGAACCCCTGAGGGTGATATGAACAGCAATCCGGCGCCTGCCCCCGTCTTCATCAACGTTTCGTCGAAGTACATGGTCCAGAGCTCGTTCTGAACCTGCGTTGGGGGTAGTTGGGTGTCGGTCCATTCTGCCACGAAATCTGCCAGTACCTGAGACTTGATGGCCTTCTGAGGGGCGTAGGAGAGAGTCTCCCCCATGAGCTCGGCCGACCACTTGGCGATCCTTCCAGATGCCTCCCGGTTCTGGATTATCTCTCCGAGGGGGAAAGATGAGACCACAGTGATCGGGTGGACTAGGAAATAGTGCTGGAGCTTAGGCCGAGTGAGAACGATCGCGTACAACAGCTTCTAGATGTGGGGGTACCTCGTCTTGGTCTCGGACAGCACCTCGCTCACGAAGTAGACAGGCCTCTGAACCGGCAGGGCGTGTCCTTCCTCCCCCCTCTCGACTACTACGACCGCGCTGACTACCTGGGTAGTTGCTGTGACGTAGAGCAAGAGGAGCTCGGCCGGACTCGGGGGTACCAAGACCGGGGGCGAGGTGAGCAAGGCCTTGAACTTCGAGAGTGATTCCTCGGCTTCGGTGGTCCACGCGAAGTGTTCCGTCTTCTTTAGGAGGCGATAAAGGGGTAGGGCCTTCTCTCCAAGCCTCGAGATGAACCGGCTGAGGGCGGCGAGGCACCCCGTGACTCTTTGCACGCTCTTGAGGTCGTTGATCGGGCCCATCCTCGTGATTGTGGTTACCTTCTCAGGATTGGCCTCGATCCCGCGCTGGGAAACTATGTACCCAAGAGCATGCCTCGAGGGACTCCGAAGACACACTTCTCAGGGTTTAATTTTATGCGATTCGCCTGGAGGCACCCAAACGCGATCTCGTGGTCCCCGACCAGGTTTCCGACTATCTTGGACTTGACCACGATGTCGTCGACGTAGGCCTCTACGGTCGGCCCTATGTGTTTCCCGAAGACGTGGAGCATGCATCGCTGGTAGGTGGCCCCGGTGTTTCGCAAACCGAAGGGCATGGTGAGGTAGCAAAACATGCCAAAGGGAGTGATGAAGGAAGTCGCGAGCTGATCGGACTCCTTCATCTTTATTTGGTGGTAGCCGGAATATGCATCAAGGAAGCAGAGGGTCTCGCATCCCGCAGTGGAATCCACTATTTGATCGATGCGTGGCAGTGGGAAAGGAACCTTGGGACAGGCTTTATTTAAACTGGTGTAGTCTACACACATCCTATCCTTCCCATTCTTTTTCTTAACGAGCACAGGGTTAGCTAAACACTCGGGATGATGTACCTCCTTGATAAATCCGGCCTTCAAAAGCTTATCGACCTCCTCCCCGATGATCCGGTGCTTCTCCTCGTCGAAGCGGCGCAGGCGTTGGTTCACCGGTTTGGACCCGGCTCGGATGTCCAAGGAGTGCTCGGCGACCTCCCTCGGAATGCCCGACATATCCGAGGGACTCCATGCAAACACGTCGGCATTCGCACGGAGAAAGTCGATGAGCACTGCTTCCTATTTGGGCTCGTGGGTGGCGCTGATCGTCAGCACCTTCCCATCCACGAGGCCGGGGTCGAGCGGGACGGTCTTGGTGTCTTCCGCCGGCTTGAAGTTGCCGGTGTGTCGCTTGGGGTCGGGGATTTTTCCGGACAAGTCGTTGAGGGCCGCGAGGATGGCCGAATCCTCGACAGCTTCGGTTTTTTCCACACACTCGACGTCGCAGTCGTATGCGTGCTCGTAGGAGGTGTCGACGGTGATGACCCCCGAGGGCCCTGGCATCTTGAGCTTGAGGTAGGTGTAGTTCGGGACTGCCATGAACTTGGCGTACCCCGGCCAACCGATGATGGCGTGGTAGGTGCCTCGGAACGCAACCACTTTGAAGATCAGCTCTTCCTTTTGGAAGTTTGAGGGGACGCCGAAACAGACAAGTAGCTTGATGCGGCCAATCGGGAGTGCCTTCTTCCCTGGGACGATCCCGTGGAACCCCCCGCACTGGGCAGGAGCATGGTCCTCGGGATTCCCAGGAGGTCGAGGGTCTTGGCGTAGATGACGTTGAGGTGCTCTCCCCCATCCATGAGTACCTTTGTGAGGCGGGTGTTGAGGATGATCGGATCGACGACGAGTGGGTAGACCCCAGCATTGGGGATGTGCTCAGGGTGGTTGTCCTGGTCGAAGGTGATCGGCGTGTGTGACCAGTCGAGGTACCGAGGAGCCTGGGCTTGAACGGAGAAAACCTCTCGACACTCCCTCTTGCGTTGGCGTGTGGTGAGTCGAGTCGAGGGTCCCCCGTAGATCATGTAGCAGTCGTGGATTTCGGGGAAGCCCCCTTTCTTGACATCGCCCTTGATGTGGGCGTCACAGGGCGGGTCTCTTTGCCGTCGTCTCTCCTGAAGCCAGGAGGGATGAAGTGCTTTCGAAGCATGCGACAGTCCTCGAGACGGTGGTTGGCCGGCCCCATATGATAGGGACAAGGCTCCTTCAACATCTTATCGAAGACGCCCCCGTCGGGAGGGGCCCCTCGAGGCTTCTTCTTGTCTACCGCAGCGACAAGGTCGTCGGGCTCGACGTTGCGTCGGCCCGGTTGGTTCTTCTTCTTCTTCTTCCTACCACCGTTGCCGTTGTTGTTCCTTCTGGGCCCATTGTTCTTCTTGGGCTCGTTGTCCGAGCCCCCAGGCTCATCCGCCTTACCCTTCCCCTTCTCTGGAGGTATCTGGAAGAACGCGCCGACGACCTCCTCGCCAGCTGCGTAGTTGGCGATGATGTCCATTAGCTCATTGGCGGTCTTAGGGGTGTTTCGCCCCAGCTCCCGCACCAACTCCTTGCAGGTCGTTCCTGCGATGAACGCCGTAATGACCTCGTGGTCGGAGATGTGGGTTAGTGCGGTACGCTGCCTCGAGAATCGGCGGGTGAAGGCGCGGAGGGTCTCCCCTGGCTTCTGCTTGCAGCTGCGGAGGTCCCAGGGGTTTCCTGGTCACTCGTAGGTGCCTTTGAAGTTGCCCTCAAAGATCTAGACCAGGTCGGACCAGTCTTGGATCAAGTCCGGGGGCAACTCCTCGAGCCATCTGCGAGCGGTCTCGGAGAGGAACAGTGGGAGTTGCCGAATGATGACGTAATCATTGTCGGCTCCTCCTAGCTGACACGCCAGCCAAAATTCGGCTAGCCAGAGCTCTAGCTTGGTTTCGCCGTTGTACTTGACCAGGCTGGTGGGTGGACGGAAACGGACGCGCAGGGGGGTCCGCCGGATGGTTCTGCCGAAGACTCGGGGCCTCGGTGGCTCCGGAGACCGACATCGGTCTTCGTCGCTGTCTTAGCGCCCACCTCGGTGAGCGCTGTAGCCTCGAGCCTCGGCGTCGCCGTACCGGCATCGATTGTTCACCCGAGGGGGTCGATCATCGACGAGGCGTTCCCGAACTGGTCGTCGGTCGACTTGGCCCTGGGGCGCTTTGTCCTGGTGGACGGATACCTCTCGATTTTGTCGAGGGGGTACTTCCTGTCGCTCGGAGGCAGCCCCTCGACGCCTTGAGGCCGAGCTCTCCGCCTGCTGCACGGCCGCAGTTTGGAGAAGCCCCTGGATTTCGTCCCTAGTACGCCGTGCTTGGATGGTCAATGGCGCCGGCATGTCGCGGAGCAGCATTGCGGCCACTACGACATTCTGGCTGGCGCGGTTGAAGACTCGGGGTTCGTTCGCCCCCTCCTCGACGATTTGCCAGTGGACTTCCCGGGCCTGCTCGCGAGCTCCACCCTGTGGGCGCCCTCGATCCTGCTCGAGGGCGTGCTCGAGTTGCTGAAGTCGCAGGCGCTCCTCCTCGAGCTTGCTGAGAAGCTCTCGGACTTGCGTGATCTGGACGTCTGGGGGTGGATCGGCTCTATCAGAACTCGGGGGGTTGGCATCTCGTGCTGGTGTAGCGTTGCCCCCTCCTCCTTCTTCTGTGGCCACGGTGTCGTCGACGTCATCCTAGGGGTCGGCCTGCTCGTCGAGGTGGAAGCATTCCCGGGTGGAGTCGTAACTCTCGTCGGGAGAGTCCGAGTCGGGGTCGGCGTGGTAGAAGTGGGGGAAGGATCCCCTGTGTTCCTCCGCCAGGCGTCGTCGCAACGTGCCCCATGTCCGGGGTAGTCTCGGCTCGCCCAGTGAAGAGGTGGTGACAGGGTTGATCATTGCACGCGGCGAGGTCCCTAGGGACCCGCGACGTGTCTGTATCTGCAAACCTGTGAGGGCAAAGCAGAGTCCTGCCCTGTTGTGGAGCCCGTACGGGAACGGGTCACACGGTGGTGGCGGGGTTGAGTGTGTCGGAGAGGCCATAGGAGCCTCCGGGGACAACGATATGGAAGAGCCAAAGTCCCGCGCAGAGGGGCGCCCGCCCTCGGCCCACAAGCATGGGTCAAAAAGGCCCCTGCGGGGAGAGACTGTGTCGCCAGCCGAGACCGGGGGAACGACATCCGGCGTATCGGGACCCGCACGGTGACGAACGCGTCGGAGTCGCTCGCGCCTCCTCCTGATTGCAGGCCAGAGGCGCGAGCGGAGGGACCGTCGTCTGATCCTTGCTGGCCCCGGCGTATCGAAGCTGCTGCTGTCCAGGCCACGAGCAAAGGGAAAAACTATGAAGTGGCCCTGGCCCATGGATACGAACCCTAGACTACCGAACCAGACGACGGCGGTGAATGGAAATGGTGGGATCGTGGAATCCATCTGAGAGAGTAGTTCGGAGTTGATCGACACGCAATCCCCCCTACCTGGCGCGCCAACTGTCGGTGTTATGACCCGGGGGTCAAGACCACCAACTAGTAAATTTGTATATTGCGTGCTCCCTCTCTCAGACGTGATGCAATATGGACACAAGGTTTATCCTGGTTCGGGCAAGGAAGGCCCTACGTCCAGTGGGGGAGGATGACTTGTATTATCTCGCACCCAATGTGCTCGTACAGGGGGGGGTACAAGCTGAGTTACACGGAGTGCTCGGAGTGAGCTGGTGCCTGAGGCTAGCGGGGCTGCCCTAGGCGGTGGGTTGGCTGCTCGAGGGGTCGGTCAAGCAGCGGGGTATGTGTGTGTGTGATATGAGTATGGGGTCGTCCGAAGAGTGGAGTCTGAAAACAGTTTCTCCAGAGTCCAGGTCTCCCTCTCCTTCTACCTCGGCGTCCCCTTTTATAGACCAAGGGGAGGTCCGAGGATACAGGATCCTAACTATCGTAGTATGGGCGGCGTGTTCGTGGCATAGTGCCAGCGAAGGGACGTTGAGCACTGTGCCGGCATGGCCTTCCCGTTCTTTTGGCGCCCGGGTCGTGGTGGCAGTGGAAGTTGCCGCTGCACGTCGCGGCACAGCTTCCGCAGACGAGCGCGAATCCCACAGCTGAAGCCAGACGGGGCGGATGGGACGGGCCCCATACTGGAGTTGTTGGAGGGAGGGGTCGAGCCTCTCGGTCGCTCGGTCGAGGGGGGGGTCGAGCCCTGCGTGGCTCTGTCGTATCCCCGAAGTCGTCGTCGAGGGCTACACTGTTCACGTTCCGAGGGGTGCTGCTAGAGTCCGTACTCGTGTCGTGGCGACAGTAGCAACACAATTGACAGAAATCGGGGACATGACGGAGAGTTGTTGGATTTGACTGCGGATGCGGGCGCCCATGGCGTTAGGTGGATTTACTTTAACCCATGCCGGGAGCAGTTGGGCTGATCGAGCCTCCCGTCCGGGGGTCGTTCGTTCGACCCCTAGTTTGTCGCTCGTCGAGGTAGGGTCGGAGCAGAGGCGGAGTCAGAGGGATCGAAGTAGAGTCCGAGGGGTTGTTCGTTCGACCCCTCGTCCGTCACCCGGTGTCGAGGTAGGAGCCGGGGGGTCGTTCGTTCGACCCTCGGTCCATCATTTGATGCCGAGGTGGAGGCCGAGGGGTCGTTCGTTCGACCCTCGATCCGTCATTCGGCAGCGAGGTGGAGACGGAGGGGTCGTTCGTTCGGCCCTCGGTCCGTCTCTTTCCGTCGAGGTGGGCCGGTCCGCGACTGGTTGCCATAGCCGGTGTAGGGGGCCTTCGAGTGATGGGCCTTACTTTACTGACTTGAGCAGTGGGCTGGTCCCTGTCTTAAAAATGGTTGCTATGTTTAGCGTTAATTTATCGAAGGGTTTAGGGTACCCCTTACCTTTGTACCTGACACCGTGTATGGAAGAAAAGCTCTTTCCCAAAATTTTGCGATACGTGAGAAAAGAAAACTTTCAACTGGAAAGCTGTAATGGGAAATTTTTAGGGGTAAAAACGACGTAGCAGTTGTATGTTCCAGGCATTGGTGAAGATTTTGTCGGCGAAGGACTTGAGTCGATAAGCTCCTGGTCTTATTACTTCGTGGACAATGTAGGGTCCTTCCCAGGGTGATGTGAGTTTGCGCCGCTCCTTGTTGCTTTGGATTTTTCGGAGTACTAAATCCCCTGGTTGAAAACCCTTGGGTCGGACACATCAGTCGTGGTATCGTCGTAGCGCCTGCTGGTACTTGGCCTAGTGTAGGAGGGCGGCGTCCCTGGCCTCGTCGGCCTGATCTATGGCGTCCTCCAGGAAGATTTCTGCCTTCTTAGGGTCGTAAGCCTCCACCCTTGGGGACCCATATTCGAGGTCGGTGGGTAAGACGGCCTCCGAGCCGTAGACCAGAAAAATGGTGAAAAACCAGTGGCTCTGCTTCGTGTCATTCTGAGGCTCCACAAAACAGAAGGGAGCTCTTGGAGCCATTTTTTACCATATTTGTTTAGTTGATAAAAAATTCTCGCCTTGATCCCCTGTAGGATGAGTCCGTTGGCACGTTCCACTTGCCCGTTGGATTCCGGGTGCGCGACGGAGGCCCAATCAACCCGTATGTGGTTCTCATCACACCACTCTAGGAATTCATCTGCGGTGAAGTTTGTTCCGTTATCAGTGATGATGGAGTTGGGCACTCCGAAGCGTTGAATGATGTCGGTGAAGAAACTGACAGTTTCCTCAGCCCTGATGTTAGTGATGGGACGTAACTCGATCCATTTGGTGAACTTGTCTATGACGACTAGCAGGTGGGTGTAGCCCCCGGGTGCTTTATCGAATTTACCGACCACGTCGAGCCCCCAAACTGCGAATGACCACGTAAGGGGGATGGTTTGGAGTGCCTGAGCGGGCATGTGGATCTGCCTGGCGAAGAATTGGCAACCCTCGCATGCGCGGACCAAGACCTGTGCATCGGCCACGGCCGTCGGCCAGTAGAAACCTTGTCGGAACGCATTGCCCACGAGGGTTTTAGCTCCCGCGTGATGTCCGCAGACCCCCTGGTGGATATCTCGCAACAGTTTTTTCCCCTGCTAGGTCGGGATGCAACGTTGCAAAACACCGGTCGCGCTTCGTTTGTAAAGCTCACCGTTGACAAGGGCGAACGCCTTGGCTCGTCTGGTGAGCCGTTTAGCTTCCACCTGGTCCATGGGGAGCTCACCTTTGGTCAGGCGATCTACGTACGGTTGCCTCCAATCTTTCCCTTCTGGCGTCGACTCTTACGGCTCTATCTTCATTGCCTCTGTTACCTCATCTCCACGGGCGGCCGAGGCCTCAATGGTTATTGAAGTCGTCGAGGAGCTAGCGCCAGGAGAGCTAGAGACCTCTAATTCCCTGGCGTTGATGGACGGTTTTGGTTGGTCGTTCACGAACACCCCGGGAGGCGCGGGTTCTCGGCCTGAGGCCGCCTTGGCCAGTGCGTCGGCCTCCTTGTTCTGACGTTGGGGTACGTGGTTAAGCTCGAGACCATCGAACTTGGATTCAAGTTTTCACACCTCCTGGCAATACGCGGTCATGCGCGGGTCGACACAGTTGGATTGCTTCATGACCTGGTTGACCACTAGTTGGGAGTCGTCGTGAGCATCGAGCCGTCTTATGCATAGGTCGATCGCGATCCGTAGTCCACTAAGCAAGGCTTCGTACTCCGCCTCGTTGTTGGACACCGGGAACAGCAGACGCACCATATACCTCATGGTCACCCCATGGGGTGACGTCAAGACGATTCCTGCACCTGCGCCGGTTTTCATGAGGGACCCGTCAAAGTACAAGGTCCAATACTCGTATTCAACAGCTGGAGTGGGGAGGGTCACATCCGTCCATTCCGCAATGAAGTCGGACAGGACCTGCGACTTGATAGTGCTTCGCGGAGCGTAAGCAATATTTTTATCCATCAGCTCCAACACCCACTTGGCGATGCGATGGGCGGCGTCCCTGTTCAGGATGACCTCTCCCAACGGCGCGTTGCTCACAATAGTCATGATTATCGCATATACCAATTTCTACAGATGAGAGTACCGGGTTTTTGAGTCGCTCAACACCTCACTAACAAAATACATGGGTCTTTGTACTTTGAGTGCGTGCCCTTCCTCTTCTCTTTCGACGACTAGAACCGTGCTTACCACCTGGTTTGTGGTGGAGATGTACAGCAGGAGTTCTTCCTCATCGTGAGGCGAGACCAGGATAGGGGCGTTGGTCAACAGTTGCTTGATGTGGTCAAGAGCTGATTGAGCCTCAGACGTCCATGTGAATCGCTCAGATTTTTTCAGGAGCCGATACAGAGGCAAACTTTTTTCGCCGAGACGGGAAATAAAACGGCTAAGCGATGCGAGTCAGCCGGTGACCCGCTGGACCCCTTTCACGTTATGGATCGGCCCCATCTTTTCGATGGCAGTGATTTTTTCAGGGTTAGCCTCAATCCCTCTTTCAGAGACAACGAAGCCCAGGAGCATGCCCTTGGGGACCCGAAGACGCATTTCTCCGGGTTAAGCTTGATGTTGTTCTTTTTGAGTTTCGCGAACTTGAGGGCAAGGTCGGCCATGAGTCCGTCGACGTGTTGGGTCTTGATGACGATGTTGTCCACGTAGACCTCGATGGTTTTTCTCATGAGTTCATCGAAACATCGGATCATGGTCCGCTGAAAGGTGGCCCCAACGTTTCAGAGTCCGAAAGGCATGGTGACGTAGCAGAAGGATCCGAACAGAGTGATGAACGACGTCGCAAGCTGGTTGACTTGTTCATCTTGATTTGATGGTACCCTGAGTATGCGTCAAGGAAGCAGAGGAGTTCGCATCCTGATGTTGCATCGACTATTTGGTCTATGCGGGGTAAAGGATACGGGTCCTTTGGACAGGCCTTGTTAAGGCTCGTGTAATCAACGCACATTCTCCACTTTCCATTCATCTTACGTACTAATACGGGGTTGGCAAGCCACTCAGGTTGTTAAACCTCTTTGATGAATCCTGTGACGAGGAGCTTCTTGATCTCTTCTCCGATCGCGGCGCATTTTTCCTCGTCGAAACAGCGTAGTCGCTGCTTGAGGGGTCGGGAGCCCGGCTTGATATGTAGGAAGTGCTCGGCGACGTCCCTGGGTACGTCCGGCATATCCGAGGGCCTCCATGCGAATACGTCGATGTTCGCACGGAGGTAGTCGACGAGCTCGCTTTCCTATTTAGGAGAAAGGGAGGTGCTGACGCGCACGGTCCTTTCTTCCCCGTCCTGAGTGTCAAGCACGACCACCTTTGTAGACCCTGTAGGCTCAAAAGATCCGGCCTTCTTGGTGTTTGGGACCTCTTCCCGCGATGCATTGGCCTCTGCCGCCATCTCGACCGCGAGTTGTTTTGAGGCTACGAGCGCCGATGCGTATGTGCAACACTCGACGTCGCACTCGTACGCGCGTCTGGGGGTCGTGCCCACTGTGATGACGCCCCTCGGACCTGACATCTTTAGCTTCAGGTAGGTATAGTTTGGAACAGCCATGAACTTCGCATAACAAGGTCGCCCGAGTATGGCGTGGTAGGTTCCCCAGAAGCTGACAACCTCGAAGGTTAGTGTTTCCTTGCGAAAGTTGCCTGGTCCGCCGAAAGTGACGGGCAGGTCAATCTGACCGATGGGGTCTGCCTTCTTGCCCGGGATCACCCCGAAAAACGGAGCCCCCAAGGGTCGCAGACGTGACCATGGTATCTTCATTGCGTCGAGGGTCTTGGCGTAAAGAATATTGAGGCCACTCTTGTCGTCCATGAGGACTTTGGTGAGGTGCTTCGTGCCGACGATAGGATCAACAACTAACGGGTAACGCCCAGGGTATGGTACATAGTCAGGATGATCGCTACGGTTAAAAGTAATAGAAGACTCCGACCACTTGAGGAAGGTGGGAACAACGGGGGTGGTAGCATATACCTCTCGACGAGCGACTTTCTGCTGACGCTTGGAGCTGCACGACGCCGGGCCGCCGAAGATCATCAGGGTTTCGTCCGCCGGGATGTAGTTGTCGTGCTTTCCCCCACCATCTTCCCCTTCGTCCTCCTTCTTTTTCGCCCACCTCTTCTTCTTCGCGCCGCCTCTGAGGAATTTTTTCATGAGGTTGCAATACTTAAGGAGGTGTTTGATAGGGTTTGCGTGGTTCGGACAGGTCCGCTCCAGCATCTTCTCAAAGTGGTCGTTAACCGGTACATCCTGCTGCCCTTCGCCTTTTTCTATCGCCACGATGAGCGACGTGTCGTACCATGATCGGTTACGCCCCTTCTTGTGTGGGCGAGCTGAGGGTCCTTCGGCCTCTGCCTCATCGCGCTTGCTCTGGCTGGTCGCGCCTTGGAATACGGCGCCGACCTCTTCCTCGCCTGAGGCATGGTTTGTGGCGATATCAAGCAGTTCCTTCGTTGTCTTGGGATTCTTACGACCCAGTTTGTGGACCAGGGACTCGCAAGTCGTCCCTGACAGGAATGCGGTGACAACATTGCCATTGGCTACATCCGGGAGCTCGTTGCACTGCTAGGAGAAGCGACGAATGTACTCGCGAAGGGTCTCGCCTCGCTTCTGTTTACAATTCTTGAGGTCCCAGGAGTTCCCAGGCCGGATGTAGGTTCCTTGAAAGTTCCCGACAAAGGATTCCTTCAGGTCCCCCAGTTCCGGATCTTCCCTTTTGGGAGGTGCTCTAGCCACACGCACGTCGTATCTGAGAGGTAGAGTGGTAGGTGACGGATTATGAAATTCTCGTTGTTTGCTCCACCTGCCTCGTAGGTGAATTGATAATCCTCCAGGGCAGAGGCTAGGGTTCGTGAGCCTCGTATACTTCTGGATGTCGGTTGATGGTCGGAAACGCGACGGGACCCGTGCAGCGTGTATGCGCGAGGAGAAACAACGTGGTCCGGTGGATCCAGACTGGAGTCCCGGTCCTCGTCAGGGTCGTGTCGTCCGCCCCTGTGTGGGTGTCGTCCACGTCGCCTGTCGTCGTCATCGCTGTCACTTTGCCCGCGGTCGTCGCTTTCGAAACGCGCTCCGCGGCCGGGACGCCGCCTGGCCGGCTCTTGATCCCCCCGGGGGTTGGCCTCTGCCTCTGGTGAATGGAGTTCTTGGGTGGCGGTGTGTTTTGCACGCTGGAGAGAGCCCCTGCTCTCTGTCGTGCCGAGCTCTCTGCCTGTTGTGGCGATGCGCGGTCAAGGAGGACGCGCAACTCTCCTCTAAGCTTCTTTTCCTTAGACGTTCTGGGCTGTGGATACTGCCTCATGAGCATGGCGGCGGCCGCTATGTTCTGCTGCGCCCTTGGGAAAGTCGGCGGAGACCCGTCATCCTCAACTATGCGGCGATGCACCTCCTGAGCTCGGGCTCGGGGACCGACCACTGGCTGGGGGTTTAGCTACTGCTCGAGGAGAGCATGCTCGTTGTCGATCTGGAGGCAAGCATCGTCGAGCTTGTTCTGCCAGGCCTGCATGGCGTCGAGGTTGACATGCGGTGGAGTGAGGGCCTCCTGGTTCCCAAGGAGGATTTCGTTGCCATCCTCGTCGAGGTCGCGCACGGCTCCCTCGGGGGTGGGTTCCCTCCCGTCTCACATGAAACACTCTCGCGAAGGGGTCTCGCTGACCTCGGGGGTGACGTGCTCAGTCCCCGTGCTGTCGGAGCCGGAGAGAGCCAGGTCTTCCTCGGTCAGGAGGTCATAGAATGAATTGATGGTTCCCACGAATTCGTAGTCGGGGGTGTCGGTCACCTTCAGGGCAATGAGCCACTCGAGGATGGATGCGGCACTGACAAGGCCGAACGGATATGTGGTCGGGACACCTTCCTGCAGTGGCGCGCCTCCCTCGATCTGGATGGCGACGTCAATATAAGAGAGCGCCTGTTCCTGTACCCGGTTCGAAGAAGGTCGCGGCGCCCTGCGTCCCTCAGCGCGCTGACGCGGTCTGCGCCTGCGGAGGAGCGGGTGGTCGCTGCCCTCGGAGGATTGTTCGTCCGAGGCGTAGTATGTCATCCGCCTCACAGCGGGCTTCCTCCCCGCGTCGGGGCTAGAGAGGAGGTTGCCGACGCATCCCTTGTCATCCTGGAGGACCCTCTCCGTCGTGGTGACGGCTTCGAGGCAGCTGTCACTTGGCAGCGCTTCGTCGCCGTCGAAGCTAGGTAGTCGTACTGGGAGCGTACGAAACGTAATACGACATGCTCGGTCACGTGATCGATCTCGTGGTTGTCGTTGTCAGAGTCCCCTACGCCGCTCATGAACGCCTCGAGCGGGTGGAGTCCTCTATCATCGTTTCGGGGGGTTTCTTCCCTAAGCCCAGTAAGGTTGGCTCCAGGGCCTCGCGGCCCGAGGGCCTCAGCCGGTGTGCCCCCGCAGGGAGCCGGGGAGTCTTTGTCCGGCAGGGTCATGGCGTCGACAACCTGGTCCGGTAAAGGCAACACGCGGGTAAGGGTCCCATCAGTGGAGCAAGCGAACTCCAGGCTTCCAAAGTGGATGAAGGAGAGCCCAGGGTTGTCGGAGTTGAGGGAGGCCATTCGGAGCCACTAAAACGTCGCGACACGCGATGCCCCCTACCTGGTGCGCCAACTGTTGGTGTTTAGAAACTACCAACGAGTAAATTTATACGCGTGTTGGGTTCCGAATAGTGAGATAAAGAGACAAGAGGTTTATACTGGTTCGGGCAAGAAATCCCTACGTCTAGTGTGTAGCTGCTTATGTTCCTTATCTCTGCTTGGAGGGGGTTTACAAGCTAGTCGAGAGAGGGAGTATCAGTCCCAGGTCTCTGAATACAATGGTGCATGAGTGTGTTGTGTTCTAGCTGTGTGGTTCGATGTCTGGCGTCGTCCCCCCTTGCTCTCCTTTTATAGTCGCAAGGAGCTCAGGGGAGTTACAAGCATGCGTCGAGACGGATCTATCTGGGAGGCTGTGCCTTATCCTTATCTTCCTCTGGAAGGATGTTGGACACTCATAATACTATATTCCTATTGCCCTTGTACTTGGTCGGAGGAAGGGTGTCGTGTCGACCCTTCATTGCACCGCCGGAGAATACAGGGGGTGTCCGGTTGAGCCCGTAGTAGGATAGAGGCATGGGCATCCGTTGTACCGTTGGCGGGTACACCGTTGTACCTTTCGCCAATTATTTTTGTATACAGCAGATTCCTTCATACCTGGCCAATGGACTCCGTTACTCCGTGGACCCCTATTCCCGATGTCCCCCCTGTTCGGAGACTTCCTGTAGGGGCCGGGGGCGTGTGAGACTGACTCCGCTTCCGCGAGAGGCATGATGCCTATCTGTCCCTGAATCCTGCTCTGTCCCGTCCTGATTGGGGAACTCGACATGTCTCCGTTCGGGCAGGGGCCAGAGCGTTATCCTGAGCACCGGATTATACGGGGTGTACGATTCTTCACGGTTCTGTACCTTCGTTCTTATCTCGTAGAGGATGCACCGTCAGCGGGTAAGGGTTGGCGGCTGCTTCCTTTTGGGCAGGGGTAAATGGATCATTCCTCTACCTCCGATGTCCTCCACGTCTTCGGCGGATTGCTGAGCTGCCTCGCTTTCTGCGTCGGGCGAGACGGAGGCACGTCTGCTCGGGGCACGTCTGCTTGTCTGGGCCGGTTGGGTTGCGAGTCCCGCGCCTCTCCCTTCATGGGCCTGCGACGACTTGGCTTTGATGAGCCTCTCATTCTTTCTCAGATGATTAATGATAGGTCTTTAGTTTTTGAAAATTTACCGTTAAATTAAGTATCCGACAGAATGGGAGGCTGTCTTCGTGGAAGAGAGAGGAGACAGAGGACAGGGTGGGCCCATAAGTTCAAGTAACTTGAAAAAAATATTATAATTCACAAACAAAAAGCCAAATTAAATTTTGATTATAACATTAAATTTGTTTCAATAAATTCTTCAAATTAATATCTTATATGTATATATTTAGATTTTATTTATAAATATATGGGTCTCACTGTTAGCAGCAAGATGATAAATGCGAAAGAAATTTGTATAGAAAAAAAATCTCGCTGACCAAGACGAAATATTCATTTTAGAGGATGAATACATAGGATGAAGAGTGCGGGATAGCTTACCTGTGCATCCGCCGATAAGGTAGGGATTCCCCTCGAACCCTTTGGAGCAGTTGCAGATGTAGCCTGGCCCGTTGGCTGAATTGAAGCACTCGCTGCGGTCGGCGACGCAGGCGTATGATCCGCCAGGCTTTTGCTTGGCTACCTCGCATGTTTCGTTCCCAATGGACCAGTCTACAAGCAACGGCGGCTGCCCGTCGTAAGCGTCAAAGAACGCCGACGACGACGTGGCGTAGCTCGTGGAGAAGGTGAAGTTGGACTCCTCAATCAGCGCCGCGTAGCTGCAGCGGCTGATTGAAGCCTTGATCTTCGATGTGTTGAAGTAGTTGGTGTAGATCTTCGATGTGTTGAAGCGTTGATCGAACCACACCTTGTAGTACCGCAGGCCCTTGGGGATGGCTGTTGTGCAGCAGCCGATCCCGGAGCAGGAGCCATTGGAAAGGAAGCTCATGTCGCCTCGCCGGCACATGGACACGCAGCCGCTCATGTACTTGCCGACGTTGTCCTCATCTCCAATGTATGCCAGCGTTCTGCACCCAACGACCGTGAACCGGTTGCCGGTGTTCGAGAGCCTGTAGGGCGTACCTGTCAGGTTCAGCTCCCACGTGTGTTGCTTGTTCATTTTCTTAGTGGAGGTGTTGTAGCAGTACGATGACATGTCCATCCTCATCCTGGCTTGGCCCTGCTGCAGCAAGATGCCCAGCACCTCCACATCATCGTAAAATGGCCTATTGTCCTTGCAGCTCAGGTTGAAGCGGGGCAGGGAGCAGTGGTCGCGCGAGTCGTCTGCCCCGATGCCGAACGGGTAGGGAATGCTGACTTCGCCGCATGTTCTATTGCAGATGCTGCTAGGCTGCGGCGGCGGCTGTGCTCCTATGGCTACGACTACAACAGAGAGTGTTGCTGCGACCACTATGCCGGTCCATAGCTGATGCGCAGCTAACCTATGCAGCGGCATGATTTGTAAACTGGAAAGAGCTGTTTGAACCTAACTCTGTCTGTTGAGCACTTGCCTTCTTCTATGCCTCAGAGTTTGAGGAAGGCAAAGGATTTATGTATGACAACTCCATGCGTAGCATCAAGATGGCTGCGCAATTATTGTATGATCCAGAGACTCCAGACCAGGCCCGATCCTATCCATGTGTACGCATTGACTTCAAGTCTTTGCATCCTGTGGTTGTTGGGATTTCTGTTGGGTCAAGTTCAGGAATCATGGTACCATGAAGGCGCAGAGGTCGACCGGCACGAGCTCCAGCTTCTTCTTGGCACAGAAGCTTTTGCCAGGCGAGGAAAAAGGGGCTGTCGCTGCTTGGTTTTCAATTCCAACAAGCGGGCCAAAGCCAAGCTGCCCTCTGACTATCCGATCTGATATCTGAGATCCCTCTCGTGGTTCCAAATGACCAACATTGCATCATGTCATTGTTGTGATTTTTATTGGGCAAGTCCAGGAATCATCATAGCAATTAACTGTCTACTAGAATAATCCTTCCGTCCCTAAATAACAGCCATTGTTAGTGTATGTGCCGCAATTTTGATCTATAGAAGATTTGTGTAATATTTATATCTCTAAATAATTTGTTAAAAAACTGATTCAAAGATCTTTCTAATGATATCAATTATCTACCATAAATACTAATAAAAAAGTTGTTAGCTTTTTTTATTATGTTTTCTGCCGTTGACAGAAGTAGTTTGTGTCTCATCCGCAGTGTTTTTTTTTTGTGCTATGTCTGATCCGGTGTGAATTTTTGTGTTGTATTCTTTTGTATTTCCCTGAATGGCGAGGGGCTGAGACTGCAAGGGTGTTGAGATTATGGTTTCCTCATCCAGTTCTTAAAGGGAAAATTGGCTGGCGAACACTCTTCAAAGGTGACATTTGCCATAGGTCATTAAAAGAACTGCCTTTGCTAAAAGATATTATAAATCAATACTAACTTGCTAGAGGAATTGATCCTAGCCTCACGGATACAAAACTATATATAAAAACTGCCATTTGCATTGTGATGAACAACAAAAAGTAATGCAGGGAGGAGAGCATAGATAGTTATGTTGGATTTATTATGGGTCAGGCCCATTTATATATTCAATAAATCAATAAATCTATGATGTGTAATTGTGTGCATTACTATTTGTACCAGATTAGAATTTCAAGGGACGTTGACTCAACTTAAATGATGAGAATTAATCCGTCTAATTTGAGAAGTTGGGGAACGGACAAAAGGTGTCACACGCGCGCGTGGCCGGCGGCGGGCGTTGCGTGTTAAATTTTTAACACTAACCACGAGTTACAGCTGTTCGCATGCCTGACCGCTAGTGTCATACGCCTAATGGAGGCCCCTCGCGTTGGAGCAAGGCCTGGGCCAAGGCGCCCTATTGGGCCCAAAGCAGACCCGACGTGAATAATACCCGCGCTATTGTAGCGCAGCCGCCACTGTCGTCATTAAACCCTAGCTTAGATTAGGTAAGTTTAGATTGCTTAGGGGCTAAGTCTCCCGGGACTATAAATACAGGGCAATGTAACCATTCCATCTTAAGAAAGGAATAGGTCAAAGACCTTCTATCTTCTCCCTCTCTCTCTCTCTCTCTCTGTGCATGTGCGCCTCCTCCTCCTCTCCCTACGCTGCCCTCTTCTTCCTCCCCTAAACCCTAGTCGCCACCCTCACCCACCATAGCCGCAGCCAGCAACAGCTACCCTCATACGTCTAAGGACGTATTACACCTGGTATCCAGAGACTAGACGATCCATGGCTTCCACCGCCACCAACTCCATGGAGAGCATGAGCGACATCACCAATCATTGGGCAAAGATCTTCAACAAATTTTTCACCACTATGGAGGAAGAATATGAGTTCATGCCCGAAATCAGCCCTAATTTTGCTCCTGCAGATGCATCAAAGGGATCTTCGGATGAAACTTCCTCGTCTACCAATCTTGACGAGATAAATGAGCAACTCGTCGAACTAGACAAGCGCCTACAAGCCATCGAGCAAACATGTCTCCAAAGCAAAGCCCCTATCAAAGGCGTCCAATTCAGATTAGAAGAGAAGGACGCTTCCGATAACCTTCAAGATGAGACCAAGGGTGTCATGATCTCCACCAACACACCCTTCCTCAACATCAAGGTGAAGGAATCCCACTCCTCAGCCAGCCACCTAGACACCAGCAAAGCAGGTGCTTACACCAGGAACGCCATTGGCTCCTAACCCGTCAGCAACACCTTCACGCCAACAACACTACACCAAGCTGTCCTCCATGATCGACGCCACGACGGACGCATGGCTCAATTGTTGCGAGTCCTTCAGAGGACAAGACACCCCTAACGACATGGCAATCGGGTATACAATTCTTCACCCAATAAATACAATACTACAACAGTATATGCACCTGACAGGGATCAAACCGACAATGGACATGGAGCACGCCGACCACTGCATCACCAAGTACTGTAGGCGGCCAAAACGAGGTGATCCGCTAGATGAGCGACAACATACCCGCATCTACAACGCCTACAACAAGCACCTCATCTGCAACTTTGGCCCTCCCATCAGCCAAGATATATGTGGCGACCTCGTTCTTCCTCCGTCGAAGGGGCCAACACCGACATCACCTAGAGCAGCATCGACAACAACATCGCCATCGAGCCAGGCAACACCCTTCAAGCACCTCACCGCAGACAAGATGAAGGAGCATCGCGGACTTGGGCTATGCTTCACCTGCACCAAGTCCTTTTATCGTGTCCATAAGTGCAAGCACTTATTCGACATCACCATGGTCAACGACTTTGACACCGCTGACGACGACGCCAACCTCCTCCTATTGATCGACACACCTACCATGATAGTGCAAGGATGGTGCACCATGTTCCTCACGAGCATGATCCGTGAAAACAGTTTCTAGATCCTCATCGACACATGCACTACCCACAACACGATCTACATCAACTTCGCCTGCCCCGTTAGCCTCATGGAACAACGCATCAGCACCACCTTTCCCGTCAACAAAATCACCTTCATCAACACAAGCATGAAGTCTAGAGTCCAGTCCATCTCATCGTCAACATACAACGACAAGAGGCTACCACACTACATGACACCAGCCAAGGGATTACAGGGCACTACATCATCGCCTACACCATACAACTTCATCAGCGCCCAACAAAGACTCAACACATCCACCGCCAACACCACATGGTTACACAAGTCGGAGCCGATCTATTGGAACTTCATCACCATGGCGATCAACTCTAGATGGGGCATCCACACCACCGTCAATATTGGGTTAGCACCAACATCTACAACTTGCACCCCTATCAGCCCTAGGCATCTCCATCACAATACCTTCAGAAAATCCCAACAAATGGAGATACAAGTGGGAACCAGGGCCACGTCAGCACCTACGAACACCACCATTAGGGAGTGACATCACCAACACCATCCTAGACGACACCACAACACCAGTGTGGTCACTCCATCAAGGGATCATCTACGGCCACAACAAAAACTTCTATTGCTCGGCGCCACCCCATTATCATCAACCACCATCACCAGGGTCCTTTTCCCTACAGGCACCACCATGGCCAAACTCGCTGGACTCCCTCTTTGTCATTGGGCAAACGACAAACCAACTCTTCATCAACAACCGCTTCCACGCTACAACAACCCCAACATTCCTCGCTTCCAACAAGCTGGACATCGCCGCCAAGCTAGCCATGGAGACGGTTGGTCGCGCCTACCTCAAGGAGCAGAAGGAGAAGGCATCATTCTTGTTGATTACCGAGGTTGTTGATGCCCTAGAGGGTAAGCTCTTCGACATCTTCAAGGTGGATCCAATGACGGACCTCCCAACACCTACATCAGCAGCATTCGCACCAATAACACCTACAACACCAACTTCGACCATGGCTACAGTCACCCTCAGCTACATCAACAACCTCCATCCCTATTCCAATGAGAACAAGTTAGGTTGCATTATCTTCAGTACGGAGGCAACAACCTTTGGAGCAGTTTTCTTCCTCAAGCTATGTTAACAACCAAGCAAGGCTGCAGCGTGTAGACACGTTGCCAGGAAAAGGGGGAGGCTATGTCATACGCCTAATGGAGCCCCCTCGCGTTGGAGCAAGGCCTGGGCCAAGGCGCCCTATTGGGCCCAAAGTAGACCCAACGTGAACAGTACCCGCAGGTACTGTAGCGACGCGGGTACTGTTCACCCGCGGTACTGTAGTGTAGCTGCCGCTGTCGTCATTAAACCCTAGCTTAGATTAGGTAAGTTTAGATTGCTTAGGGGCTAAGTCTTCCAGGACTATAAATACATGGCTATGTAACCATTCAATCTTAAGAAAGGAATAGGCCAAAGGCCTTCTATCTTCTCCCCTCTCTCTCTCTCTCTGTGCATGTGCGCCTCCTCCTCCTTTCCCTGCGCTACCCTCTTCTTCCTCCCCTAAACCCTAGCCGCCACCCTCAGCCACCATAGCCGCAGCAAGCACCTGCTCCATAGCCAGCACCTGCCCAGGACATATTACAGCTAGTCTTTCAGAGTCTCTCCGGTTTCCTGCGCGAGGACTCTCTGTCTCCCGGGCATGCGCCCGTCTCTCCGCCTTCCCTACGAGAGGATATACTCCCTGCGTCCGACTCTCTGTCTCCCAGTCATGCGGCCATCTCTCCGCCTTCCCTACGAGAGGATATACTCCCTCCTGTCTCCCGGAATTAACCCGAGAACACACATATTCCAGATAATCGATTTCGTTGCTAGTTGGCTTTCCCCATCTCGTAACTCCGCGCGCACGGAGAAGCGAGAGGGCAGGTGGCTCCGGAGCCCTTGTCGTTCGAGACCTTTCACGTGGGATCGGTAATTAGGTTTTTGGGGAGCATCTACGTGACTGCCCGAAGAACAGACGTCGCCATTCGTCGTCTTCTTCCTCCCGCTGCCGCCGCCGCCAACCGTCGTCATCTTCCCTGAGGTGACGCCGCCATTGTCTTCTACTCGGTGGACGTCTTCTTCCCGGTGGACATCTTCTTCTTCCCGATGGAAAGAACGTCTTCTTCCTCTACGACATGACAAGGGAAATAGGATAAGGTTCTGGAGCCTCGGATGCGCGGATGGGAGGGTATGATCGTTTCATCTCGTCTCTGTTTTCCGTCATACAGTTTCTATATGTTTCAGTAGTTCATCCATGTTGTTTCATATGTGATCGCGAGTTTGTTTCATATGTTCAGTCTTGTTGTTTTATAAGAAGTCTGATGTCTGTTCTTGCTAGAGTTATGTTTTGCATATCTGTTTCAGTGTTACAGTTATGTTGTTTCATATGCTGCTGCATATATTTTAATTTCTTTAGTTCAATCTCGTCGTTTCATATATATGCAGTCTTGTGATTGTTTCCGTTATGATATGTATGTCTTGCTTTTATGTTATGCTACATATATCATATTTACATGCGTTTGATATTCACATGTTTCATATTGTTATGAACATGGTTGAAGTCATGATCTCATTTGTAAAAAATCTTTTATATGTTATCATCATAATGTTAATTTATGGAATTAAAATGACATGAAAATTGCCTAATATTATGATAAGTTCTTCACAATGCACCTCATCTCTCTGTAATCAAGGGAGGAATTGTACATATGCTGATACATTTCCCACTACCGCAAAAGGATACGGTTGTGAGACATTCTTCGGCAAAAAACATATGACTGATGCACACCACTAAACTTTATTGACTTCATCGTTACACATAATATCTTGAAGAAAAGAAAAGAAAAAAATTGGTTGCACTCCTCCCAGGGCCGTGACGAACTATATTTGAAGTACCACACGCTGTCCGAATGGATGGCAGAACAAGAACGCAGTAGTTGCCCAGAATGAGAATACATATGAGGTAGCACTGATGATATAAAGGATTGGATCAGCAAATGCCTCGCCTACATGTTCCTCTTCCATGGGAGCTGGAACCGGAAAGCAAAGGTTGCCCTTTGACATATTGTGGAGGTTGGTGTTACCCAAGTAGCTCTCCACTCCGAACAAGCCTAATTGGCATGAGTTTGGTATGCACCCTGTCAAGTTGTTGTAGGCCACAGAAAACACCCCCAACAACGAAAGCTGAGTCAATTGCCAGGGTATTTGTCCACTCAACTCGTTGTGGGACAAATCGAGGCTTTCTATGGCCCTCATGTTTGCCATGGCAGCTGGAATTGGACCAGTGAAGGAGTTGTGTGATACATTTAGCGACTTGACATGACTTAAATTCCCTATCTCCCAAGGGATTTCTCCTGATAGCATATTTGCAGATAGGTCAATACCAGACATCAAATTGAAGAAATTGCGCCTGTATATGTACATGCTCCATTTAGTGAAGAAGGTGAAGCCTTGAAGGTCATATGTGGAAAGAGATTTGAGTGAAGGTAGAACACCATCGAACCCATAATCTGTAACAGGAAACTCTATTCGAAAGGAGTAAACTATGTTGTCTGAGAACCAAACATTAAGATCATCTTCATGGTTTCCGAATGAAATGCTACCAATGCAAGATGGTAGCGAACCCCAAAGCTTGTTGTGTGACAAGTCAATTATATTCAAGTACCGGAGATGACATAGGTTTGGGGAGATCTTCCCCTCAAACCTATTCCAACCTAAGAAAAGCATCTTTACTTGAGAAAGATGTTGTATCCAATCAAGACTACCATTGAACTGATTATATCTTAGATCCAAAGCTATGACATAGGAGCTATTGAGAAAAACAACCGGGAACCCTGACACAGCATTGTTTGACATATTCAGAAACTGTAGTGTTAACTTGCTGCCACAATTTGGTATAGAAACCATAAAGTTGTTATCCGACATATCCAACACCTGAAGACCAGTTAAGTCGCAGATCGATGGACAAATTTCACCTGTTAAGCTGTTGCTAGCGACACTCAAAACTTGAAGTAAAGAAAGATTCCAAGATGACACATC
Source organism: Microstegium vimineum (assembly GCA_022036555.1). Lineage (NCBI taxonomy): Eukaryota > Viridiplantae > Streptophyta > Magnoliopsida > Poales > Poaceae > Microstegium > Microstegium vimineum. The sequence continues at coordinate 39,027,642 of CM039129.1, read as the reverse complement.
AAGTTTGCCAGACAACTTATTATCGTCTAAATCCATGAGGCTTAGGTCACCTGATAGATTGTTTGGGAGTTCTCCTTCGAAATTGTTGCTATCAAGGTATATTTGTTTTACAGCACCCAAACTAGTAGCCCCGCCAAGTATTGGACCCCCAAGATTGTTGTTCGAGAGCTTCAACATTTGAAGTGTGGCAAAGTGAACAAGCATGTTGGCATATTTCCTGTAAGTTTATTGTTTGACAGGTCAATAAATTCCAACTTCCTGATCTTGCATAGTGATGGTGGCAAGTCTCCAGAAATATTGTTGTAAGAAGCATCTAGAATTTCTAGATACGGAAAAACTGAGCTGATGTTTGTTGGCAGCTGCCCAGAAAAACGGTTCATGGATATGTTCATAATTCCGAGAATATATTGTTGTCGCCACATCAAATCCAATGATCCTACTAACGAGTTATTTGCAAGATTGAGATAAAAAAGACCTCTGTTTTCAAGGATCCAAGTGGGGATACTTCCTGTCAAGATGTTATTGGACAGATCAAGGACTTGCAGTTGATGTTGTGTGGCAAGGAAATTTGGTCCTGCAATGATGCTGTCAAGGTTACATCCAGAGAGAAGTAATTCTTCAAGTTGGAACGGAGGTACCCTTGTTCGAAATCTCACATCGACGACCAAGTCAGAATTCCCGGACAGGGCTACAGCCTTTAGCTTACTGCAATTCCGTAGCAAGAAGAAATCAAACGTCCCATATAGATTATTTTCAGATAATTTGAGAATCTTTAGCGACGATAAAAGATTCAAAGATGAGCTTATAGGTATCTGTCCTTGAAGAAGATTTTTTGAGAGATCCAAATATTCAAGGCGTGGAAGTTGGAATAAGGAAGCTGGGATGGTTCCATTCAATCGATTGGATCTTAGATGCAGTTCGTGCAAATTCTTAAGTTTTCTGAAATCTGTCATGTTGCAAACATATGTTACTTATAATAAGCAGAAACAACTCCATGCAGGATGCTCCTGCTTAATGAAAAACACGCCTACGGTGTGATCACAAAAAAAAACTGCATGCAGGATGCAGCACATATCGAAATGAAAAGAAACAACAGCAACAGCAACACAAAAGAATGCTATGAATTACCTATGTTCTGAAGGGCACCGCTAATATTGGTTTGATCAAAATTTATGACCTCAAGTGAAGGCAATTTACCAAGAGATTCCAAGATATTATTCCCAGTCAAAGTGTTGCCACTGAGGTTGAGATACTGAAGCTTAGTCAGTCCTTGGAGACCTAATTAAGGAGTACTTTTGAATTATGAATGAATATTGTCAGTGTTATGACCCAGGGGGTCAAGACCACCAACTAGTAAATTTGTATATTACGTGCTCCCTCTCCCAGATATGATGCAAGAAGAACACAAGATTTATCCTGGTTCGGACAAAGAAGACCCTACGTCCAGCGGGGGAGGATCGATTGTATTATCTTGCACTGAAGTGCTCGTACAGGGGGGTACAAGCAGGTTTACACGGGGGTGCTCAGAGTGATCTGAAGCCTAGGACTAGCAAGGCTATCCTAGGTGAGCTAGTGGATTGCTTGAGATGTTGATCAAGCAATCGGGTGTGGTGTGTGAGACTTGGCTCTTGGTGTATGCGGGTCAGAGCTGATGTCTCGGCTCGTTGAGAGATCTCTGATGTCCGAATGCATGAGCCGATACGAATGCGCATGTCTTTTCTTCTATCCCAACGTCCCCTTTTATAGATCAAGGGGAGGCCTGAGAGTACAGAGATCCTAGACTGTAGAGGCATGAGAGAGGTGTCCGCGGCGCCATGCTTGCGGTGGGACGTCGATCGCTGTAGCGGCGTGGCCTTCCCGTCCTTCCGGTGTTCAAGGCATGGTGATAGCAGACTGGACGTTACCGAACGTCATGGCGCAGTACGGTTGGCCTCCTGTAGATGGGTACAAGCTCCACAGTTGAAGTGGGACGGAGCGGACGGGCCCCATACCGTAGTGGTTGGAGACGGGGGTCGAGCCCCCGGGTCGAGGAGTATCGAGGCCTGTGGGACCCTGACTCATCCCTGGAAACGTAGTCGAGGGCTTGTCCCATTTAAGACTCGAGGGGGTGCCTTTGACCTCCGTACTTGAGGCGTGGCCATAGTGGTTGTACGATCAACGGAGAGTCGGGGCATGGGCGGCGAACTGATGGATTTGATTGTGGTAGTGGGCACCCATGGCGTTAGGCGGGAGCAGGTAAGCGCATTGGATTCTCTTTACTCCATACCGGGAGTAGGTGAGCTGATCGAGCCTCCTGCTCGCGGGTCGTTCGTTCGACCCCCTGTCCGTCATTTGAGGGGTCGAGGCGGAGGGGTCGTTCGTTCGACCCCTGTCCGTCTACTGAGGTCGACGCGGAGGGGTCGTTCGTTCGACCCCTATCCGTCTGCTGAGATCGACGCGGAGGGGTGTCCTGCCTACTATTTTTCCAGTAATGGGCCGGCCCACGACTGGTCACTGTTGTTGGTGAGGTAAGCCTTCGTTTGATGGGCCTTCTCCCACTGATTGGGCGGCTGATCGGATTCTGCCTAAAAAATGGTTGCTATGTTAAGCATTAGATTATCGCAGGTTAGGAGACCCCTTACCTTTGTACCCGACAGTAGCCCCCGAGCCTCTATGCGGATAAGAAGAATCCGCATAGGGGCTTTTGCCATTGATTTGCAGAGTTAGTAAGAGGTTCGATTCTCCGCGGGGTGCGCGCGAGCGCCACCCGCGGGGGCAGCCCCTGAGGCCCCAGAGGAGTGATTAAGAACTCCTCTGGGGGCTTTGAAGTGTGTTTTATCGAGGGGATTAATATTAACTGGAATCATAGCGCCCTATCGAGGGGTCAGCTCTGTCTGCCAGGCTACGAGTATTTTCGACCCTCTTTCATCGAGGGGTGTCGTGCGTAGTCTAGCCCTCGAGCCTCGTGTGGCTGGGCCTTCACTACCTCATAGCGTTCTTCCCACGGATCCTTGCGCTCGGATTGTGGGGCGAAGAGCATCGTGCTATCCTCGTTCGGACGAGCCTCGAAGTCCTCTGTGAGCTAGTAACGGGTAGATCCAAGTGAGAACTCGTGCCCCATTCGATAGGGGTCGACAGAAGCCCTGAGGCATCCTCATTAAGCAAAACCGTGTGGATTACCTAGGTGCCAACTCTGTTCGATGAGAGTCGGTGGCTCGATGCCTCCCGTCGTGGGGATCCTTCGGTACTCCCAGGTTTTGCCTTGGATATGTCTCGGGGGGTCTCGAGAGTTCGTTCTCGAGCGGGGCCTTGTATTGGCTCCCCCTGGGTCATCCCTGACTCGGGTACTCGAGGGCGGCTGTCGAACCCGTTCGTGGGGCCAGCCTTTGCCCCCTCGAGATTTGGGGGTGGACCGGAGTCTATTTTACCCTAGGTCCTCCCTGACCTCGGGGTACTCGAGGGCGGCTGTCGAACCCTGCTCGAGGGCCAGCCTTCGCTCCCTCAAGATTTAGGGGTGGACCTGAGTCCGTTTTACTTCCCTAGGAAGGAACTGCTCGAGGGCAGCCGTCGAAACCCTTTCGAGGGCCAGCCTTCGCTCCTTCGAGAGCTTGACGGGGTGGACTGGAGTCCGCTGCTTACCTCCGAAGACAGCGCCCATCATTGCCTGTCATCCGCCGTAGGCGCGCCCTTTTAGGAGATGTCCGTTCGGCTGCAACCGTAGCAGGCGTAGGGTGCGGCGAGGAGCGCGGTGACGTGACGTGGGTGCATTTAATGCGGGGATTTACCTGCCTTTTCGATGGATCTGCCCCAAACAAGAGGCTCAATGACACCATCTCCGCCTTTTGCGATGGCATGGGGGTCGAGCCGGAGCTGCCGGTTGCGGGCGACGCGCGCGGAGACTCCCTCGTGCGCCGCTTCTTCACCATGACTCGTGAAGTGACGGAGCAGGTTCGTGCTACTCTTCACATCGGCGTGAAGCGGGCGCTCGCGGTCGTCCGCTCGGGCTATACCTACGACCTCAACATCATTGCTCGCGGCTTTGTCGTCGACCCGACGCTGAATGACGAAGAGGACACGGCGAGATGCAATGAGCTAATCGACGCCACAGAGGTGCCTGGTGGTGAGTTGGCGAAGCTCTTCGAGCCTGAGGTGCTTCCCCCGACGGATGGCGATGGCGATGGGAGTAGTTGAGGCCTGTGAGCCAGATACGGACAAAAAAGATCCATGTAATAGATTAGTTTTGTGACAATATGATGTCGAGCCGTTGGGGGCTTCAAAACCTTAATACATTTTATTCGGTATGCATCTGGGTGTTTTTATTTCTTGGGCTATCTCCATTTCTTTTTGCCTGAGGTGTAGCTTTTTGACTAAGTGTTCGATGCGCGCTCGTATCCCTCGAGGGGGGGAGCGAGTGGGGGTACCATAGCCTGGAGCGAGTGGGGGTACCATAGCCCTCGACCCTTAGGGAGTTCGAGGCGTTTTTTACTTAGTCACGGAGCGTACTCGGGGCAAAAGATGGAAAGAGAAGCGTCGAGTTTCGAAAAAAACGTTCGGGTTTTTAAGGGACTTAGGGAGGGGGTCCCCCCTGTCAGACTCTAAGGTAGCCTCGACTCTGCAGGGGTAGATTAGAACATTTTGTGTTTGATCGTGGCCCGAGGGACTTTAAAACATTTGGATGTTTTAATAAAATTATCGACTTAGTTTTTTATTCAGCTCGAGTTTCTTCCTCTTAGCTGCCCTTACTTGTCTTCGTTTAAGTTGTTAACTAACCCATGGGCCTCGAGGGGGGGGGGGAAGTCGAGTGAAAGTAACCATAGCCCTGAGGCGTAGGTGATTGTTTTCAGCATGACCCGTCCCTAGCCCTTTTGCCGGCACGAGTTGTTTTATTCTTAAGCGAGACGTGAGTTCTAGGTAGCGTGGAGGAGTTGAGTGACGTCAAGCTCATTTGAAAAAACTGAGTGATTTTTCTGGGGACTCGAGGGGGTTCCCCCCTTTGTAGCCCCGAGGGAGGCTCGTCTTTATGAAAATAAAGTCGAGTATACCTTGTGCTTCGTGATAAAGAAAAGCATATTACGAGTAGTTCGATTATCAGAAGACTTTTTATCTTATTCATTCGAGACATGAATATAAGTAGAGCCCTGAGGCCTAAGGGTAAAAGTGATGTAGTTGTTCGACGTTTCACGCGTTGGTGTAGAAGAACATGCCAACGGCTTCCTCGCCGGCTGCATAATTGGCGACGATGTCCATGAGCTTATTGGCGGTCTTGGGGGTGTTTCGTCCCAGCTCCCGCACCAACTCCTTGCAGGTCGTCCCAGCGACAAACGCCATGATGACGTCGTGGTCGGAGATGTGGGGCAGCTCGGTACGTTGCTTGGAGAACCGTCGGATGAACTCGCGGAGGGGCTCCCCTGGCTTCTGCCTGCAACTACGGAGATCCCAGGAGTTTCCGGGCCGCACGTAGGTTCCCTTGAAGTTCCCCTCAAAGATCCTGACCAGGTCAGGCCAGCCATGGATCAAGTCTGGGGGGAGTTGTTCGAGCCACCCTCGATCGGTGTCGGAGAGGAAGAGTGGGAGTTGCCGAATGATGACGTGGTCATTGTCGGCCCCTCCTAGCTGACATGCCAGCCTAAAATCAGCAAGCCAGAGCTCTGGCTTGGTCTCACCATTGTATTTGACCAGGCTGGCGGGTGGACGGAAACGACTCGGCAAAGCGGTTCGCCGGATCGCCTTGCTGAAGACTCGTGGCCCTGGTGGTTCCGGGGATCGACATTGATCTTCGTCACTGTTGTAGCGCCCACCTCGATGAGCACTGTAACCTCGAGCCTCAGCGTCACCGTGTCAGCGTCGTTTGTTGTCGTTGATGTCGTGTCGCGCATCTCGCGGTTGTCGATTATCGACAATGCGTTCCCGGACTGGCTGTCGCTCTGCTTGGCCCCGGGGTGCCTTGTCTTGGTGGACAGATATCTCTCGATCTTGTCGAGGGGGCACGTCCTGCCGCTCGGAAGCAGCTCCTCTGTGCCTCGAGGCTGAGCTCTCCGCCTGTTGTACGACCGCAGTTTGGAGAAGCCCCTGGATTTCGTCTCTGATGCGCTGTGCCTGGGGCTTCGATGGTGCTGGCATGTCACGAAGCAGCATCGCGGCTTCCACGACATTTTGTCTAGCGCGGTTGTAGTAGTGGCGTTCGTTCGCTCCTTCCTCGACGATCTACCGATGGACTTCTCGGGCCCGGCCGCGGGCTCCTGCACCCTGTGGCCGCCCGTGACCTCGCTCGAGGGCGTGCTCGAGCTGCTGAAGTCGTAGGCGCTCCTCCTCGAGCTTGGTGAGCAGCTCTCGGACTTGCGGGATCCGGACGTACTGAGGTGGATCAGCTTTGTCGGGACTCGGGGGGTCGGCGTCTCGTGCCAGGGTAGCGTTGCCCCTTCCTCCTTCATCCGTGGTCGCGGCGTTATTGATGTCGTCCTGGGATTCAACCGAATCGATGAGGTGGAAGCACTCCTGTGTGGGATCGTAATCCTCATCGGGGGAGTCTGGATCGGGGTAGCCCTGGTACAAGTTGGGGAAAGATCCCCTGCGCTCCTCCTCCAGCGGTCGTCGAATCGTGCCCAAGGTGTGATACCCTGGGACCGGGGCTCGTCATGGCTCCGGGCGCTCATCCGGTGAAGGGGTGGTGACGAGGTTAATCGTCGCATGTAGAAAGCTCTCTGGGGACCCGTAACGTGCCTGCATCTGCGATTCTACAAAAGCAGAAGAGAGTCTGGCGTTGTTGTAGAGCCCGTGTGGAAACAGGTTGTGCAGCGGCGCGGCCGAGTATGTCGGAGAAGCCACGGGGACCCTCTGAGATGATGGTATGGCAAAGCCAAAGTCAGGCTCGTCAAGGTACCCGCCCTCGACCCGCAAGCATGGGTCAAACAGGCTCCCGAAGGGAGGAACTGTGTCACCAGCTGAGGCCGGGGAGACGGCATTCGGCGTCTCAGGATCCGCACGGTGAAGAGTGCGGCGGTGTTGTTCGCGCCTCCTCCTAGTCGCAGGCGAAAGGCGCGAGTGGTGGGACCGTCGTCTGGTCCTCCTTGGCCCCGGCGTACCGGAGCTACTGCTATCCATGCCACTATCGAAAAGTAGAACCATGTCGTGGCCATGGCCCAAGGACATGAACTCTAGACTCCCGAACCAGATGATGGTGGCGAATGGAAATGGTGGGATCGTGGAATCCATCTGGGAGAGAAGTTGGGAGTTGATCGTGAACTCTAGACTGTAGAGGCATGGGAGAGGTGTCCGCGGCGCCATGCTTGCGGTGGGACGTCGATCGCTGTAGCGGCGTGGCCTTCCCGTCCTTCCGGTGTTCAAGGCATGGTGATAGCAGACTGGACGTTGCCGAACATCATGGCGCAGTACGGTTGGCCTCCTGTAGATGAGTACAAGCTCCACAGTTGAAGCGGGACGGAGCGGACGGGCCCCATACCGTAGTGGTTAGAGACGGGGGTCGAGCCCCTGTGTCGAGGAGTATCGAGGCCTGTGGGACCCTGACTCATCCCTGGAAACGTTGTCGAGGGCTTGTCCCATTTAAGACTCGAGGGGGTGCCTTTGACCTCCGTACTTGAGGCGTGTTCACAGTGGTTGTACGATCAACGGAGAGTCGGGGCATGGGCGGTGAACTAATGGATTTGACCGTGGTAGTGGGTACCCATGGCGTTAGGCGGGAGCAGGTAGGCGTATTGGATTCTCTTTACCTCATACTGGGAGTAGGTGAGCTGATCGAGCCTCCTGCTCGCGGGTCGTTCGTTCGACCCCCTGTCCGTCATTCGAGGGGTCGAGGCGGATGGGTCGTTCGTTCGACCCCTGTCCGTCTGCTGAGGTCGACGCGGAGGGGTCGTTCGTTCGACTCCTGTCCGTCTGCTGAGGTCGACGCGGAGGGGTGTCCTGTCTACTGTTTTTCCAGTAATGGGCCGGCCCACGACTGGTCACTGTTGTTGGTGAGGTAAGCCTTCGTTTGATGGGCCTTCTCCCACTGATTGGGCGGCTGATCTGATTCTGCCTCAAAAATAGTTGCTATGTTAAGCATTAGATTATCGCAAGTACCCCTTACCTTTGTACCCGACAAATGTATAATAAGGTTGTTTTGGTACAAAACTACTACAAAGTACTAACAACGACATGATGCATGTCCCGGCCGGGCGTACGTTTACATACCACTAAAATTTTGAAGACAGGCACCACTCACAATAATCCTGTCGAAAGTCGCACCGCTCCAAGAAGATAAATCCAGCAGTCGAAGCTCATGGAAGGTGGAAAAGATGGACAAGTCGATATTCCGGCAGGTGTTATCATAGTTTGCTGGGTACATGTCGTTAAGCTTGAGATCCAACACTACTTGTGTGCTGTTGTTGCATGTGACCCTCTCCCAGTTGCAGCAGTCGTCACTTCGTCCCCACGAAGCAAGTTTTTCGAAAGCAAGAACAAACGAAGGTTTGATGCGCATAAGAGCAACCCTCTCCTTTACGCCGCAGCCACATGCCATATAACAAAACATGAACTGCAAACCGAATAGAACCCAAAGCATGGTTCTCACAGCTGGGAAGTAGCTACTCATAGTTAGTTTCTTGGTGAGTGTAAATGAGCGATCGAGCAGGACAAACCAATGAACATAGATTCAGATTTTATAGGAGAGCGTCTGCGTCTCCTTTTGAAGGGCCAAAATTAAATCTTGTCGTTTACAGACAAAGTCATAGCTGAGAAGTGTTGAATTTCAAAAACTTACGGACAGACTCCGTATTATGCGACGGAGACGGGCGTTGAAGTAGCCTTCCATATCTTCTGGTCACGACTCACAATAAATAATTAATAGTACATGCATTGAATTCTTTGCTTCAGCGATTTTGTGTGTTGCCGGGGCAGCCAGCCAACAACCACCACACATAGGTGTGGTTGTCTCCGAAAACACTTTGGGCGTGTTTGGTATGGTGCTCCTGGGGAGCCTGTCCCAGGGACCAGGCTTTGGCCAGCCAAAGCCAGGCACCGCTCGGCCACCCGCTCATGTTTGGTTGGCAGCTAGCAGCTCGGCCAGCAACCCAACTGCCAACAACCGAACCAACAGCCCAAAGAGGGTTGTGTTTGGTTGCTGGCCTGGCTGGTCGGTTCCCAGCCAACAAACCCACATAGCAGCCAACACAGCAGCATACAACAACATATATATTCATGAAATATCACATTTTTTTAAGGAAGATAAACATCATATTGCCATCATATTGTCATGAAACATCAGTTTACATAACTGTTACTAACAAACAGTCGTAATCCAAAATGAGTGCATCTAAATTGGACCAAAGAAAGTGAAAACGAATGAAAACATTCAAAACGATTGGCCTCAGCTCTTGTACAAGGTGATGCAATCCAAACAAGTAAATCACAGGTGCCTGCCTAGCAATTGCATAATCAAATTGGAACAAATACCAAAGAACCAGATATAAGAACTCATGTCAGTCATGGAACTCCTGTGGACATCATTCAGTGCCATCATCTCAAGCAAAAGCTTGGTGTTGCAGCTGATTGATGGTTCACAAGAGTTTGATGGTAGTCATGAAATATAGACAACATAAGCAGTTACAACAGGGACCAATATATGTTAATAGTTTGCATCACAGGACAACAGAGGCTTCAAAATGAAGTCTTACAGAGTGAACACATGGTCAGATCAACAAAGCCAACACAGGGCACCTCAACTACTGCAAACCAAGAGCCTCAAGCAAAGACCAATTAGAAGCACAAACAGGGCAACAATGAGGATATCCTTCCAATGAAGATACCACAAAACCCTAGTTTCAGGACCTTGGATTACATTCCCAACATGCATACCCTCAACAGATGAAGAAGTAGGAGTAGTGGAGGCAATAAAATAAGCATTAAAATCAGTTATTGCATTTTCATAGTCAGAGTACTTCTTGTATCTAGCATTCTTGAAGCCAAGTACTTGGTTACTGCACTCATGCCATGTCATATAAATCTCAGGTTTCTTGCCATTGAAAACCACATAGTAACTCCCCATATTTCTGAAAAAGAACACATATGGCCTCAGCAGGAAAACAACACAAAAAACAACATGACAAGGCTGCTATGGAACCCTATTGTGCACATCCATGCACTGCCATTGTTGGTATTTCTTATGACTATTGGATAAATCCGCAAGCGCACAAATTATACCGTTGTAGCACTTCACCTAGGAGTATTCCAAGGTATCGTAATTTATATTATCCAAGGGAAAGCTAGCTAGAAATGATAATTAGAGAGAGATCCTAGAGAGCACCTTAACTTAGTACCAACTAGTATAGAGGGGTAAACGATATATGTGATAGGAAGGGGTTGATGAATGAAGAAGCTACGGTAAAGGATACTTAGAACAGACTAGAAAGACTAGCTAGGTGGGAGGACAACGAGAAGAGTATAGGGACTCCTATGTACTTCACTCTACTTCAATATACTTAGCAAATTAACTAGTCTAAACACTATAGTTTGTCTCCTCAATACAAGTATGCTAGGCGAGGGGATAGATCAGTAGGAGGACAAAACTCCTACCGGACCGCGCCCTCTTCTTACAGGGGGCCTTACCTTTTAAGAACTTGTCTATAAACACGTGGTGGAATACAACGACTAGACAAGGATGTCACCTCTTGCTAGCTACCAGAAAAAATCCATGCAGCAAGCGATAACCAAGGATAAGATGATGTATAAGCACCACGCTTACACACAACTTACTACTTTGACTACGATCTATAATCAAAGCATCCTATGACAAGCAATGATCGCATACGGGAAAGGTCACAAAGATCACAGACTATGGATGTAAAGGCTATTAAAGAGCAAAAGCATATAGCAAGGCTATATCTAGTATAGAAATGCTCAAAGTAAATACTAAGTAAAGTAAAGAGAAAGATATATATTGAATAAGATAAAGTCTTACAAAGAAGGAAAGATACAAGAGCTATATCAGACTTTCCAAAAGACAACTCCGGAAATCCCGAGCACAGCTCGACTCAACTCTAACTCCCACTCTAGACTAACTCCTAGAACAATCTAAGGAATAGAGCTTGTAGGCTTCTTCACCATGTTTAGAGAGGGGGGTATGGCCCTCTATTTATAGTAGGGGGTGGAGTAGGGGCTACTCCATCGCCATATCAGCGATCCAGGGCCTTCCATCCTTCACCCTTGGATCAAACTGACCCTGGAACCGTCATTGGATGGATGGTGGTGATCCAACACGTGGGGAAGAGGAATGGCGGTTGGGGTGAGCCAACTAACCTAGGGGGGTGGTCGGCCGACCCCCTCTATGGCTAGTGGGCCCTCCTCTGGCCTCTGGGAGTGGTCCCACTGGTCAGGGGACCAAGTGAGAGCCAGGTGGGCCCAGGGGGTGGTCGGCCGACCCCCCCTTGGGGTCCCTGGCTCACTTCCTCCTCCCTGGTGTTGGTCCCACTGGTCATTGAGGTTGGATAATGGTTCTACGGTGGTTGTCACGTTTATCTCCTTGGTGTGGGCCCATGGATCCATGTGCTATCTTTGTGAGCCGTTGAGAGAAAGCATAGAGTGATCCAATGGTTGGATTTCACTCTAGAATGCCTCTCTTGGATCATGGCCGAGAGGGGAGAGCCTGGTGGGCCCATAGGGTGGTCGGCCGACCCCTTATATGGGTCCCACTGGCTCTCCTTTGCTTCATTTGTTCATTCCTGCACTCAAACACTCATGGACATGTGGAACTGGTTATTTGATAAAATATGCTTATGATGTGTTTGTTTATCCTTGATCCTTGGGTTGGTGGCAACATTTTAGCTATGTAAAAGATGATCATAATTTGTGCCAACAAGATCCCCCAAGCTTAACCTTTGCTCGTCCCGAGCAAACAATCAAACTTAGCTCGTGTTGACATCGTTTTTCGACACATGTCAAATGAGCTAAGACTTGTGTTGGTCAGCAGCCGTTTTCCATCGGCATCGGGAAGACATAGATCGGTATTGCCAATGGGAAGACTAAGTATGTTGCTGATGGAAGCTAGAGGTTTCGGATGTTGCCGATGCCGATTGCCGATAAGGTTAATTGGTGAAGTCAAGTCGCCTGGGCTGTAAAGTTGTTGTTGCCGATTGCCGAGGAGGAGATGTACCGATTGCCGATGAGGGGATGTTACCGATGCCGATTGCTGATAGGGGTTGATTGGTGGACAAGTTGCCGATCGGGAAGTATTGCCGATGCCGATGGGTATAAGGTGCTGATGGGTATAAGGTGCCGATGGGCACAGGGTGACTTAGCGTTCGATGTCGGCAGAGGATTACCAGTCGCCAAAGAAGGAAGTTGCGGATTGAAGAGATCTGCCGATGGAAAGTTTTCATCGAGAAAAAGGCATAAGGAAACTGGTGATCTTATACCAGTATTATTATAGTAGTTTGAGTCCGGCTCTTGCATGAGTCATTTATTTTCCTTTAAAATAGGGTGTGTTTGTTTAGGAAAATAATATTGTTATTTTAGATCTCACTCCTGTGCGAGTCAGTTTCCTTAAAGTTAGGAGTTTGTTTTAGGAAGGATACGAGTCGTGTCTTTGTACAACTCTCCATGTGGGAGTATAAATATGTGCCCAAGGGTTGCATGTAACATATCAATAATATCAAACAAACCAATTTTATTCTTATTCTACTTTTTATCGCAATTTACCCTTTATTGCATTAGTTGTAGTTTATCAACGAGTTCTTCAAGTTTCGACGGGCTGCATCACCCTGATCTCCGTCAAATCCTTGCAAGTTCCGCGTGGGAGTACCTCTGAGCTTTGGCATCCGGGCGCATCGCTGTTGCCTCGTTCAGCTCTGCTCTAGTTATCCTGATCAAGCCTCAATCCCAACATCCGGGCGCATCGCCGTTGTCTGGATTGGATCTTGTTCTAGTTATCGTCCTTGTCGATTAACTGGTCAAATCGACTGGCACACCTCCGGATATCGAAATTCGGGTATAAGCCTGAGGTGTTCGCAGATCCTGATGCTTTTTATGTCAACACCTCTTTTGGCATGCTCGGTGGGACTCGATTATACAAATTATACATCTTTCATGGGTGATTACTCCGACGTTAACCAGAGGAACGTCATCGGAGTCTTCGAAGCCAATCTGAGACATGATCAGAAGCAGGCTATGGAGCAGGCTATGGAGGAGCACAAGCGGTTATATCTCAAATCCTTCAGCCTAAACAGAATCGGCGAAGTAGTCCAGAAGCAAGATCCGCCGTCGCCGCGGGAAATCACTTTCGATGCCGATCCTGGTAAAATACAAGAGATGGTTAATTCTGCATTAAATAATGTATTAATTAGCCAATCCAATGTGCTGTCCGATACTGTACGCAATGCTGTTAAGCAAACTTTCAAGGGAGGACATGCACAACATTACGTTGGTCCGGAGTATCGTCAACTCGGATCGGCATCTATTGCGAGTTCATCGGCGGTCCCGAGGGTGTCCGCACCAATTATGAGCCGATCTGCCGATGAGATCGCGCCACCAAGATTGAGCCCAGCAAGCATTACTTAGGTGAACACGAATCTGGTGGCTTCAACAATGTCTGGACCTGTGATCCAAAATCAGCCAACCTCTACCAACTGGTGGGGATACGGTATGTCTCCAAGTCCATCTGCTGATTCCGGATTGGTTCAAGATAACCATGCAGGGTGGAAGATTCCTATGGCATCGGCAACACCTGTACAGCCAATGGTTCCAGTGAGGTATTATGATACATCTTCCCCGACGGTGCAGTTGCCAGTAGGGAATCTTCAAATGGCAATACCCAGAGTGCCTTATGCCCAACCATCGGCAGATTACTTGCCGATACAACAAGGCCCAGCAGCTGCAAGTCAACCTATGGCGGCAATGACTCTTCAAACCAGAACGCCCGCTAACCAAGGTAGCTATGTTGTTAGTTACTCGGCGCCACAAGAACGACGGGCATCAGCTGGCTATCAGCCATCGACAAATTCTTGGTTGATGCAACAAGGCATGTCGAGTGTCGATCAGTCTGCATCGGCAATGGCTGCTCAGCCTATGGTACCTGCAAACCAAAGCTATCATCCAAGGGTACAAGGGCTACAAGAATCAGCTGGTTATCAGCCATCGGTAAATCACATGCCGATGATACCTAATGCAAGTTGGATCGGTCGATTGCCGATTCAGCAGCCAGTTGTGCAGTCCGGGCATCAAGTGGCAAGAGCTCCGCAGTGTCATCCGGCGAATCTTCAGAAGGAAATATCGGTACATCAGCCGATAAGTACTACGCCACAATACTCGCAAGCGAATACACACAATGAGACATCGGTACGACAACCGATGAATATAAGGCTAAGTACGAGCCAGTGAGCGTGCAGAATTGCCCATCGGCAACTCAGCCGATGCATTGTGTTCAGATGACTGGCGCTATGCGCATACCAATCACTTCAAGTACTTTGACGTCAAGACCTGAAGAGGTACATCAACCTGCTCAACCAGTTGATGTTCAAAGTTGCCCATCTGTCAATCAGCCGATGCACAATATTCAACAGACCGATGATCCGGCTTGTTCACGCAAAGAGATGAAGAGGTGCATCAATCTGCTCCACCAGTTAACGAGTCTGTGCATCGGCAAGATCAAGATATAAAAGTGCTTTTGACCAAGAAAATGGAAGATTCAGATTCAGACGAAGAGCCAAATATCAACGTTGCTGAATTGGAAAGATTCACCTTTGATATCACAGAGGCCGATCTGGATGTTAAATCGTTCGAGCCTAAGACTTGGAGCGCAAAGGTGCTCTTCGTTGGACAAGGGGGTTCTGATTCAAATGAGGAGGTGAATATTGACACTGTTGAATGGGTAGAAGATAAGGAGCCAGTACCTTATCCACTCGGCCAGAAAAAGGCTGAAAAGTTCATTTTCGATGTCACTAAGGCCGATAGGATATTTGACCTATTGCTTCAGGAAGGGCGAATTAAGCTGGCCCCTAATCAGGTTATTCCATCGGCCGAAGAACTCAAGAAGGTTAGGTACTGCAAGTGGCACAATGCAACCTCTCACAGTACTAATGACTGCAAAGTGTTCAGGCAGCAATTGCAGTCAGAAATTAACTCTGGACGAATCAAATTTGGAAATCCTAAAGTCCAGAAACCGATGGAGTTTGATCAGCGCCCGTTTCCGAATAATATGGTGGAAACCAGTGGAAAGACTAAGGTGCTGACATCGGAAGTGGCCAGGGAAAGTGCATCGGTAGATCCTGATCATCAAGTGGCTGAACGTGATGTAGAAAAGTTTGCCAATGACAGGAAAGGCAAGAGGGTTGCCGATGAAAGTAGCAGTGCCAAAAGGACTCCTGGTGTTGTGATCACACATAAGAAGCCAAGGCGAGATTATCGGCAATCACGTGAAGAGCAATATCGGCAGGAAGAAGACGAGCACCAAGAATGGCTTCGGCAGAAGGACCACTGGAGGTGCCCCTTCTTCGTTCACCGTTGAGAAGAAGGCATTAAGCTACCTACTGCCAATAATTGTCCTGAATGCAATGGGTACTACTCTACCAATCGGTCAGAAAAGAAGCCTCGCTTCGACGATCGAATATCCATGCATGCCAGGCCGCTCAGGGAGAAGAAGTCGGCTCATGACCGACTGGGGGGCAAGCTCAGTGCGCATCATAGGCTTGGCAAGCGCGTTGATCAAGAGGAGCTTGAAGAGATGGCCGATGCAAGAGTGCCCGACAAGGACGTGCTCTCTAGAGATTCAAACATCAAGAAAAGAGTCGATGCAAACAATGAGAGGCGGCACCAGCCCGCCTGGAGAACCAAACTCCCTCAGTGGTGCCCTAAGGGTCTAACAAAGATCCAGAAAAGAAGAATTCAGCGCGAGCGCCGAAATGACTTATATGACGGTGAGATTCTGAAAGGATCAAGATGCCCAAGAGGGGGGGTGAATTGGGCTTCTTTTAAATTTCTAAAGCAAATATAAAAACCTATCAAATGCCAATCACCCCCTAGTGCCTACCGTCCGTGTGTCCTAACTAGAAAGCGGTAGCAGTTCATAGGAATTAAAGACAACCTAAGCAATTCTAGTAGGAAATGTAAAAACAAGACGGAAAAGTAAAGAGCTAGAGAAAAGAGAATCTCATGGATGCAGCGTTTTTTTTTCCCGAGGTATCGAGGTGTCGACACACCCCCCTAGTCCTCGTTGGAGCACCTCGCAAGGTATCGCTCCCCCTCTACCCGCGCAAGGGTAGAGTGCTTTCTACGGGCTGATTCTTCGCCACTCCGGCTCGGTGAATCGCCCACAACCGATCACAAGAGCTTGGAGAAGAGCCGCCAACAATCTCCCAGCGGTCACTTCCTCGAACACCACCAAACCGTCTAGGTGCTGTTGAACACCAAGAGTAACAAGCACAAGACCTTCACTTGACCCACTCAAGGCTAGGAAGGTGGATGGATGCACACAAGTCACTCCTAATCACTCTAGGAGGGAAGAACAAGATGAACTCTCTCTAATCTCTCCCTCACTAGACTCTTGGCTCTCCAAAAGATTTCTCAAGGTGTCACCAGCTGAAACAATGGCCAAGAGAGCCTCTAAGGTCCAAGGGGGCAACTATAAATAGTCCCCACCTCCAAAACTAGCCGTTTTTTACTTTTTCTTCTTTCTGTGTAGCCACCGGACTAGTCCAGAGCTCACTCCACCGGACCATGCACACTGGTCCGGAGTTCACTCTCGTTCCAAACTCAGGCACCGTCGGACTACTCTGCTTGGTCCAACGCACTGGTCCGACGCTCTGGTCCGGAGCCTCGGTGCTCTCTGAGTGAAAACCTATCTCTCTTTTACACACCACCGGACCACTCTCCTTGGTCCGGTGCCCTGGTCCGACGCTCTGGTCCGGAGCCAGGGTGCTCTCTGCATAGACCAAACTTCCTGTCTTGAGGCGTCGGACTAGCCGTCGGACACACCGTCGGACTAGTCCGGAGCCTTCTGACTTTCTGAACCAAGCCACCGGACCACTCTCCTATGGTCCGGTGCTTTCCAGACAGGTGGTCCGGAGCTCATCGAGCTGAGAATCTGCCTAAGTCAGGGACCACCGGACTACTCTCCTTGGTCCGGTGCCTACTTAGCAGAGTGGTCCGGAGCCTCTTTCTCCCTCTCTATCAACCGTTTTCGCTAAGGTTTCTCAAGGGATTTTTCTCCTACCACTTCTAGGGTTTATCAAAGGCTGAAAGCAAGGTCTCTAGGACTAGTTGTGACAAGTGTGCATATACCCACTTTCCTAAACTCTCCTAGGTCAAGCTACTAACCTCATACCCCTCTTTATAGTACGGTCAAAGGAAAAACAAAAGCCCTAGCTATACTTAGTGCCCTTCTCAACCTTATGGCACTAAGAACTAGCCTAGTCTTCGTCGAGTATCTCCATCCTTTGCAACCGAAACGATTTCCATCTTGGGGGCATGAATGTCAATTAAGCCCATTCAAAATCCATCACTCATGACCTAACATATATGACTTTGTCTCTGCAAAACACACGTTAGTAAAGGTGATCTAGTATTGTCGTTAATCGCCTAAACACAAGGGTCCATGATTCTACAATCTCCCCCTTTTAGGTGATTGACGACAATACAAGCTCGAGTAGAGAATAAAGAGTGAATTTTGATAAGAGAAAACATGACTTGACATGAGATAGGCATGGGTTAGTAATAAGAAAGACAAGTACATGCCTAACCATTCAAGCCATGACAAGCACAATAGATATGAGATGAAAATAGTACTTGATTTCAAAAAGGATATGCTATAGCCAAAAGATCAGAGATTAGCGTGGAAGCAATAGCACAACCAAGTGACATGATATATAAATAGGAAGGTCCACACATGTCACACAACCATCAAGTCTCAAACATCACACATATCATACAATGCAATAAGACGGTAAACGTGATGCATGATGCAATAGAGTTTATACACAACAAAAGAACGAGTCCTACTAGCTCCCCCTAAAGCTAGCCCATCTACTCGACTCTCCCTCTCCCCCTTTGGCGTCGAAACACCTAAACTAAGCATCTGGAGGTGGAGTGGAAGCAGCCGTGGAGCGGTCGAGGACCCTGAAAGCTGCCAGATATGTCTCATCATCTGAATCCTCCCCCTGAGTGTCCGTAGCTGGTAGTGAAGCGGTCTGGGGGTCGGAAGCTGATAGGTCTGCTGCGGTCGACGACTCGGGAGCAGTAGCTGGAGAAGAAGTAGGAGCGGTAACCAGTGCTGGTGTCTCTGCTGGAGCCTCTGGAGCTGCGGTGACCGGTGGTGCCTCAGGCACTGACTCGTCTGGAGTCTGAAGAACCAGAGACGGCTGAGGCTGGACTGGAGTGGAGGAGACAACCGTAGCATCGGTAGCGACTGCAGCTGTCGGAGGGGTAGAAATGGCTGGAGCCCGACTATCATGGGTAGCCTCTGAGAAAGCTACTGAAGAGCGGTGCTGATCAGCTGTGGGAGCGACAAACGCGGCCTCGACCTCTGCTGCAATCTGAGGACCAGTGGGGGACGGCTGACCTGTGATATCACTGAAAGAGGCTGACAGATCTCTAGCAGTAGCACCCAGTGTAGCGGTAAGAGGAGTGAAACCTGTAGTACGCGGGATGAACTGCTGAGTAGGTCCAAAAGTGTCCAACCACTGAGTCACCTGAGTCGCCGGTGACTGGAACGGAGTGGTCAGTCCAGCACCCTGAAGTCCACTGGACTGTACGGCTGGGGTGGGAGTGACTGTCTGACCGGCTGAGCTGACAGGGGCCACTGAGGGGCCAACTGAGGGTCCTACTGAGAACTGAGGCCCTCCAGGCTGCCCAACTGACTGAGAGGGCTGTGAAGTGCTCATCATCTGAATCTGAGGAGCTGCAGGGAACTCTAGTGGAGGAGCACCAGTCCACTTCATCACGTGAGCCATGAATGCCATGTTCTGCTGCTGCAGCTGCTGGGATTGTAACTGAAGACACTGAGACTCTAGCTGCATAGCAAGCATCTGGCGCTGTATCTCAAAGTGGCGCTCCTCTGACTGTCGCTGCATCTCATCCTGGCGCTGCTGTATCTGAGTGACTGCAGTGACTAGAGAACTCTGCTGCTCATTCATTCTGTCAAGGATCTTGAGCATCATCGTCTCGGTGGCAGAAGTAGAACCGCCAGCCTCAGTGTCGTGCGCCCGTGGGGGCATCTGTGGAACCGGCTGGAAGTCTGCATCTGAGCTATCTGATGTATCCTCTGGAGTGACATCCGCTCCTGTATCTAGACCATGGAGCTCCTGCTGCTCAACACTCCGAATGGCCTCATCCTGAGCATCAACATCTGCCCTGTCAGCTGGTGCTGTCCTCTCTCTGACAAGTCGGAGAACCCGGTTTCCAAACCGGCTATCGAATGACCCCAGGACTCTGTACTCTGGGAAAGAAGTAGGCGCCTGATCCAAAAGAGCACGGAGTCCAGGGTGTGCTCCCTCTAGCTCAATAGCAAGCATCGAAGAAATCCAGTGTGCATAGGGAAACTGTCGTCGGGCCCTCATGCCATCTGCTATCACATCCTCTATCTCTGACACTAGAAAGTCTGCAATATCGAATGGTGTCTGAGATACCAGAGTCTGAAGGAGAAGCTGCTGCATGTTGGTCAATCCTTCCTTGTACCCTGTGCGAGGTAGCAGAGTACGACGGAGCACCTCGTTCAATCTATGAACAGTAGGCCTGAGCTCAGCTGGAGTGCGCCTGGAGCCCTCTGAGAAAGGTGGCTTGAATAGAGGAACCACCTCCTGAACTGACAAAGTACGGCCTCCGCGAGCTCGGCGAGGCACTGAGGCTCCTCGGTAACACTCGTAGTGCAGGTCAAACTCACCACCCTCCTGTCTGAAGCGAAAGATCTCTCTGAGTCTGGTCAAGTATAGCCTGTATCTCTCGCCTTTGAAGGTGTACTGCACAAACTTGTGCTCCGGATCTACCCAAACTGATGCATAGAACTCTCTGACCCATCGCTCGATGTAGTTACCAGAACGCCCGAACAGATCGGCGAGTCCCGGCTGGTAAGTCAGGTATGGACGGATCTCCTCACCTGCTAGCTCAACAATGCTCTCTAAGGAGCAAACCCTGTGCGGTCGAATCTGAATACTGGTCAACTGAGCTGCTCGATAGAAATCCTCCATGAGAGGTGTATGCCAACCAGGTGAAGCTCTGGGGTCTCTCTGATCCGGACACCACTTCTCTAAAGCAACGAACCTGAGCTTCTTCACTTGCTTCGCTGTAAGGTTCCTCAGGTCAAGGTGAACTGAAGCTGAAGCTGCTGTGGGAGTCGCTGACTGCGGTGACTGAGCAGACTGGGAGCGGGTGGAGCGCCCCCAGGAAGAAGGTGCCAACGGTTGTCCCAAGAGCCTCTGTGACAAGCTCTGGCTCCTGTGGAGTGTCCTCAGTATGTGACCCAGCTGGAGGAGAAGTGGGAAGATCCCGCGGAGGGGTGCCGAGTCTCACGGTACCTCGGCGACCGCCTCGCTTTGCGCGGTCCGCTGCATCGGCCACTGCCTCGGCTTTCTCAGCCTCTGTAAGTTTTCACTTCTTCTTCTTAGCTTTCTCAACCACTGGCTTCTTGCCCTTGTCTCTGGAAGGACGTGGAGGAGGAGGAGCATCACCACCAGACCCAGTTACCTGAGCACGAGTGCTACGAGTCATACTGAAGCAATCACAGAATCACTGCCCACTGACAAGCAACCACTGATAGATCACAAGTACACTGCCTCAAGAACCACTGATCTCTGTCACAAGAAATACTGATCGCTGCAAGAGTCAACTGATCAAACCAAGCAACCACTGACAGAGAGGGCCTCCAAGCCACTGGACTGAACCTCGTGAGGCTTTGCCTCAATCCTTACTCGCGAGCTTTGCCCGAGTTTAACTGCCACTGACTGCTGCTGGATAGAATAGACAGGGTATACATAAGCATATATAATATCTAGAGATAAGAAACCGTATGGAAGCAAGCATCTAGATGAGTGATAGAATGAAATGCTGACAATATACCTAAGGTAAGAGAGCGTAACTATTCAGAGCAATCTCAAGTACCAAAGCACTCTCCGAACGGGATATACCAGCTGCGAATTACAATTGGCAATCGAATTTAGTGAATTGGATTTTCAAGGAATAAACATAGGGCATAACTCAATCTTGACTCGACGAAACGCGATATCGAAAGTGAAATCATACCCTAGAAGTGAAGCGACGGAGTCGACGATGACGAAACGGAACAGGTTGCGGACGAATATGAAGACGAAGACGAAAAGGATTCGTTCGAGGACGAACGTGTCATAACCCGACTTCGGTCGAGGACGAATGTCGACACCCCAAACCCTAGGGTTAGGGCAAACCCTAGGTCGTGATCTTGTTGTGGCAATCGAATGAGGGGAGCGGGGGAAACCCTAAGAGGCAGGAGCTCGGCAGGAAGATGGGAGATCACCGGCGAGGTGGGCTCCTCGGCGGCGGAACTATGGAAAGCGGCGTGAGGCGAGCAGAGCAGAGCTGGCAGCAGGCGGCGGCGAGGAGGAGGGCAGTGCTGCGGTGGTGAGGATGGAGCTCGGAGAGAGAGCTTTGCCGGCGGCACAGGCGTGGTGGAGAAGCGGGGCGGAGCTCTGGCGACTGGCGGCGCGACGGCGGCGTACGGACTGCTGAGGGAAGGAAGCGGAGAAACAGACGCGCACGCGGGGGGGTTATCACAAAAATTCGAAGCGTCGGACCACTCCGCTTGGTCCGGTGGCTGGTCCGACGGGTGGTCCGACGGTACCAGAGAAAGAAACACAGAGAGCAACCGACCACCGGACAACAGCATCGGACGACTCACCGGACTAGTCCGATGGGGGCACCGGACTGGTCCGACGGTGAACAGATCAGAATGACAGAGGCACCGGACAACTTGACATTGGTCCGGTGCAGCGTCGGACACTGGTCCGATGGATTCTTTGGCTGGAGTCGATTTATGCAGAGAGGGACTGACCACCGGACCATAGCGTCGGACCAATGCAGAGTGGTCCGGAGGGTGGTCCAGTGCTTAAAATTGCTCTGAAATTTCCTATTTTTCTCTCCAATCTTTTCTCTTACCAAGTACCAACGCAAAGGAGCAAAGAGGAACACATGTCGGACTTAGCATAAGAACCATCTCTCAAACCCTCAATTTTAAAAGTAGTTTGCCATAGGCTAGAATTAGTTTTCATAAGAAAATAGTTCAATAAAGCTCCAAGGGTCACCTTAGGGGCACTAGAGGGGTATTAGCTGAAGCTAGAGCGTTGAATTGCTCCCCCTAAGTGTTGAACCTATTGATGACTAATAAACTTAACCGAAAAGAAACGAAGAAGCAACACTAATGCAAATGCAATGCAAAACGGAATTTGAATCTAGGTTGCTTGCAAGTTTAAACCGCGGTTAAGCTTTGTCACACGCTTTGAGGGCGGTTATCTTAACCGCGTTAGCCAAGCCTATGTCCATTACCAAATTAAACAAGTTATATTACATATGAATGCATGAAACACACAAGCTCATCTTTTAGTGAAGTTAGAGTGATCAAGCACATTTAACTCGCTTCTCAACCTACAAAAGGTTGATTCATCGAGTGGTTTAGTGAAGATATCCGCCAATTGATCTTCGCTCTTAACTCCAACTAGTGTGATGTCTTTCCTAGCCACATGATCTCTAAGAAAGTGATGGCGAATATCAATGTGCTTGGTGCGAGAGTGTTGAACCGGGTTGTTGGCAAGTTTTACGGCGCTTTCATTGTCACACAAAAGTGGAACTTCTTTTAAAAACACGCCGTAATCAAAGAGTGTTTGGGTCATGTATAAGATTTGTGCACAACTTGCTCCCATGGAAATGTATTCCGCCTCGGCGGTAGACAATGCCACACTGTTTTGCTTCTTTGAGGACCAAGAAACAAGTGATCTTCCTAGCATGTGGCACCCGCCGGAGGTACTCTTCCTATCAACCTTGCACCCGGCATAATCCGAATCGGAATAGCCAACTAGTTGGAAGGGAGCTCCTTTGGGATACCAAAGACCCATGCTAGGGGTGTGCCTTAAGTACCTAAGGATTCTTTTAACCGCACAAAGATGCAACTCCTTAGGGTTTGCTTGAAACCTAGCACACATACACACACTAAACATGATATCCGGCCTAGATGCGGTGAGGTAAAGTAAACTACCGATCATAGAACGATATAGAGTTTGATCTATCGGTTTACCTCCCTCATCGAGATCGAGATGCCCATTAGTAGGCATTGGGGTTTTGATTGGCTTGCAATCCTCCATCTTGAACTTCTTAAGTAGATCATAAGTGTACCTTTCTTGAGAGATGAATGTCCCTTCTCTCATTTGCTTCACTTGAAAGCCGAGGAAGAAGGTTAGCTCGCCAATCATTGACATCTCGAACTCCTTGGACATCAAGTCACCAAACTCCTTGCAATGGTCTTGATTTGTTGACCCAAATATAATGTCATCGACATATACTTGGCAAACAAGATCTCTCCATTAAGCTTCTTGGTGAATAGTGTAGTGTCGACGATCCCGATCTTGAAGCCCTTCTTGATTAGGAAGTCCCTTAGCCTCTCATACCAAGCTCTTGGAGCTTACTTCAAACCGTAGAGTGCCTTGGACAACCTATACACATGATTAGGCAAGTTTGGGTCTTCAAACCCGGGAGGTTGTGAGACATAAACAAGTTCATTAATGAAACCATTTAAGAAGGCGCTCTTCACATCCATTTGAAAGAGTTTCATTTTGTGATGTGAAGCATACGCCAAAAGGATACGGATGGCTTCAAGTCTTGCAACCGGAGCAAAGGTCTCTCCAAAATCAAGTCCTTCTACTTGAGAGAACCCCTTTGCCACCAATCTTGCTTTGTTCCTCACAACCACGCCTTGATCATCTTGCTTGTTCCTAAACACCCACTTGGTGCCAATGATTCTTGCATCCTTTGGCTTCTCTTCAAGTGTCCACACTTGGTTCCGGGTGAAGTTGTTGAGTTCTTCATGCATGGCGTTCACCCAATCCGGATCCGCAAGTGCTTCTTCTACACTAGTAGGCTCAACAAAGGAAACAAACGAGTGATTTTCAACATAAGATGCAAGTCTAGAGCGAGTCATTACTCCCTTTGATGGACTCCCTATGATTTGATCATGGGGGTGAGCTTGAAGGATGGATGTTGATTTTCTATTTGTTTCTTGAGGAGGAGGATGTGGTGCTTCAACATTGCTTGCTTCGGCCTTGGCTTGATCTTGAGGAATGTGAGTGTCTTCTTGAGCTTCTCTCACTTGTTCTCCTTCATCAACTTGAGGCGTGTGAGGTGGAGAGGGATCTTGATTTGCTTCATCTTCAACTTCTTCCACCTCTTGCGGGTTGATAGCACCAATTGGCATATTCTTCATTGCCTCCCTCAAGGGTTCATTACCTACATCAATATCCTCAAGCGCTCCTTGGGAGCCATTAGTTTCATCAAACTCCAAGTCATACGTTTCTTCAACTAAGCCCGTGGCTTTGTTAAATACACGGTATGCCTTGGATTTAAGTGAATAACCAACAAGGAAACTAATGTCACACCGCCGTTGGAATTTACCCAAGTGTTGGCGCTTCTTGTAGATGTACACCTTGCAACCAAACACCCGAAAGAATGAAATATCCGGCTTCTTCCCATTGACAAGCTCATAGGGGATCTTCTTTAATAGCCTTTGGACGAAGAGACGGTTTGCCGCATAGCAAGCGGTGTTGATTGCCTCCGCCCAAAATTTCTCGGGTGTGTTGTACTCATCAAGCATAGACCTTGCTAGAGTTATGAGTGTCCGGTTCTTCCTCTCTACTACACCATTTTGTTGTGGAGTATATGTGGCGGACACCTCATGCTTGATCCCAACTTCATCACAATAATCTTCAATCTTTGTGTTCACGAACTCGGTGCCATTGTCACTTCTAATCTTCTTGATCTTCACATCAAATTCATTTTGAGCTCTTGTAGCAAATTTCTTGAAGATGCCTTGTGTCTCTCCCTTGTCTTGAAGAAAGAACACCCAAGTGTACCGAGAGTAGTCATCCACTACCACTAAGCAATAGAGATTTCCTCCAAGACTAGCATAGGTGGTAGGGCCAAATAAGTCCATGTGTAACAACTCTAGGACTCTTGAGGTTGACATGAAAGCCTTGGTTGGATGAGTGTTTGCCACTTGCTTGCCGGCTTGACATGCACTACAAAGTTTGTCCTTCTCAAACACCACATCCTTGATTCCTCTAACCATTTCCTTCTTGACTAGCTTCTTCAAGGTTGACATGCCCACATGAGCTAATCTTCTATGCCATAGCCAACCCAAAGAATTCTTGGAGAATAGACACGCTTGCAAGTTTGCTTCATTGGAAGTGAAGTCCACTAAGTAGAGGTTGTTGTGCCGGAACCCTTTGAATATCATTGATGAATCTTCAATCTTGGTCACAACCACCTCATTTGGTGTGAAGAGACAATGAAACCCGAGATCACAAAGTTGACCAACCGATAGCAAGTTGAAGCTCAATGATTGTACTAGCAAGACATTTGAGATTGATTGATCTTGGGAGATAGCCACTTTGCCTAACCCTTGAACTTTGCCCTTTGAATTATCCCCAAAAGTAATTTTGTCTTGATTTGCACAATCCTCATCAAGTGTGGTGAACATCCGGGGGTCGCCGGTCATGTGTTTGAGTGCAACCACTATCAATTACCCAATGGCTCCCACCGGTCTTGTAGTTCACCTACACACAAGTAATCTTGGAGTTAAGCTTGTTGTTTGGGAACCCCCTTAGTGCGGGGGCCCCATTGCCTTGTCAACCAACTCCTTAGCAACCCAAAGAACCCTAGGCTTGTTCTTCATTGGTGGTCCAAGAAACACCACAAGTGGTCTACCCTTGGAATCTTTGTTGATGACATAGTGAGCATCATGAGCAAATGGCCTAGTGTGCTTGGGCAAGGTCTTGGGAAGTGGAGTCTTGCATTGAAATGATAGATGACCAATTTGTCCACATCCAAAGCACCTCTTAGGCTTCGGCTTTGGCTTCTCTTGATTGTAGCCATTGTACTTGTTCTTGTAGTAGTTCTTGGCTTCAATCTTGACCTTGGCCTTCATCACTTGATTCTCCTTGTATCCAATACCGGTCTTGTCACTCTTCATGATGGTGCTCATTAGAAGCTCACTTTGGAGGTTATGGCCTTTGGTGAACTTTTCAAGGCCACTTGTAAGCTTGGTCTTGTCATTCTTGAGCTTGGCAATTTCTTCTCGAAGAGAGTTGATCAAGGTGATAGTATCTTTGTCTTCTTCTTGAACCGGCTTGATGGTGAAGGGCTTGTTTGCCTTGAGGTTGATGAGCTCTTCCTTGAGCTTTGAGTTCTCTTCACTCATCTTCACATAATCATCATACTTGTCGGCTTCTACAACTCTCTTGCCCTTGCACTTTGCACTTTGCTCAAGAGCCACATCATCAAGCTCGATATCACAAGAGGTAGCACTTGCACACTTAGCACATGGGTTAGTAGCAACATGTGTAAGATCTTGAGTAAGTAATTCATTTGCTACAACTAGTGTGCCATGATCACTTTTCACTTGATTGTAGTCATCTTTTAGCAAGTTAAACCTTGTGAGGAGCTCTTGGGATGACCTCTCAAGCTTATCATGTTTCTCATTGGCTTGCTTAAGAGAGGCTTTGAGCTCCCTAGTGCTAGATGTGAGAGAGTTAATCTCAAGCTTCAAATCATCATTAGCACTAGACAAGTTATCAAGCTTATCATGCAAGTTTTCCTTGATTTCAAGAAGTTTGTCATTTTTACTCTTGTACTTCCTTATGATGCTAGCATATTTGTTGCAAATTTTAATTAGTTCATCATAGGAAGGTGCTTCTTCATCATCACTAGAGAGGTCATCACCATCATCCTCTTTTTGTACCTTCTTGTCACCTTTAGCCATAAGGCATAGGTGTGTAGAGGATGAGCCCGGCGATGAAGGAGGAGGTGGCGGTGGAATCGAAGAACCAATCACTAAAGCGGCCACCTTCTCTTCTTCACTCTCATCATCGGAGGAGTCGCTTGAATCATCAGTATCGGTGAGCCAATCACCCACAATGTAAGCCTTGCCATCCTTCTTCTTCTTGTGGAAGTTGAAGTTCTTCTTGAAGTTCTTGAACTTGTTGTTCTTGAACTTGTCTTTCTTCTCTTCGGGACATGCATGGGCTAGATGACCAAGGGTGCCGCAATTGTAGCACTTCATTTGGGAGATTGGCTTCCTTGAAGAGCTTGTGAAGAATTTCTTCTTCTTTGAGTCAAATTTGACTCCATTCTTGTTTAGCCTCTTCAACATCTTGGCGGTCTTCTTCACCATGAGAGCGATGTTGTCTTCATCATCATCATCACTTGTGCTCTCAACAACATATTGAATCTTGCACTTCTCCTTGGAAGATGCCTTGAGAGCCAAGTCCTTCTTTTCTTCCTTCTCCTTCTTCTTGGAGGATGATGAAGTTCCATCATTGATCTTCATGTACATTTCATGAGCATTGATCTTGCCCAACACTTGTGTTGGTGTAGTTGCGGAGAGATCGCCTTGATGAAGAACCGTGACGATGTGGCTATACTTGTCTATTGGAAGGACACAAAGTATCTTGCGCACCACATCGGCCGGTGTCATTTGAGAGAGTCCAAGGCCATTCAACTCTTCTACAAGCACATTCAAGCGAGAATACATTTCATTAGCATTTTCATGAGATAGCATGGTGAAAGCATTTAACTTAGCAATGATAAG
Source organism: Microstegium vimineum (assembly GCA_022036555.1). Taxonomy (NCBI): domain Eukaryota; kingdom Viridiplantae; phylum Streptophyta; class Magnoliopsida; order Poales; family Poaceae; genus Microstegium; species Microstegium vimineum. Next base: position 38,999,867 of record CM039129.1, on the reverse strand, counting down.
GTGATAGCGCTCTTCTCTTTCACATTTAGTGCCCTCGTGAAGAGCACAAATGTTTGTCCAAATCTCATGCGCGGTTTTGCAATTCCGCACACGGTTGAACACATCCTTGCAAATGCCACGGAAAAGAATATTCTTTGCCTTGGCATTGTTCTTCTCAAAGTACGGGTCCTCGGCGAACACCGATCCACCTTGGGTGGCGGCTTTGTGAACGCCGACATCCACGGCCTCAAGGTAGGCCTCCATTCGCACTTTCCAATACGGAAAGTCATCCCCATCGAACATGGGTGGCGGTCCATCCCCATGGGACATCTTGCTCTAGGCGGTGAGGCCTAATTTAGAGCAACCTTGCTCCGATACCAATTGAAAGGATCAAGATGCCCAAGAGGGGGGGTGAATTGGGCTTCTTTTAAATTTCTAAAGCAAATATAAAAACCTATCAAATGCCAATCACCCCCTAGTGCCTACCGTCCGTGTGTCCTAACTAGAAAGCGGTAGCAGTTCATAGGAATTAAAGACAACCTAAGCAATTCTAGTAGGAAATGTAAAAACAAGACGGAAAAGTAAAGAGCTAGAGAAAAGAGAATCTCATGGATGCAGCGTTTTTTTTTCCCGAGGTATCGAGGTGTCGACACACCCCCCTAGTCCTCGTTGGAGCACCTCGCAAGGTATCGCTCCCCCTCTACCCGCGCAAGGGTAGAGTGCTTTCTACGGGCTGATTCTTCGCCACTCCGGCTCGGTGAATCGCCCACAACGATCACAAGAGCTTGGAGAAGAGCCGCCAACAATCTCCAGCGGTCACTTCCTCCGAACACCACCAAACCGTCTAGGTGCTGTCGAACACCAAGAGTAACAAGCACAAGACCTTCACTTGACCCACTCAAGGCTAGGAAGGTGGATGGATGCACACAAGTCACTCCTAATCACTCTAGGAGGGAAGAACAAGATGAACTCTCTCTAATCTCTCCCTCACTAGACTCTTGGCTCTCCAAAAGATTTCTCAAGGTGTCACCAGCTGAAACAATGGCCAAGAGAGCCTCTAAGGTCCAAGGGGGCAACTATAAATAGTCCCCACCTCCAAAACTAGCCGTTTTTTACTTTTTCTTCTTTCTGTGTAGCCACCGGACTAGTCCAGAGCTCACTCCACCGGACCATGCACACTGGTCCGGAGTTCACTCTCGTTCCAAACTCAGGCACCGTCGGACTACTCTGCTTGGTCCAACGCACTGGTCCGACGCTCTGGTCCGGAGCCTCGGTGCTCTCTGAGTGAAAACCTATCTCTCTTTTACACACCACCGGACCACTCTCCTTGGTCCGGTGCCCTGGTCCGACGCTCTGGTCCGGAGCCAGGGTGCTCTCTGCATAGACCAAACTTCCTGTCTTGAGGCGTCGGACTAGCCGTCGGACACACCGTCGGACTAGTCCGGAGCCTTCTGACTTTCTGAACCAAGCCACCGGACCACTCTCCTATGGTCCGGTGCTTTCCAGACAGGTGGTCCGGAGCTCATCGAGCTGAGAATCTGCCTAAGTCAGGGACCACCGGACTACTCTCCTTGGTCCGGTGCCTACTTAGCAGAGTGGTCCGGAGCCTCTTTCTCCCTCTCTATCAACCGTTTTCGCTGAGGTTTCTCAAGGGATTTTTCTCCTACCACTTCTAGGGTTTATCAAAGGCTGAAAGCAAGGTCTCTAGGACTAGTTGTGACAAGTGTGCATATACCCACTTTCCTAAACTCTCCTAGGTCAAGCTACTAACCTCATACCCCTCTTTATAGTACGGTCAAAGGAAAAACAAAAGCCCTAGCTATACTTAGTGCCCTTCTCAACCTTATGGCACTAAGAACTAGCCTAGTCTTCGTCGAGTATCTCCATCCTTTGCAACCGAAACGATTTCCATCTTGGGGGCATGAATGTCAATTAAGCCCATTCAAAATCCATCACTCATGACCTAACATATATGACTTTGTCTCTGCAAAACACACGTTAGTAAAGGTGATCTAGTATTGTCGTTAATCGCCTAAACACAAGGGTCCATGATTCTACAGATTCCTTCAAGGGAAAAGCAGTGGAGGCCAAAGCGCAACGATGGAGATCCATCGACAAATGTCAATATATTGCCGATGGAATAACCGGAGTCGGTGGTCTTGGACATCTTGACTTGGGGGCAGCATTCGGCAAACTCTGGCGATTCCGATTATTATATTTGGGGGCACGGCCGGTCGAATAAATAGTGTGTGTATCAAAAGCAGCACTGCCGGTGAATTTGTTAGCCACCAAAGGAAAATAATTGTAAGAATGATTCTGCCATGCTTACGTGCGATAATTAAGTATGTAGTGCAAGAATTTTAGAGGAGGATGCTCCTTGCACTTTCTTTGGTGGGTCTATCGGTATTAATTTTGTTCCGATGGAAGTATGGAACCTCGTTGCCGATTATTGCTACCTCAATAAACAATCGGGCTGAATACCAGGTTCTGCTTACTCAAAGAAGACGTCAGCCGATTCGATAAGTTATGGTGTCAATAATAATTGCCGACAACTAGTTGAAAGAGTTTGTCGATGGTACTCTGGCATGGAGGTTGGTGTTACCGATTGGGACTAAGGGTTCTAAGCTTGGAAGATGGTTTCCTAATTGAGGGAGTCTTTGTCGGATAAAATCAGTCTGCTCCTAGCAGTGCTTATATTCTAAAAACTCTCGAAGGAGTTGCATTCTCTAGGGCGATCAACGGTAAAATACTTGGAGAAATATTACCCTAGTATTTGGGTAAACGCATAGCGTGCTTGTTTGAGTACCGATGAAAGAAAAGTTATAATACATCGGTAAAAGCGTATTGACATTATATTACAAAGTCAAGTCAAGTATCAATACTACATTTGCCGATGTGATAGAATTTAACAAGTTACAACAGGGATTGGATAACTAATATCGTGTTAGGAATATGCCCTAGAGCTAATCATGTAGATGATTATATTCTGATTGTATCCATGATTAATAAAGTGTTCTTTGAATATCCATTATAGACAACGAGTATTGATTGACGATTATGTGAATTGTTTGTGGAACTCAATTACTTGAATGGTTATTCTAAAAGTTGTCCCTAGTCGGCATTCTTGTAAGAGCACACTTGAATAATAGACCAGCACATGTATTAGTTGATGGCTATGTTTCACAAGTCATAGACATGGAGATGTCAAACTAATAATGTGGGCACATGTGAGACATGTAGGCTGGACTGACCCAACAAGAGAAAGTCTCTATTCATGTCATGTACGTTATGTCCTTAGACCTGAGATTGTGGTATGTACTCAAGATGTGAAACGATCTACTTAGAGACTATCAAACGCTACTCCGTTATTGGGTAGTTATAAAGGTGGTCATTGGGTGGTCGGGAAACATGCTATGAGACATAGACAATCAAGATGGAATTTGCCCCTCTCTTCGTGAGAGAGATATCACTGGATCACTCATGTGATTGGATCAACAAATGCATGGCCGTGCTTGGGTTAAGTGTTAACCCACGAGTTGAACCATATATCGAGTGGCAAAGGGAATAACTTGTACATGGTCATAGTGGTTCGTCTGATATGATCATAGCATATGCATAGGAGTTGACACGCCTTGCTAGAGGCCGCTATCAACTATTGGTCGAGTAAGAGTACTTGGGCCATGTCTATGTATGCGTGAGCCCATAGGGTCGCACGCTTAAAGGGCTGGAAGCCTAATTCGGGTTGGACCCGAATTAGACTAGGTTTAGGGTTACTAATGGGCCTCCAACGTGGGAGCTCGTCAGGACGCCTATATAAGCAAGGGGTGGGCACGGGGCGAGATTGATCCACACCTTTTGGCAGCCGCCGTCGCCTCCCCACGCTCGCGCCTTTTGCTCCTCGCGGACCTAGCAGTCCGGAGGCGCAATGCTTCCTACCTGCACGTGTGGGATTCCTCGGAGGTGCTGCATCTGGAGCACAAGGATGAACCGCGTGAAGGGGACGTTGAGACAGATGACCACGCAACTGCACTGCTTGCTGCGACGTGCACGACTACATCAAGTCGTCTTCCGCTACACTTGCGCGTCTAGTGGTAATCCCGTAACCCATAACTAGCAGTAGATCCTGGTTTATGAGGTCGAAAAGTTTTGTTTTCCGGCTAGCGTAGCAACCTCGTATTCCTACATATCGCACGCAGGCAAATTTGTTCTATCTCTGCTATCTCCCTAGCATCCTCATCGGCAGATCCTTCAACCGACTTGATCTTTTTCTTCAGAGCGATGGCTTGTCGGGCATTGCTGTCCCTCTCTTGTCGCAGAGCCATGATAGTGTCGGGAAGTTGGGTTCTCTTCTGGCTGACTGCGTTCAAAGCTTCTTCAACCTTTATCAGCTCGGCCTGCAGCTCTTCCTTTCTTGCCAATAATTGGATAAATGCCTGTTCTAGATCAGTGCCGGAAGCTTCCACTTGGCCGATGGTCTTGTGCTTCTCATCGGCAATTCGCTTGAACTGAAGCATTTCTTCCATGAGTTTGGATTGGGCATTCCTGTTGGCGATACGGCTTGAGATCTGTTGGTATTGGAGTCGGCGACTCTCAAGGAAGGCTGCTTGAAGGAGGATCTCTTCTGCATCGGCAGGTAGTTGGCCTTGGAGATCCTTGAAGACTGTCCTTGCTGCGGTTGAATCTTGGACGAGTTGCGACGTATCTTGTTGCAGCAAGGAAAGCAGTGCTTCGAGTTTGGACTTGACCGCTGCCGATAGAGCTGGGACAAAGCTTTCTTCCTCCTCATCATCATCGGGAATGTCGATAGCAAAGGAGAATAAGCTGTCGGCTCGAATGGGGCCTTTTGGGTGCTCCTCCTCGTCCTAGGGGTTGATGCCGAAGGAGAATAGGTTGTCTAGGGAGTCTTGGGCCTGAAAACAGAGAAGTTAAAATATGCCGATCGTAAGATTATACTATGAACTTTTAGGTAACTAACTTACCATCTTGAAGCGAATCTCTTGCCTAGGACTTGGCACGGTGGATGGTCCAGCCTCATTCTGGGGATCGGCAGCAGTTGCCGATGACTGAGCTTCTGCTGGGGAAGCAGTTGACGCCGTTGGTACTGGTGGTGTTGTCGCTGGCGTCGCTTCCGATGTAGTGGATGGCTCTTGTGGTGGCAACAACGCTCTCTCATCGGGAATTTCGGCTGGTGATGCCAATGCCGATGTCGCCTCTGTTGCTGCAGCAGGCGGAGTTGTTTCCTGATCGGGGATGTCATCTAGTGGATGATCAGGAATTGGAGCCAATGACGGTCCTGCTGATGGCGCATCGGTAGTTGGTGGTGCAGTTGGAGCCGATGGCGAAGATGGGCTAGCCAGCCTCAAGCGCCTTTTCTTTCTTGGCGCAGCAGCAGGAGATCCAGCCTGTTTCGACGGAGACTGGGAGGCATCGGCAGCAGAACTTGGAGGTGTTTGTCTACTTGGAGCAGCTATCGATGACCTCATAGCCTGAAAATGTTTGGTGTAAGTTATACAAAGTAAATATTGCCGATAAAACAGTATGTAATCGGTATGAGTGTAGATGAGTTTATTGCAAACACCCGCATCAGGGCAGCAGCAGCGGCCGATGTAGCCTTGGTTTTTGCAGGCGTCGGTGTAGGTACCTGCTGAGGAGTGAAGGCAGCTAGCGTGGGGGCCTTATTGCCGATGAGTGAGATGGGACTCATCATCCGAAGGTTGAAGGGTTTGCCACTCCTGCTCATCGGGGGAATTGGATCGTCATCCTGTTGAGTATGAAGGGGTCAGATGTCGATGATAAGAATAAAGTAATGAGGAATGCATCGGAATAAAAAACTTACCGCATCGTCGGGAATGACGTGATTGACGTCAATTATGTTCTGATAGTAGTGCGACGTCTTGGCAAACAGTTGATACCTCCATTCTTGCCACCAAGACTTGTACTCATTAGTGATGAAGGAAGTTGGCGACCAGGAAGATAGATCGATGTCTGACATGTCGGCACTGGGAGGAAGGTTAACGACCTTGTTCCAGTCTAGAGCACTGGAGATTGTTTGACTGGGCTTCACCACCTTGGAGTAGCAAAGCTTGATCGGCAGTTGGCCAAACGCTAGTTGTCTTGCCGCTACCGATGGGTAGTAGAACTCAAACGATGGAGGGGCATTCTTCCCGGATCCGAAGATGTTCACTGGAATAGCTCGGGGAATGATGCTGGCCTTCATGATTACTTGGTTCTCAGGCACATTCCCATCGGTAAGGTTGAATAGCAGTGGGAATCGGTTGTCTTCGTCGACATATGGCCACCAGAGCCGTTCTATGGCAGGAATTCCATTATAAAACTTTTGAAAAAACATGCCGAACTGCTCTGCATCGGCATCGGTCCCTGGCAACACGATGATGGCCTCTCTGAAGTTGAGTGGAGGGCGAGTTACCGATTCATCGTCCCTACATTTGTAATCTTCCGATATGTCTCTTAGGAATTGTTGGGCGAACAGGTCAAACTGGAGGGCCTTGTGCATGTGTGCGTTCAGCCACATATTGATAAACCACCAGGGACCCCCAAGATTGCCAATGGGTTCACCTAGCAGTAACTTCTGGGATACTTGATGTAAAAGACGGTATACTGATCCGAGAAGGTATCTGCCTAGGGGAAGCCTTGTTCCATCGGCAAGGAGTTCAGCTGCTGGAAGGTGCATAATGGTGGGTCTGACTGCCCTGCCGCAGAAGATGAATTTTTCCAGCCACATATTCAGAAACGTGGCATGCTCCCTCTGGTTTACCGATCCTGTCTTCTGGTACTCATGAATGTAGTCTGTCCAGCCGCCGATGTTCCGAGTGTTCACTTTGTACTCGGCTTTCATATTGAATAAAGTGAAGGTATCGGCAGAAGAGACGTCCAGGCCAGTCAACATATGGACATCGGCAAGGGTAGGGGTGGCTGGTCCGTGTCGGAAAAGGAAAGCATTCATGGTGTCCGACCAAAAATAAGAGGCAGCCATCAGCATGTTCTCGTTCTTTTCAATATCGGCAATGGAAAGCCTGATGCACTGATCCAAGTTGCGTTCTTGCCAATAGACTTGTTGCGTCCTAGCAACCCTGATGGTACCAGTTCTTCCACCCCTTGGTAGGCTTGGGCCATGACCGGAAAGCATCTTTCCATAATCCTAAACCGAAACATTCAGATCTAAAAGGGATTCGGTTGGCTTCTGCGTTGATTATATAACTGGGATCCGGATTCCCATGGGGCCTAGACAGCTAAAGTTGGACTGAGCAAGGGGGATCACTACCTTGTTGTACAGTTCCTAGGGTTCGAGAAGGAAAGAAAGGGAGAAACAAAAAATGAAAGGGGAAAAATTATGGATTTATGCAAGAAAAGAACTAGCAGAGGATTGGATGAGGAGGAGAATGGATTTACCTTGGGGATGTCGACTTGAATCGCCATTGGAGCTGGGAGAGTTCTTGTGGTTCGTCCTTGGATTGGGGAGAGAACTGTTGCTCGAGCTCGAACAGGTGCTCTTTGGAGGCGTCGCCGGAGGTTGAAGATGAAGGCAAGATGTAAAAGTGAAAGTGAACTCAGGGTAAAAAGCAGATTGGATCCTGGTAACTTTTATAAGCTTACTCAGGGGTATTTTGGGATTTCGGTTCACACTGTGCAGGAATGTGGAGAGGCCTGTGGTGGATGCGCCCAATAATCAAGGAGATTTGCAACTGTTTGTGCTACAATCGAGGGATTTTATTATTAAATTGCGGTTTCGTGCGCGGGGATCGAGGAAACTGTGCATTTATCTCGGAGGTAACGGCTACAGTGGAGAGAATTTCGGCGCGTAAAGTATTATCCACTCCGAAACTGGGGGGCATGTGTTGACATTGTTTTTCGACACATGTCAAATGAGCTAAGACTTGTGTTGGTCAGCAGCCGTTTTCCATCGGCATCGGGAAGACATAGATCGGTATTGCCAATGGGAAGACTAAGTATGTTGCTGATGGAAGCTGGAGGTTTCGGATGTTGCCGATGCCGATTGCCGATAAGGTTAATTGGTGAAGTCAAGTCGCTTGGGCTGTAAAGTTGTTGTTGCCGATTGCCGATGAGGAGATGTACCGATTGCCGATGAGGGGATGTTACCGATGCCGATTGCTGATAGGGGTTGATTGGTGGACAAGTTGCCAGTACAAAGTTGCCGATCGGGAAGTATTGCCGATGCCGATGGGTATAAGGTGCCGATGGGCACAGGGTGACTTAGCGTTTGATGTCGGCAGAGGATTACCAGTCGCCAAAGAAGGAAGTTGCGGATTGAAGGGATCTGCCGATGGAAAGTTTTCATCGAGGAAAAGGCATAAGGAAACTGGTGATCTTATACAGTATTATTATAGTAGTTTGAGTCCGGCTCTTGCATGAGTCATTTATTTTCCTTTAAAATAGGGTGTGTTTGTTTAGGAAAATAATATTGTTATTTTAGATCCGACTCCTGCGCGAGTCAGTTTCCTTAAAGTTAGGAGTTTGTTTTAGGAAGGATACGAGTCGTGTCTTTGTACAACTCTCCATGCGGGAGTATAAATATGTGGCCAAGGGCTGCGTGTAACATATCAATAATATCAAACAAACCAATTTTATTCTTATTCTACTTTTTATCGCAATTTACCCTTTATTACATTAGCTGTAGTTTATCAACGAGTTCTTCAAGCTTCGACGGGCTGCATCACCCTGATCTCCGTCAAATCCTTGCAAGTTCCGCGTGGGAGTACCTCTGAGCTTTGACATCCGGGCGCATCGTTGTTGCCTCGTTCAGCTCTGCTCTAGTTATCCTGATCAAGCCTCAATCCCAGCATCCAGGCGCATCGCCGTTGTCTGGATTGGATCTTGTTCTAGTTATCGTCCTTGTCGATTAACTGGTCAAATCGACTAGCACTCCTCCGGATATCGAAATTCGGGTATAAGCCCGAGGTGTTCGCAGATCCTGACGCTTTTTGTGTCAACAACTCGATGGATCAGGAGTTGCTACTATGCTTCATATTTCAAGAGTACTAAATCTACAACAATCATACTTCTTTTTTGAATGGAAAAAATAGCAATAAAGACTCACCCATATTACCTTAGTCCTTCATGGGGCTTATAGCTTTATCCCTTGTCTTGAGAGGTTGAAAGATAGAACAACTTGACTTGAGCACTAGTTTTCTCATTCTTTCACAAGTTTCATATCGAAGGTTTTGCAAGATTTTGTAAAAGAAAACTTAGTGTTCCTCAAAATGGTACTCTCGAGTCGCTCATAAGGTGTCTGATTCCTCACCAAGGCATATAGCAAAGTTTGTCTTCTTTCATCCTATCTCTAAGGCTTATGTGGAGCTATAGGTAGGGATCAAAGAGATGTAGCAAACTTACCTTGCATATATTGTAAAGTAAAATTCTGGATCCAAGGAGAGATGTCATACTCTTAGATCAAGATGTGTAAGTTTGTGGAAACATGGTGAATGATTGATACTCCTATATTTGGATGATCTCTCTTTTCTAAAATTATTTTGAGACATAGATATCTTTTTAATTTTTCTATGAGCTTTGAAGATGCTCATCATTTCTTTTCTTTTTTTTCAAGAGAGCTTTGGAATGCTCAAAAATTTGGGACTTTATGTGCCCCTCTAATTTTCATAATTTTGCATAGTCTATGTCTCATTTGATAGTAACAAACTAGAGAGAGTTTTTCTACTTAGAGCATGGAGTATGAACTATGTGGAAATGTAAGGCATGTTTCTGCGTACTTCCAGTGTAGAAGCAGCATGTATATGTGGCGTGTACGTGATCTTGATCTTGGGAGCATGATAAGTCTCTCAACAAGGGTCACAAAACTTGACCAAACTCAACACAAAGCAAGCAGCTTATGTAGAAAGCTTATATCATGGAAGAGCATGTATGGCTTTGGTAGGAATTTTCACCATTGAGGAATAGCAAAGTGCTTTATCATTTTAATAAATAAAACTCCGATAGTCATTCTTGCTTAGAACAATATTATAGAAGCTCTTATCTTGTCATATCATATCTCACAACAACTTAGACTTAGTTACGGCATTTGCAACCCACAAAAGTTTGAGGTTCATGATGGTTTCTTTTAAGCCAAGTAATCCATACTTAAAGAAGTACCAAGTTGTAAACTAAGCTCTAGAGAAACACTTAGCAGAGCAACTATTCATCATTTCCATAGGAGATATTAATTTTCATGGAATATGTGAGAGTAGAGAAAGTCTATTTATTTTATTTTGTCATATGCAGATGTTTTTTTAAATGCAAAGCTAAGATAAGCAAGAAAATGCATAATTATAAATGTTGAAATTAAAAACTTACCTTAGTGGGGGAGAGAACTCCCCCAAGCTTGTCTTTTCCTTAATATTGCGGCAGATGTGGATGCTGTTGCCGCCAAAAGTCCCAACGTCGATGTTGTTCTTCATGCATTGCTTGAATGTTCTCGGCAGTTTGTTGGACGGTGTGTTGTCTCATCGTGCTCAACACGCAACTCACCGAAGATGTTGGTGAGATGATCGAATTCTTGTCGTAGTTCACGATGCTCCCTGTCTCGTGTGGACGAGAAGGATGCTCGTGCTCGTTGCGGACGTGATGGTCGAGGAGGCATGCCACTTGAAGTGTGCATGGGATCGGAAGATGCATCATCCTCCTCCTCGCCAATAGCTCCTCGGGAAGGACCACCTTGCTCAAGATGAACAAAGTGCAGTCCTCCTGAGCTCTCCTGTCTGAACCTGCAAAACCTCTTTGTCCAATTCCTTGATCTAAATCAAAGGTTAGCTTACGAGTCCTATACAACTGAAGTTGCCTATTTGGAAGAGGCACCTCAATTGTATGGCCACTGTAAATCATTTTGAGTTCATTATTGGCATCTCTTTTTAACATTCGAGCGGCTACAAGATATGCTTCTGAAATTACAGCTATAGGAGCAGAGATGTACACAAAGGGTTGATCGCCATTTAGCAAATTCATGGATTCGGCAAGACGAGTAATTAAAGATGTGAATTGAATAGATTCATTACTCTCAATTGAACTTTGCCAAAATTCCACTAAGCATTTTACAGGAGAGATTTGAATTTTGTTAACCATGGCATGTAGCTATTTTAATTCCATGTCACTTATGAAACTAGCATTACTTCCAGGAAACAAAGTCATTTTCATCCAAAGATGTATGAATTGAAGGGTTGGATTATGAATTTCCTCAGTTTTAGGATTTGAGCAATCTTTTAGAGCAGAGATAGAGAACCAAAATTTCCTCTTGTTGAACTTACGCATGGCAGGATTTAAATCTATCAAGCATGAGTTATCAAAACCAAGAGCAGCACTTAGATGACTCCAAGTTAGATTATGATTTTGATTAAACATGCGAAAGGAAATTCCATTATTAGAGACTTGGAGAGAGCATAGAAATTCTATGGTAAGCAACTCAATTCCAAACTCTTTTATTTTCCAAAAGCCAGACTAACCAAGAGTAGAGAAGATAGTTTCCAACTCGATGGTTATACCTGCGTTGGAGAGAAGACTCGGATCCAATATCCTTGTATGCTCGAAAGATCGGTCCCGAAGAGAGAGATATCGTTGGTACTCTAGTTGGTCGAACCAGAGACCACTTTGTTGATCGTAGGTCCTCATTGGGGGCACCATGAATGCCTCCATATGAGGTACCTCCTCCGGCACTTCTTCTTCCTCCTGAGGGAGTTCTTCGGTTTGGAGGTTCTCCCAAGTGTATCAGGCAGAACCTCCCCTTCTTCTTCCTTGGGAAGTGCCCTCGGATTGGTGGGAGCGACGAGATGAGATCCCCCATACGATGTGTTTTGCTTTCTTGAACATGGAGCTTATCGGATTCTTCATCTTCTAGAGAGGAAGATGGACACAAGGGCAAGACTAGGAAGAGATGTGTGTGGAGTGGATTTCTAGTTTGCCTTGTGGGGAGAAGTTTAAGCTAAGAGAAGCTTGATGAAGACAAGAGATCTTCTTGTGGACTAGTGAGAGCAACACTACTTCTCTTGAAAGTTAAGGACTTCTCTTGAATGTAGAGAGGAGAGAGCAAGGCAAGGAGAGGCTTGAACTAGAATTGAATTATGGTGGAGGTCTGAGGGATGAAGCTCTCCTTGCTTGGGGTTTTATAGGGGAGAGGAATGGCACCAAGGGGGTGCCATGGGGTGGTCGGCCGACCACCCTTGGGCATGCCCATTGGGTGCCATAATCACATGTCTTGGAATATACCTTACACAAAGCAAAAGAGGGAGAGGAGGTGACCAAAAGTGGTCAGCCGACCCCCTAAAGTGGGGATTCCACTCATGATTTGTCTAATGCTTGGTGAAAGGTGTAAAGATGTGATATGATGCGATCAAAAGCTAAGCTAAAGTGGTCAAGATTCTCCTCTTTAAACAAAGAGTAGTGGGGGACAAAGGTATGTCTTGCTTTGATTGGTGGTGATTGATGTGTTTTCTTTTTCAAAGCATGACAAGGTGGAAGTGATGGGTGTCATGATTCCCCACTTTGGACAAGGGATAGTGGAAGACAAGGATGTGTCATGCTTTAATAAAAGTGATTGATGTACTTTAAAGCAAGACAAAAGAGATGTCTCCCAAAGCAAGAATCTGATTTTTTTTTTGAAAGTCCCACCTCCCAAATCATGAGATTCTTGGACAAAGGATGGTGGAGAGGAAAAGATGGATGAACAAGGGGATCATAGGGTGGTCGGCCGACCACCCTAGTCTCCATTTTTTTTCTTTTTATAAGAACCCCTACATGATCCTTAATCAAACCAACCAAGGTAGGGTGCATAGGGTGGTCAGCCGACCACCCTATTGGCTCTACCTTTTGTCAGCTTTTAATACTAATCTAATTCTCAAGTTTTATTTAAACTAACTTTGGTTTTCTGAATTTTAAGTATGAAAGAAATTAAAGGTTTTGAACTAAATTTAAGAAGGGAAATAAAAGATAACTACCAACTTATCTTTCCGTGAAGGCTCCTTGATTTTAAGTCCTCGGAGTAGGACTCTCCTTCGTGTTCATTCTTTGGGTGCACTTGATGGCTCCGGAGACGGAGACCGTGGTGTGTGCACCTCCTTTGCTTTCCAAACCTGCCTTGGATTGGCGGGTTCATCATTCTTGAGTTCTTTGATCTTGGCCTCCGGATATTGCTTCCTTTGTCGCGAAGCTTGAACTCTTCTTTTTGGTGGTTGTACTTTTGCCTGTTTGTTAAGTTTATAACCATTGAAAGCACATTTTACCTTGTGACTTGGGAACTAGAAGTGGATCTGGCCTGATCCAACGTAGATGACCGCGTTGGTGGTGTTGAGGAAGGGCCTTCCCAGATGACGGGTACTTTCACGTTGGCTCCCATATCTAGGATGATGAAGTCGGTGGGGATGTACTCGTCTTGGATTTTTACCAAGATATCCCTTGCGAGTCCCTCGGGAAACCGTATGGTTTGGTCTGCCATCTGCAATCGAACACATGTAGGGACCAAAGGTCCTCCTAACAAATTATCATAAGTTACCTTAGACATGATGTTGACGCCCGATCCGAGATCGCAGAAGGCTGTGTGGAACGTCTGTTGTCCGATTGAGCATTTGATCGTCGGGTGGCCTGGATCTTCCTTCTTCATGATGAAGGGAGGATCAAGAAGATAGCCCCAATAGGAGCGAAGTGGAGGCTTACCAAACCTCGTGTTGACCATATTTACATGCTCAATCGAATCATCTGGTTTTCCAGGGATCTTACCTTGTTCCATGGATGGCATAGCTGCTGCTAATTGAGCTAATTGGGTTTCTAGCATTTTATTAAAGCTCAATTGATTTTTCATGGCAGTTGTAAAGCTATCCATTTTCTCACCAAAGTTTTCAAGAACTTTATCAGTGGCAATCATTTTTCTATTTATACCATCATTAATCTTTGATTGACCAAGAACAAGATCTTTCAATGAAGGCTGGTTATTGTAAGAATTGTAATTATTGTAATTACCATTACCTCCATTACCTTGGTAGAAGGGGCGTGAGTTCCAACTTCCTTGTTGTTAGGGTCGATACCCGTTGCTGTTGTTGTTGCTGCTGCTGTTGTCGTTGCTGATGAAGTTCACGTCCTCCTTTGATGTCTCGGGGCAATTGTTGCCCGAGTGATCGTTGCCTCCACACACCTCGCACCATAGATCAGCTTCAATAGCTTGTGCGGAGGTGACTGGGTAGATGGCCTCTCGTTCCTTCTTGGAACCTTTTTCTATCTTCTTCATCAAGAGGTCCATCTTGGCAGAGAGTATGTCCACCTCACTGACGGTGTGCATACCTCTTTTCTTTGGCTGGAGACGTTCGTCACCCCATCCTTGGTTGATCACCATCTTTTCAATGAGGTCCTTGGCATTCCTCACTGTGTGTTGGAGGAACGCCCCTCCAACGGCAGCATCAAGGTGACTACGGGCCATGCTAGACAGCCCGTGGTAGAAACCTTAGATCAAGAGCCAGTCGTCTATCCCATGATGAGGATAGGCACGAATGTACACTTGGAGATGTTCCCATGCTTCGGGAATTGTCTCATCAGATTGTTGTTGGAAGCTTGAGATCTTTCCACGAAGAGCATTGGTTTTGCCCATCGAGAAGAACTTCTTGAGGAATGCATTAGCACACCTCTCCCATGTAGTGGCTTCTTCTTTATGGGCGTAGAACCATTGATTCGCCTTTCCCAATAACGAGAATGGGAAAAGGCGAATGGCGTCAGACGCCACTCCCTTCATAGTGAACGTGCCACATAACTCCATGAAGTGTTGGAGATGAGCATTGACATACTCATGAGGCTTTCCGCAAAATGGATTGGCCTGCACCATGTGGATCAAGGCGGGCTTCAGCTCGAAGGTGGCATCTCCGAAGTAGACCTCGAGACCCTGAGCTACGTGGGTAGCTGACGGAGCTGAGAAGTCAGAGATCGCCTTCTGAGCCATAGCTTACTTGAGTGGTGGTGTAGAGCCTCCTTCCTTGAACGGATTCTAGTTCGAGAGAAACCTCTGAGGGGGAACTTGACGACGTCTAGTCCTCCTCAACAACTGTTCGGGATCTTCAAGATAATTTCCCGGCAGTTGGAAACCGCTCATACACTGTCTGGCTTCACAAGAAAGGAAGACACAGATAGGGGTAAGCCCCTATGACTAATTGATAAACTAAGTTAACGAGAATCTCTGGATTCAATCTAATTAAAATTTCTTGGCTAAGCTTTCCCCGACAACAGCGCCAGAAATACTTGTTGGTATTTCTTATGACTATTGGATAAATCTGCAAGCGTACATATTATACCGTTGTAGCACTTCACCTAGGAGTATTCCAAGATATCGTAATTTATATTATCCCAAGGGAAAGCTGGCTAGAAATGATAATTAGAGAGAGATCCTAGAGAGCACCTTAACTTAGTACCAACTAGTATAGAGGGGTAAACAATATATGTGATAGGAAGGGGTTGATGAATGAAGAAGCTACGGTAAAGGATACTTAGAACGGACTAGAAAGACTAGTTAGGTGGGGAGGACAACGAGAAGAGTATAGGTACTCCTATGTACTTCACTCTACTTCAATATACTTAGCTAATTAACTAGTCTAAACACTATAGTTTGTCTCCTCAATACAAGTATGCTAGGCGAGGAGATAGATCAGTAGGAGGACAAAACTCCTACCGAACCGCGCCCTCTTCTTACAGGGGGCCTTACCTTTTAAGAACTTGTCTATAAACACGTGGTGGAATACAACGACTAGACAAGGATGTCACCTCTTGCTAGCTACCACAACAATCCGTGCAGCAAGCGATAACCAAGGATAAGATGATGTATAAGCACCACGCTTACACACAACTTACTACTTTGACTACGATCTATAATCAAAGCATCCTATGACAAGCAATGATCGCATACGGGAAAGGTCACAAAGATCACAAACTATGGATGTAAAGGCTATTAAAGAGCAAAAGCATATAGCAAGACTATATCTACTATTGAAATGCTCAAAGTAAATACTAAGTAAAGTAAAGAGAAAGATATATATTAAATAAGATAAAGTCTTACAAAGAAGGAAATATACAAGAGCTATACCAGACTTTCCAGAAGACAACTCCAGAAATCCGAGCATAGCTCGACTCAACTCTAACTCCACTCTAGACTAACTCCTGGAACAATCTATATGAATAGAGCTTGTAGGCTTCTTCAACCATGTTTAGAGAGGGAGGGTAAAATTTTACTCCTTGCCTAAGGGGCAATGATTTTCCCAAAAAAGGGAAATTTAACTTCATTAACTTTTCCTCATCAATTTTAAAGATCAACAGGCTGTGACATCATATCTTCATTAGATTTGCGATTTTGCACTAGTTAACAATTCCAAAACAGAAAGCCTAAGAACATACTGTTGTAATGTTAGCAAAACAAGCGTGCCATCTAAGTTACCTTAGAATATGGAACAATACTGTATTTGTTTGACACTGGAGTGTGTTGAATTCAGTACAAAAGACCATACGAAGAATATTTTAAACGAGAGTAGAATCCTGGAGCTTGTTCCTCCTAAAAATTGACCCAATGAAGCCCCTTTCCCATTTTTCTTTCCACATTCAGTGACTGCATTTTGTTTTGAAAGATTTTTTTTTTGTTTACATACTAGCAAAATTGCTCTTGCATTGCAATGGAAAAACCAGAGAAAACAATTACATGTAAAAAATGATTAAAAATGTAGATAATTGCTAATGCATGCAAATAAACAGTAAGCAAGTTCCTAATAATCACCTGGGTGGGGGTGATGGCATTGCACAGGTACACCATCATCATAAACCCCAATGGGTAAATCAAAAAAAAAAAAAAGATCCCACTCCCAAACTTTGTTCCAGCCAATAGGAAATCTAATTGCATGCATTTTTGCATTGAAATATAAAATTGCAGGGGGCCAATACTTACGTGGATTGCAACAGATACATCCCTTTGAATCTATTTGTGACAACAATCAGAAGAAATATCTGAAGTTTTGCTGTTAA
This sequence comes from Microstegium vimineum, assembly GCA_022036555.1. Taxonomy (NCBI): domain Eukaryota; kingdom Viridiplantae; phylum Streptophyta; class Magnoliopsida; order Poales; family Poaceae; genus Microstegium; species Microstegium vimineum. The sequence goes on along the minus strand of CM039129.1, from coordinate 38,982,887 downwards.
ATTGTAGAGGGCCCCAAAAATTGGAAAATTTTCCCCCCATTCTTCAACAAGGTGAACAGGGAAAAAAAAAGGGGAATTTGAGACTTTGTTTGCCCCTTGCAAGTATGAATAGATTACTGGCATAATTCATAAAAAAAAGGTTTCATGCTTGGGGGCGTGGGGGAAAGTCAAAAGGAACAAACCGGGCCCCTTTGTCAAGAAGATGAATACACACATAAGAAATTCGGAACTGTACATTTGTTTATTGGCCGTTAATTTTTCTCAATTTTGGGATTATCTGCATGTTCCCATATTCGAAAAACTCTTGCCAAACCATCAGCATACACTTCAAGCCAATTTTGAACACCTCAACCAAATGATTCATCAAATCTTTTTTTTTCCTTAATTGATTTTCCCATCCCCTGAATGAGAAACCCCAGATTAAGCCTGCTTTTTTGGCGCATTTTCAAAAATGGCTTCCATGGGCTGATTTTATCAAATTTTAAATTTTTCACGCAATGCAGGTGTATCGGGAGAAGAACAATCATAGTGTTATTTTGTTAAAAACTATGAATTTAAAGAAACCCTAACAAAGAATTTAAAACAGTAAAGTGTTAGACAGAGACAGGGAAAATTAAAACAAAAGGTCATGTGAATGACCAGGTGGCCTCTCACCAAAAATATTTTTCCAACTATACACACTGCAACGAATCAGTGTGCGCAAACCCCCTGATGTGGGCATGTTTGCCAATTTAGTTTTGTTTTATACTAGTTTAAAACCTTTTAAAAAGTGTAGGGGGGTTTTGAGCTCACGGGTGAACACCCACTTTTTAAAATTTTAAATTACCCCTCCGTGTTTTCTCCCTTCGTTTCCCAAATTTTAAGACGTTCTGGATTTTTTAGATGTGTTACTTTAACAATATATCTAAGTGCAAAGCAAAAGCTATTGTATCTAGAAAACCAAAATGTCTTATAAAAAAGGAATGAGGGAGGGTTTTTTATCTAGACTCTAGAGCGGGTTGTAATTTTTGGGAAAAGAGGGGGTGGTTATTATCTAGACTCTAGAGCGGGTTTTTTTTCTTCATACAAAGGGTCAAAAGCGGGGTTTTTTTCTTCATATAGACTCTAAAAGCGGGTTGTTTTCTTCATATACCAAAGATTTATACCTTCCTGATTTGGGTTTTTGCAGGGCATCGAATTGGGACATGTACAAACAAATTTAAGCTAACAAAGTAACCTCCGGGCCCCTAAACCACTCCTGCCTAACAAATAAAAACGAAATCAACTTGATGATGAAGGAAATAGTAAATGCCTAAGTTTGAGACATGTCTAACAATATAATATTGAAAATTAATGTTGTTTCTTTATGCTTTCCTATTAGAGATATGTGACCTGTTATATATATATAGCCAAGTGGCTTGATGTACAAGTATAGTAGACAATACGGTACAATACAAGTTAGCTATACATATCTCTAATATTTCCAGTTTCATTGGTTTTGTAATTAGTAATAATCACCAACATAATACATTAATAAACAGAATAAGTAACAATATGTTATTGCGAGTTAAGAACTTGCCTAAAATGCGGACAACCAGTTTGCGAGGTGAACTTAAATCATCCCAAGCATATTGTTCTGACTCTTGAGGGCGTAATACATCTGAATCAGCTGAATCCTAGAACAAATTAAAATATGTATCGGTAATATCATGATAATGATTGGTTCCCTGATAGAATAGAATAAAAGAGCTAAAAAGGATCTGCACCTTCTGGAAATACATGATAGATGATTCACTCAAATAATTTTCTATTCGATATGGGAGTGCAACCTTCGGTGGTTTAGTGAAGTGTAAGACAATAGAAGTTTTCTCTTGAACAACATCAACAGAAGCAAACAGTTTCAGCTTCCCAACATTCAAAGGGTCTGTTTTAATGCCATCTTCTACCGTTCCTTCTGATGATCTTCTAAATTTCAAGAAAAAACGACCAATTGATGAAACACAGATTGGTCCAGACCAACTGTATCCAGGTTCTTTTGGACAGAATTGGATAAAAATGTGAGAATCCTCAAAAACATTTCTGTGCTTCTTAACAAATAAATCAAAGTAATTTACTTCTCGCTTTTTCCCAGGTTTCCATGTCTGTAAGGTAGCCCGTTGTTTAGCTTCAACTATCAATCCATCAATGTCGTGCTACATAATTGGTAACCAAAACCATTAGTATCAGATGAGGGCAACTACAAATATATTATATTGGATCTCAACAAAATATGTTGCAGCATAAGTGACACACCTCAACAAGACATTGACGAACAGCAATTGCAGCATTAGACTCATTTGAAACAACATATCTTGGAACTATTAGTACTACTTGTGATGGCACAGGCAAGTTATAAAGAACAGGTTGGAAAGACACTCCAAAAGCAGCCATACGATGGGGCAATATATTATCTTGGATCTCAAGAAAAAATTCAGTGAAGCCAGACAGTGCTTCCAAATCAATAATAACTTCTGATCCTTTCTCACTATGCAGGCTTATTCGTAATTTGCTTGACCTGCCATGTATAAGTTACATAGTTATAAACATGTTTTGAGAACTCAGTGCCAGGGAAGCATACTGCTTTGCATTTATATTTACAGTAACACCAAATATATCTAACAAATGAAGAAAATGGAACCACTTTCCTGACTTTATATTCTATATATCACCAATAATCAAAATTTTATCTTAGCCAATGAAGAATGTTTCACAATAAACAAAGTGTTAGCCTAAACCTTTAAACAGTACCTATCGTTTAGCTGCTTATTTGGGCTAAACGGAGATTAAACAGGATAAAGGCTGGTTAAACGGACACAGCAAGCCATTGTGTAGCGTTTGTGGCATGTAAACAGGCT
>CM039129.1:38623383-38979914 GCA_022036555.1 Microstegium vimineum | reverse complement strand
AAAATGTTTGGTGTAAGTTATACAAAGTAAATATTGCCGATAAAACAGTATGTAATCGGTATGAGTGTAGATGAGTTTATTGCAAACACCCGCATCAGGGCAGCAGCAGCGGCCGATGTAGCCTTGGTTTTTGCAGGCGTCGGTGTAGGTACCTGCTGAGGAGTGAAGGCAGCTAGCGTGGGGGCCTTATTGCCGATGAGTGAGATGGGACTCATCATCCGAAGGTTGAAGGGTTTGCCACTCCTGCTCATCGGGGGAATTGGATCGTCATCCTGTTGAGTATGAAGGGGTCAGATGTCGATGATAAGAATAAAGTAATGAGGAATGCATCGGAATAAAAAACTTACCGCATCGTCGGGAATGACGTGATTGACGTCAATTATGTTCTGATAGTAGTGCGACGTCTTGGCAAACAGTTGATACCTCCATTCTTGCCACCAAGACTTGTACTCATTAGTGATGAAGGAAGTTGGCGACCAGGAAGATAGATCGATGTCTGACATGTCGGCACTGGGAGGAAGGTTAACGACCTTGTTCCAGTCTAGAGCACTGGAGATTGTTTGACTGGGCTTCACCACCTTGGAGTAGCAAAGCTTGATCGGCAGTTGGCCAAACGCTAGTTGTCTTGCCGCTACCGATGGGTAGTAGAACTCAAACGATGGAGGGGCATTCTTCCCGGATCCGAAGATGTTCACTGGAATAGCTCGGGGAATGATGCTGGCCTTCATGATTACTTGGTTCTCAGGCACATTCCCATCGGTAAGGTTGAATAGCAGTGGGAATCGGTTGTCTTCGTCGACATATGGCCACCAGAGCCGTTCTATGGCAGGAATTCCATTATAAAACTTTTGAAAAAACATGCCGAACTGCTCTGCATCGGCATCGGTCCCTGGCAACACGATGATGGCCTCTCTGAAGTTGAGTGGAGGGCGAGTTACCGATTCATCGTCCCTACATTTGTAATCTTCCGATATGTCTCTTAGGAATTGTTGGGCGAACAGGTCAAACTGGAGGGCCTTGTGCATGTGTGCGTTCAGCCACATATTGATAAACCACCAGGGACCCCCAAGATTGCCAATGGGTTCACCTAGCAGTAACTTCTGGGATACTTGATGTAAAAGACGGTATACTGATCCGAGAAGGTATCTGCCTAGGGGAAGCCTTGTTCCATCGGCAAGGAGTTCAGCTGCTGGAAGGTGCATAATGGTGGGTCTGACTGCCCTGCCGCAGAAGATGAATTTTTCCAGCCACATATTCAGAAACGTGGCATGCTCCCTCTGGTTTACCGATCCTGTCTTCTGGTACTCATGAATGTAGTCTGTCCAGCCGCCGATGTTCCGAGTGTTCACTTTGTACTCGGCTTTCATATTGAATAAAGTGAAGGTATCGGCAGAAGAGACGTCCAGGCCAGTCAACATATGGACATCGGCAAGGGTAGGGGTGGCTGGTCCGTGTCGGAAAAGGAAAGCATTCATGGTGTCCGACCAAAAATAAGAGGCAGCCATCAGCATGTTCTCGTTCTTTTCAATATCGGCAATGGAAAGCCTGATGCACTGATCCAAGTTGCGTTCTTGCCAATAGACTTGTTGCGTCCTAGCAACCCTGAGGTACCAGTTCTTCCACCCCTTGGTAGGCTTGGGCCATGACCGGAAAGCATCTTTCCATAATCCTAAACCGAAACATTCAGATCTAAAAGGGATTCGGTTGGCTTCTGCGTTGATTATATAACTGGGATCCGGATTCCCCATGGGGCCTAGACAGCTAAAGTTGGACTGAGCAAGGGGGATCACTACCTTGTTGTACAGTTCCTAGGGTTCGAGAAGGAAAGAAAGGGAGAAACAAAAAATGAAAGGGGAAAAATTATGGATTTATGCAAGAAAAGAACTAGCAGAGGATTGGATGAGGAGGAGAATGGATTTACCTTGGGGATGTCGACTTGAATCGCCATTGGAGCTGGGAGAGTTCTTGTGGTTCGTCCTTGGATTGGGGAGAGAACTGTTGCTCGAGCTCGAACAGGTGCTCTTTGGAGGCGTCGCCGGAGGTTGAAGATGAAGGCAAGATGTAAAAGTGAAAGTGAACTCAGGGTAAAAAGCAGATTGGATCCTGGTAACTTTTATAAGCTTACTCAGGGGTATTTTGGGATTTCGGTTCACACTGTGCAGGAATGTGGAGAGGCCTGTGGTGGATGCGCCCAATAATCAAGGAGATTTGCAACTGTTTGTGCTACAATCGAGGGATTTTATTATTAAATTGCGGTTTCGTGCGCGGGGATCGAGGAAACTGTGCATTTATCTCGGAGGTAACGGCTACAGTGGAGAGAATTTCGGCGCGTAAAGTATTATCCACTCCGAAACTGGGGGGCATGTGTTGACATTGTTTTTCGACACATGTCAAATGAGCTAAGACTTGTGTTGGTCAGCAGCCGTTTTCCATCGGCATCGGGAAGACATAGATCGGTATTGCCAATGGGAAGACTAAGTATGTTGCTGATGGAAGCTGGAGGTTTCGGATGTTGCCGATGCCGATTGCCGATAAGGTTAATTGGTGAAGTCAAGTCGCTTGGGCTGTAAAGTTGTTGTTGCCGATTGCCGATGAGGAGATGTACCGATTGCCGATGAGGGGATGTTACCGATGCCGATTGCTGATAGGGGTTGATTGGTGGACAAGTTGCCAGTACAAAGTTGCCGATCGGGAAGTATTGCCGATGCCGATGGGTATAAGGTGCCGATGGGCACAGGGTGACTTAGCGTTTGATGTCGGCAGAGGATTACCAGTCGCCAAAGAAGGAAGTTGCGGATTGAAGGGATCTGCCGATGGAAAGTTTTCATCGAGAAAAAGGCATAAGGAAACTGGTGATCTTATACCAGTATTATTATAGTAGTTTGAGTCCGGCTCTTGCATGAGTCATTTATTTTCCTTTAAAATAGGGTGTGTTTGTTTAGGAAAATAATATTGTTATTTTAGATCCGACTCCTGCGCGAGTCAGTTTCCTTAAAGTTAGGAGTTTGTTTTAGGAAGGATACGAGTCGTGTCTTTGTACAACTCTCCATGCGGGAGTATAAATATGTGGCCAAGGGCTGCGTGTAACATATCAATAATATCAAACAAACCAATTTTATTCTTATTCTACTTTTTATCGCAATTTACCCTTTATTACATTAGCTGTAGTTTATCAACGAGTTCTTCAAGCTTCGACGGGCTGCATCACCCTGATCTCCGTCAAATCCTTGCAAGTTCCGCGTGGGAGTACCTCTGAGCTTTGACATCCGGGCGCATCGTTGTTGCCTCGTTCAGCTCTGCTCTAGTTATCCTGATCAAGCCTCAATCCCAGCATCCAGGCGCATCGCCGTTGTCTGGATTGGATCTTGTTCTAGTTATCGTCCTTGTCGATTAACTGGTCAAATCGACTAGCACTCCTCCGGATATCGAAATTCGGGTATAAGCCCGAGGTGTTCGCAGATCCTGACGCTTTTTGTGTCAACAACTCGATGGATCAGGAGTTGCTACTATGCTTCATATTTCAAGAGTACTAAATCTACAACAATCATACTTCTTTTTTGAATGGAAAAAATAGCAATAAAGACTCACCCATATTACCTTAGTCCTTCATGGGGCTTATAGCTTTATCCCTTGTCTTGAGAGGTTGAAAGATAGAACAACTTGACTTGAGCACTAGTTTTCTCATTCTTTCACAAGTTTCATATCGAAGGTTTTGCAAGATTTTGTAAAAGAAAACTTAGTGTTCCTCAAAATGGTACTCTCGAGTCGCTCATAAGGTGTCTGATTCCTCACCAAGGCATATAGCAAAGTTTGTCTTCTTTCATCCTATCTCTAAGGCTTATGTGGAGCTATAGGTAGGGATCAAAGAGATGTAGCAAACTTACCTTGCATATATTGTAAAGTAAAATTCTGGATCCAAGGAGAGATGTCATACTCTTAGATCAAGATGTGTAAGTTTGTGGAAACATGGTGAATGATTGATACTCCTATATTTGGATGATCTCTCTTTTCTAAAATTATTTTGAGACATAGATATCTTTTTAATTTTTCTATGAGCTTTGAAGATGCTCATCATTTCTTTTCTTTTTTTTCAAGAGAGCTTTGGAATGCTCAAAAATTTGGGACTTTATGTGCCCCTCTAATTTTCATAATTTTGCATAGTCTATGTCTCATTTGATAGTAACAAACTAGAGAGAGTTTTTCTACTTAGAGCATGGAGTATGAACTATGTGGAAATGTAAGGCATGTTTCTGCGTACTTCCAGTGTAGAAGCAGCATGTATATGTGGCGTGTACGTGATCTTGATCTTGGGAGCATGATAAGTCTCTCAACAAGGGTCACAAAACTTGACCAAACTCAACACAAAGCAAGCAGCTTATGTAGAAAGCTTATATCATGGAAGAGCATGTATGGCTTTGGTAGGAATTTTCACCATTGAGGAATAGCAAAGTGCTTTATCATTTTAATAAATAAAACTCCGATAGTCATTCTTGCTTAGAACAATATTATAGAAGCTCTTATCTTGTCATATCATATCTCACAACAACTTAGACTTAGTTACGGCATTTGCAACCCACAAAAGTTTGAGGTTCATGATGGTTTCTTTTAAGCCAAGTAATCCATACTTAAAGAAGTACCAAGTTGTAAACTAAGCTCTAGAGAAACACTTAGCAGAGCAACTATTCATCATTTCCATAGGAGATATTAATTTTCATGGAATATGTGAGAGTAGAGAAAGTCTATTTATTTTATTTTGTCATATGCAGATGTTTTTTTAAATGCAAAGCTAAGATAAGCAAGAAAATGCATAATTATAAATGTTGAAATTAAAAACTTACCTTAGTGGGGGAGAGAACCTCCCCCAAGCTTGTCTTTTCCTTAATATTGCGGCAGATGTGGATGCTGTTGCCGCCAAAAGTCCCAACGTCGATGTTGTTCTTCATGCATTGCTTGAATGTTCTCGGCAGTTTGTTGGACGGTGTGTTGTCTCATCGTGCTCAACACGCAACTCACCGAAGATGTTGGTGAGATGATCGAATTCTTGTCGTAGTTCACGATGCTCCCTGTCTCGTGTGGACGAGAAGGATGCTCGTGCTCGTTGCGGACGTGATGGTCGAGGAGGCATGCCACTTGAAGTGTGCATGGGATCGGAAGATGCATCATCCTCCTCCTCGCCAATAGCTCCTCGGGAAGGACCACCTTGCTCAAGATGAACAAAGTGCAGTCCCTCCTGAGCTCTCCTGTCTGAACCTGCAAAACCTCTTTGTCCAATTCCTTGATCTAAATCAAAGGTTAGCTTACGAGTCCTATACAACTGAAGTTGCCTATTTGGAAGAGGCACCTCAATTGTATGGCCACTGTAAATCATTTTGAGTTCATTATTGGCATCTCTTTTTAACATTCGAGCGGCTACAAGATATGCTTCTGAAATTACAGCTATAGGAGCAGAGATGTACACAAAGGGTTGATCGCCATTTAGCAAATTCATGGATTCGGCAAGACGAGTAATTAAAGATGTGAATTGAATAGATTCATTACTCTCAATTGAACTTTGCCAAAATTCCACTAAGCATTTTACAGGAGAGATTTGAATTTTGTTAACCATGGCATGTAGCTATTTTAATTCCATGTCACTTATGAAACTAGCATTACTTCCAGGAAACAAAGTCATTTTCATCCAAAGATGTATGAATTGAAGGGTTGGATTATGAATTTCCTCAGTTTTAGGATTTGAGCAATCTTTTAGAGCAGAGATAGAGAACCAAAATTTCCTCTTGTTGAACTTACGCATGGCAGGATTTAAATCTATCAAGCATGAGTTATCAAAACCAAGAGCAGCACTTAGATGACTCCAAGTTAGATTATGATTTTGATTAAACATGCGAAAGGAAATTCCATTATTAGAGACTTGGAGAGAGCATAGAAATTCTATGGTAAGCAACTCAATTCCAAACTCTTTTATTTTCCAAAAGCCAGACTAACCAAGAGTAGAGAAGATAGTTTCCAACTCGATGGTTATACCTGCGTTGGAGAGAAGACTCGGATCCAATATCCTTGTATGCTCGAAAGATCGGTCCCGAAGAGAGAGATATCGTTGGTACTCTAGTTGGTCGAACCAGAGACCACTTTGTTGATCGTAGGTCCTCATTGGGGGCACCATGAATGCCTCCATATGAGGTACCTCCTCCGGCACTTCTTCTTCCTCCTGAGGGAGTTCTTCGGTTTGGAGGTTCTCCCAAGTGTATCAGGCAGAACCTCCCCTTCTTCTTCCTTGGGAAGTGCCCTCGGATTGGTGGGAGCGACGAGATGAGATCCCCCATACGATGTGTTTTGCTTTCTTGAACATGGAGCTTATCGGATTCTTCATCTTCTAGAGAGGAAGATGGACACAAGGGCAAGACTAGGAAGAGATGTGTGTGGAGTGGATTTCTAGTTTGCCTTGTGGGGAGAAGTTTAAGCTAAGAGAAGCTTGATGAAGACAAGAGATCTTCTTGTGGACTAGTGAGAGCAACACTACTTCTCTTGAAAGTTAAGGACTTCTCTTGAATGTAGAGAGGAGAGAGCAAGGCAAGGAGAGGCTTGAACTAGAATTGAATTATGGTGGAGGTCTGAGGGATGAAGCTCTCCTTGCTTGGGGTTTTATAGGGGAGAGGAATGGCACCAAGGGGGTGCCATGGGGTGGTCGGCCGACCACCCTTGGGCATGCCCATTGGGTGCCATAATCACATGTCTTGGAATATACCTTACACAAAGCAAAAGAGGGAGAGGAGGTGACCAAAAGTGGTCAGCCGACCCCCTAAAGTGGGGATTCCACTCATGATTTGTCTAATGCTTGGTGAAAGGTGTAAAGATGTGATATGATGCGATCAAAAGCTAAGCTAAAGTGGTCAAGATTCTCCTCTTTAAACAAAGAGTAGTGGGGGACAAAGGTATGTCTTGCTTTGATTGGTGGTGATTGATGTGTTTTCTTTTTCAAAGCATGACAAGGTGGAAGTGATGGGTGTCATGATTCCCCACTTTGGACAAGGGATAGTGGAAGACAAGGATGTGTCATGCTTTAATAAAAAGTGATTGATGTACTTTAAAGCAAGACAAAAGAGATGTCTCCCAAAGCAAGAATCTGATTTTTTTTTTGAAAGTCCCACCTCCCAAATCATGAGATTCTTGGACAAAGGATGGTGGAGAGGAAAAGATGGATGAACAAGGGGATCATAGGGTGGTCGGCCGACCACCCTAGTCTCCATTTTTTTTCTTTTTATAAGAACCCCTACATGATCCTTAATCAAACCAACCAAGGTAGGGTGCATAGGGTGGTCAGCCGACCACCCTATTGGCTCTACCTTTTGTCAGCTTTTAATACTAATCTAATTCTCAAGTTTTATTTAAACTAACTTTGGTTTTCTGAATTTTAAGTATGAAAGAAATTAAAGGTTTTGAACTAAATTTAAGAAGGGAAATAAAAGATAACTACCAACTTATCTTTCCGTGAAGGCTCCTTGATTTTAAGTCCTCGGAGTAGGACTCTCCTTCGTGTTCATTCTTTGGGTGCACTTGATGGCTCCGGAGACGGAGACCGTGGTGTGTGCACCTCCTTTGCTTTCCAAACCTGCCTTGGATTGGCGGGTTCATCATTCTTGAGTTCTTTGATCTTGGCCTCCGGATATTGCTTCCTTTGTCGCGAAGCTTGAACTCTTCTTTTTGGTGGTTGTACTTTTGCCTGTTTGTTAAGTTTATAACCATTGAAAGCACATTTTACCTTGTGACTTGGGAACTAGAAGTGGATCTGGCCTGATCCAACGTAGATGACCGCGTTGGTGGTGTTGAGGAAGGGCCTTCCCAAGATGACGGGTACTTTCACGTTGGCTCCCATATCTAGGATGATGAAGTCGGTGGGGATGTACTCGTCTTGGATTTTTACCAAGATATCCCTTGCGAGTCCCTCGGGAAACCGTATGGTTTGGTCTGCCATCTGCAATCGAACACATGTAGGGACCAAAGGTCCTCCTAACAAATTATCATAAGTTACCTTAGACATGATGTTGACGCCCGATCCGAGATCGCAGAAGGCTGTGTGGAACGTCTGTTGTCCGATTGAGCATTTGATCGTCGGGTGGCCTGGATCTTCCTTCTTCATGATGAAGGGAGGATCAAGAAGATAGCCCCAATAGGAGCGAAGTGGAGGCTTACCAAACCTCGTGTTGACCATATTTACATGCTCAATCGAATCATCTGGTTTTCCAGGGATCTTACCTTGTTCCATGGATGGCATAGCTGCTGCTAATTGAGCTAATTGGGTTTCTAGCATTTTATTAAAGCTCAATTGATTTTTCATGGCAGTTGTAAAGCTATCCATTTTCTCACCAAAGTTTTCAAGAACTTTATCAGTGGCAATCATTTTTCTATTTATACCATCATTAATCTTTGATTGACCAAGAACAAGATCTTTCAATGAAGGCTGGTTATTGTAAGAATTGTAATTATTGTAATTACCATTACCTCCATTACCTTGGTAGAAGGGGCGTGAGTTCCAACTTCCTTGTTGTTAGGGTCGATACCCGTTGCTGTTGTTGTTGCTGCTGCTGTTGTCGTTGCTGATGAAGTTCACGTCCTCCTTTGATGTCTCGGGGCAATTGTTGCCCGAGTGATCGTTGCCTCCACACACCTCGCACCATAGATCAGCTTCAATAGCTTGTGCGGAGGTGACTGGGTAGATGGCCTCTCGTTCCTTCTTGGAACCTTTTTCTATCTTCTTCATCAAGAGGTCCATCTTGGCAGAGAGTATGTCCACCTCACTGACGGTGTGCATACCTCTTTTCTTTGGCTGGAGACGTTCGTCACCCCATCCTTGGTTGATCACCATCTTTTCAATGAGGTCCTTGGCATTCCTCACTGTGTGTTGGAGGAACGCCCCTCCAACGGCAGCATCAAGGTGACTACGGGCCATGCTAGACAGCCCGTGGTAGAAACCTTAGATCAAGAGCCAGTCGTCTATCCCATGATGAGGATAGGCACGAATGTACACTTGGAGATGTTCCCATGCTTCGGGAATTGTCTCATCAGATTGTTGTTGGAAGCTTGAGATCTTTCCACGAAGAGCATTGGTTTTGCCCATCGAGAAGAACTTCTTGAGGAATGCATTAGCACACCTCTCCCATGTAGTGGCTTCTTCTTTATGGGCGTAGAACCATTGATTCGCCTTTCCCAATAACGAGAATGGGAAAAGGCGAATGGCGTCAGACGCCACTCCCTTCATAGTGAACGTGCCACATAACTCCATGAAGTGTTGGAGATGAGCATTGACATACTCATGAGGCTTTCCGCAAAATGGATTGGCCTGCACCATGTGGATCAAGGCGGGCTTCAGCTCGAAGGTGGCATCTCCGAAGTAGACCTCGAGACCCTGAGCTACGTGGGTAGCTGACGGAGCTGAGAAGTCAGAGATCGCCTTCTGAGCCATAGCTTACTTGAGTGGTGGTGTAGAGCCTCCTTCCTTGAACGGATTCTAGTTCGAGAGAAACCTCTGAGGGGGAACTTGACGACGTCTAGTCCTCCTCAACAACTGTTCGGGATCTTCAAGATAATTTCCCGGCAGTTGGAAACCGCTCATACACTGTCTGGCTTCACAAGAAAGGAAGACACAGATAGGGGTAAGCCCCTATGACTAATTGATAACTAAGTTAACGAGAATCTCTGGATTCAATCTAATTAAAATTTCTTGGCTAAGCTTTCCCCGACAACAGCGCCAGAAATACTTGTTGGTATTTCTTATGACTATTGGATAAATCTGCAAGCGTACATATTATACCGTTGTAGCACTTCACCTAGGAGTATTCCAAGATATCGTAATTTATATTATCCCAAGGGAAAGCTGGCTAGAAATGATAATTAGAGAGAGATCCTAGAGAGCACCTTAACTTAGTACCAACTAGTATAGAGGGGTAAACAATATATGTGATAGGAAGGGGTTGATGAATGAAGAAGCTACGGTAAAGGATACTTAGAACGGACTAGAAAGACTAGTTAGGTGGGAGGACAACGAGAAGAGTATAGGTACTCCTATGTACTTCACTCTACTTCAATATACTTAGCTAATTAACTAGTCTAAACACTATAGTTTGTCTCCTCAATACAAGTATGCTAGGCGAGGAGATAGATCAGTAGGAGGACAAAACTCCTACCGAACCGCGCCCTCTTCTTACAGGGGGCCTTACCTTTTAAGAACTTGTCTATAAACACGTGGTGGAATACAACGACTAGACAAGGATGTCACCTCTTGCTAGCTACCACAAACAATCCGTGCAGCAAGCGATAACCAAGGATAAGATGATGTATAAGCACCACGCTTACACACAACTTACTACTTTGACTACGATCTATAATCAAAGCATCCTATGACAAGCAATGATCGCATACGGGAAAGGTCACAAAGATCACAAACTATGGATGTAAAGGCTATTAAAGAGCAAAAGCATATAGCAAGACTATATCTACTATTGAAATGCTCAAAGTAAATACTAAGTAAAGTAAAGAGAAAGATATATATTAAATAAGATAAAGTCTTACAAAGAAGGAAATATACAAGAGCTATACCAGACTTTCCAGAAGACAACTCCAGAAATCCCGAGCATAGCTCGACTCAACTCTAACTCCCACTCTAGACTAACTCCTGGAACAATCTAATGAATAGAGCTTGTAGGCTTCTTCACCATGTTTAGAGAGGGGGGTATGGCCCTCTATTTATAGTAGGGGGTGGAGTAGGGGCTACTCTATCGCCACGTCAGCGATCCAGGGTCTTCCATCCTTCACCCTTGGATCAAACTAACCCTGGAACCATCATTGGATGGATGGTGGTGATCCAACACGTAGGGAAGAGGTATGGCGGTAGGGGGGAGCCAACCGACCTAGGGGGGGTCGGCGGACCCCCCCCCCTATGGCCAGTGGGCCCTCCTCTAGCCTCTGGGAGTGGTCCCACTGGTCAGGGGACCAAGTGGGAGCCAGGTGGGCCCAGGGGGTGGTCGGTCGACCCCCCCTTGGGGTCCCTGGCCCACTTCCTCCTCCCTGGTGTTGGTCCCACTGGTCATTGAGGTTGGATAATGGTTCTGCAGTGGTTGACACGTTTATCTCCTTGGTGTGGGCCCATGGATCCATGTGCTATCTTTGTGAGCCGTTGAGAGAAAGCACAGAGTGATCCAATGATTGGATTTCACTCTAGAATGCCTCTCTTGGATCATGGCTAAGAGGGGAGATCCTGGTGGGCCCATAGGGTGGTCGGCCGACCCCCTATGTGGGTCCCACTGGCTCTCCTTTGCTTCATTTGTTCATTCCTGCACTCAAACACTCATGGACATGTGGAACTGGTTATTTGATAAAATATGTTCATGATGTGTTTGTTTATCCTTGGTCCTTGGGTTGGTGGCAACATTTTAGCTATGTAAAAGATGATCATAATTTGTGCCAACAGCCATCACACAGCAACTAGTAGAAGCTGGTGTTACAGAGGATGGATGTGCACAAATAGGGCTTGATAATAGATATGAAGTAAAAGGCATCTAGAACTTTGCATCATAGGCTAGAGAATAGAAAGGAACAATGAAGATAGTAATCCATTGCCCACATAAACATCTTACTTTGGTCATGGAACACACCCATACAGCTGCAGTTCCATAAGCCATCTATGGAACAAGCACTCTATGGATGTGTCTCATGGCCGGAGATGGACATGTGAACACCAAAACCAAAGTCTACAAATAAGATCACATTAACCATTAGTAAAGAACTTGAAGATTTACAGATAAATATGAAGGCATTTCAGTATATCTTCATTTCCTTACCAATGAACAACATGAGACATACAGAGAAGGACTTACAAAATGTTGGCCTCAAAACCGAAAAAAGTTGTCATTGGTGGCTACAAATATCTCAAGCAACTCCAAATAAACACAAGGCAAAGACAAGACAGCCATGGAACCATCTGATCATCCATTCTCTGTCATCAACCCAAAGGAGTTGCAGGAGAATGGATGGTTCAGATGAATTTGATGACTGACTTGAAAAACAGCAAGGAAAACCAAAAATACCCACCTCATTTTCCCAGTAAGCTTGCATCATAGGCCACAGAAAAACACCCAGCAACAAAATGAAATGTAACAATTAAAAGCAACAGAACAGATCATTGGTGGCTAAACATGAGATGAAAAGCATCAGAGGTCTCAGCTATACAGTTAATAAGTTGTATTTAAATCATTGGTGGCTGCACATGTTTTGAAAATAACTGAATATACACTGAATACAGCAAGAACAAAGGACATACATGGAAACCATGTAATCTGCTGAACCATTCACTGATGCCATCAAGTTGGGGGTCACCCAACAGTTGCTTAGCAGTGGATGATTCCAGCAAATCAGATGATGGACATGACAACAAAGCAGTAAGGCAGCCACCTCATTAATCAATTATTGCATCATAGGCCTTTAAAACCCCAGTGGTCATTGAAAGTGCATGTTTGGTTTTGGTAATTGAGTGACAACTTAGGTGGACTAATATGTGTTTAATGTGAGACACACAGGTGATTTAGTCCTTAGGTACACAAGTGTGAGCAACCAATAAAGTCATGAAGAGATGGATTGTGCATATTTATGGTGCTCAACTTGATGATGAAGGAGCTCATTGCATATGAAACATGACATGGAGTCATGTGACAAGGTGGAGAAGGTCAAGGTATGACTTAGCTTGATGGACCAGTTGCAAGCGTGAAGGGCAAGTTGGAGGCTTGAAGCGTTTGACCGTGTGGTGGGAGGCTTGAGCAAGACTTGGCACCAATGGACGAAGGCAACGGTGAAGGGCAAGTGAAGTCAAGATCGATGAACCAATATGTCACGTGATGATATGAAGTGGATCATATCATTTGTGACAGGTTGGTGCATGGGTTGCATCAACATTGGAGAAGGAGATGAAATGGATTGCACAAGGCAAAGGTATAACTTAGAGCATTTTATTTCACCGGTCATAGTTGTTTAGAGAAGTATTTGACCGGGTTGAGTTATAGGAAAAGTCGTATTATCAAGAGGGATGCATAGTAGACTAGCTTGGTGAGGATAAGGGTGCTCATGTCAAAGGTCTATATGCGTTCGAGAGATACCTTGCGCTCACGGGCACTTAGGAGATGTGTTTCTACTAGTGCTGAAAAATGAACTACCAGTAGTACCGGACTGAGAGACCGGTAGTACCGGTGGAAGACCAGTAGTACCGGTAAGTCATTTCCCCGCCCAGATCTAGTGTGCTAAAAAATGAACTACCGGTAGTACCGGTGGTTCCACCGGTAGTACCGGTAGGCAAAATTCCTGCGCGTCTCTAGTTGCGAGATTTTGAACTAGCAGTAGTACCGGTTCCTCACCGGTAGTACCGATGGTGACCAGTAGTACCGGCGAAAGACCGGTAGTACTGGTTGGCTAACTTTGTGCAACGGTCGGAAGGCTCCAACGGTCGGATTCCTTGGACCGGTAGTACCGGTGGGACACCACCGGTAGTACCGGTAGTGCATCTGGAGCTGCGGGAATAAATAGGCCGCCCCTTCCCGTGGGGTGGTGGCTAACCCCATTATTCCACTCCTACACCTGAGAAAAAGGGTCCCAAGTGTCTCTCTCTCCCTCTATGCTCCTAGGCTTCAATCCATGGTGGATTTGTGAGAGAGAAGTGAGATTTGAGTGTGGAGAGGATCGATCTACGACTTGAGCATTCGATTTCCCCTTTTTGCCGGCTTGCTTTGCATTTGTTACTCTTGGATTCTTGGAATCCTAGCCGGCTAGGTGTTCTTCGAGATTGCCCATGTTGATTCATTTGTGAGGGCACCCCGAATCGTTTGTATTACCCCTTCGATCCTTAGTGGAAATCTTGGGCTAACCTTTGTGGTTGCTTGAGGGAGGCAAGGAGGTGGAAGAGACTCTGACCTTTGTGGTCACCTCAACAACGAGGAGTAGGAACTCCTTTGTGGGGACCGAACCTCGGTATAAATCTTGAGTCTCGCGTGCTTGATGATGTGGAGATAGCTTCGACTATCCTTTGTTCTTGTGTTCTTCGTGTTCTTCCTCTCTCCCTCAAAGTTCATAGGTTGGGAAGGCCTGATCTACAAATTAGAGAGGAACCAATCTAAGCAAAGCTCAACATGATCATCCTCAACCTCAAGGAGTGTGGGGAAAAGCTCAGATTCGGATTCAAAGCTCATTACATTGAGACCCTGGAGCTACAGCGAACCACCGGTAGTACCGGTCTGCCTTCACCGGTATACCGGTCCTACTGCCGGTAGTACAAATCAGTGGTTTGCATTCTCTATTCACTAGCTTATACTTATTGTTTCATACTTGTGCTAGTGTTTAGTGGTTGCTTTAGTAACTAGTATATCTTGTGTATCTTGCTAGTTACCTTCTTGCTTGTGTAGCATAGAAGTAGTTCTTGAGTGACTAATTGGCTTGTGTAGTCTTGTTAGTCACATTACTTAGCTTGTGTAGCTAAGCTTTTTGAGCTCTCTAGTTTGGCTTGTGTAGCCTTTCTATTGAGCATTGCTAGTGAGCTTAGGCTTTGTGCGCTTTGCCTTCACTAGCATGTGTAGAAGCTCCCGGTTTGCTTAGAGTACTAGTTGCTTAGGTTTGTGTGACCTTGCAATCTAGACTTGTTAGGTGAGCTTCCTAGCCCGGCACCGTAGTAAGCTTTCTTATCTTATTTTGTTAGGTGCTAGTGTTAAGTAGAGGGGTGTTGTTTTAGCTATGCCGATAGTTTTATTTCCGCATTTATTTCGGTTAACCTGTGCAATAAGTGTTTTAGGTACGCCTATTCACCCCCCCCCCCTAGGCCAATTAGGTCCTTTCAGTCATACATGGCAACCATGTAATCTTCTGAACTAATCACTGTTGCCATCAAGTTGGGGGTCACCCAACAGTTGCAAGAGCAGTGGATGATTCTAGGAGACTAGATGATAGACATGTCAACAGTTCAACATATGAATATTACAAAAAAGACCATAAAACAACTAAGGCAGCCACCTCATTAAACAATTATTGCATCATAGGCCTTTCAAATCCCAGTGGTCATGTGTTTAAGAATCATGAAAGCAAATAGCAAATAGCATAGTATAAGAATCAGAATACTTGAACTGAACAAGTAGAATTAAGAAGCACCTCATGTGTCTTACCCAACAAAGGGTATAAATAAGTCATTACATTGTTTTCCAGCCCAACAGGATAGGGCTCAAATGTCTTTCAGAACTATAGTTAGCCACCCTCCCAGCCAAACTACACCACCAAGGTCAGGTGTCAAAAGGTCACGCAGACTGCACAAAAGGCTCTGTTGTCAAAAAGAGAGAGTGGAAGAGGGAGGTGTTGGCCCAATTAACAACAGTCATGATATTTTGTGTTGGCTCTTTTTTTCTACCCCTGAAACTCTATTGCATTCTCCTAGGCACCCTAGCCAAGCAATGGGTGCCATCAATGGAACCAATACAGTCCTACAAATGTGGTTACATGTGTTAAGACCTAGTTGTGGACAACCATTATCAATGACTCAGTTGTAAAGAGTCACATTTACCTTAAAGCTGCCAAGGATCTTTGGATGAGTGACAACTGATGGGGGCCTGATCAACTCACTTCTAAGCTCACCAACAACATACAACACCTGATGAAAATGCCTATGCACTGTCTCTATAGACCTCCTAAAGGCTTGGTGAACAACTCTAAATCTTTGGTTATGTCCAACAATGAGGAGGAACATTGCAACCTACTCCTCAACAGAGGACCCATGGACATCTAGTACAAGTCCCTGTGTCTACATAGGTCACACAAGGCAAAGAAGGGAGCTCTACTCATCCTGATCATGGACAGACACTCTCTGTCGTTGGATCTAAAAATAGTCATCATCGTACGCTGCCTATGCTGCTCAGCATCTGTTCTCAAATTATATTGTAGTGGGTCTAGTTCACAAGTTGGTCTCCTAATCCTACTGGCAACATATGACACCATCACAACAACCAAAGAACCAGCTTGCTTGACTAGCTCATCCCTTATTTGGCCAGGATCCATCTACATCAACCAAAAAATATGGACAAACCATGCTTGAAATGACCCTGGTAGGCATCACATGACAATGACACATTGCAAAACAAGAACAATGTCACGGCTGCATACAAAATATGCCTCCCAGTGACTGCATGGACATCATCATTGACCAAATAAAAAACAGAACAGCATCAAAGAACTCAGATCAGTCACGGCTGCATCAGTTAAAATGCCTCCTAGTGACAATACAACCAGATTCAGGTACCAGAATAGAATCAGCATGAAACAAAGTATCACAACTAAGCATGAAACAACAAGTGCACCCACGGCTGCATTAAGAAAATGTCTCCCAGTGACTGCATGTAGAAGAACAGACCACAAGAACATGTATCAGACTACTAAAGTGCATCATGAAAAAACCCTAGCCAAGATAGATCATGAACAGAGGGAGCAACAAACCACAAGAGCAGTCACGGCTGCATCACAAAAATGCCTCCTAGTGACTACAAAACCAAGATCTAATACCTCTACGTACAAGTACATGTATCAAAGTATTATAACACATCATGAAAAAACCCTAGCCAAGATAAATCATGAACAAAGGTAGCAATCGTAGGGGGTTTCACCTCGTAGTGCTCGGCGGACGATGGAAGAAGAACAGACCCACCAACGCAAAAACCAGCACCGAACGGAGAGGAAGCAGATCGAGAAGCAGACGAAGCAGATCCGGACGGAGAGGAAGCAGATCTAGATGGAGAGGAAGCAGATCTGGTACACCGCACAGCAGCGCGACGAACCGCCAGAGCCGACGAAGAAGGTCGTCGCCTTCCCGGATGTCACACCCAATTTTAAGGATAAAATTGAATATGAGTAAAATTTGAATTAGTAAATTAGGTTTGAATTTTTTTAATTTGATTTAATTTAAGTATTTTTGTGAAGCATAGAATTAAATAAATAAAAATTAAAGCTAATATCATGTTAGGGTTAACATGTTTGAGCATTGCATGCCTCTACTTTTTATTGTGTGAGTGACTTTGCAAAACCCTAGAAAATGTTTTGGAAATCTATTTAGAAAATCATTTGGAAAATGTTTGCAAAAGAAAAAGAAAAAAAACAGAAAACCCTCGCTCTCTCTCCTTTCAGCCCGAGAGGCCCAAACCGGCCTGCTTCCCCTCCCCATTCTTTCTTTCTCCTTGGGCCGGCCTTCCCCCGCTCTCGGCCCAACACCGCAGGACCCCACCTCTCCCCTCTTCCCTTTCACTGACAGCCTGGGCCCGCGTGTCAGCGCCTCCCTTATTCCTCCCGAGACAGAGCCGGACTCTGTCCACCGCGACGCCGCGCCGACGCCGCGTCCGCAACCGCCTCCCCGCGGTTTCCGCGCTACCCTCCGCGTGGGACTCTATCCCGGACCCCGCCATAAATAGCCCGGCACCCGCGCCGTCTCTCCCAGTCCTCGCATTGTCTAGCAGCAGTAGCAGCCGCACCGCCTTCGCCGCCGCTCTGCGCTCGCCGCCGAACGCCGTTCTGCGCCGTCGGACGCTGCAAGCTCTTCCCGAGCTGTGCATCATCTTCGCGTAAGTGCCGAACGTCCTTCCCCTCTCTTTTCTCCCTCGGTTGTGCTCTGTTGGACCTCGCCGTCGTGCACAGAGGTCCCGCCGCCGCTGTTCGTCGAAGCCGGCCATCCTCGGCCATCCTCAGACCTCTCCGAGCTTCGCACTCGCCTCATGTGCGTGCGGAACACCCCTCCCCTTCGTTTCCCTCTCTTTTGTGCTCTGGATTGCTCGCGCCGTCGTTGTAGAGCACCGCAGCCATGGTTCACCGCCGTCGGTCCTCCACGTCCTTCTCCGAGCCCGACCAGTGCCCTAGGCGAGTTCGCGGTGTCGTCCTCTATCTCCCGGTGTGCTCGGATTTGAAAACGGGTCACCAGAGCTCCCGATCGGCTTATGCCGACGAGCCTCGGGCTCGGCCGGCCATGGCACCGCCGCGCGCCGCCCTACTCCGGCTGCCGCGCCGCCCTCTCCCTCCCTCCATCTAATCTGATCCATCCATCTCTGATCCAATGCACCAGAGCCAGCGATACCCCTTCGGGTGGTAAATTTGCTAAAGAGACCCTGAGTTTTCAGACCCTCAACCCGCAGTCCACAAAGCGTCTTTCATCTCTACGCTTTCTCCCTCTGGAAAGCGTAATCTCCTTTAAATCTGATTTAATTCAAAAATAAAAAAAATTCCTATTTTCAGTTTTGCCACTGAAATTCAAATGCTTATATTTTCTTCGTTTTAAATCCAAATCGATCCGTTCAAGTTGCGTTAGATCCGTAATTTTATGCTCTATCCAGTAGTATAGATTTCATCTATGTTAATTACTTTTGAAAATCAAAGAAAATTATTTTGTTAATGCTTTAATCTTGCCCTTTTCAAAATCCTGTTTAATCTATAACTTATTCGTTTTAGATCCGATTAGCGTGATTCTCATGTCTTTGTGATCGTAGTAAAGTATAGATCTGTTTTATAACCTTTTCAAAGCCTCTTTATTGTTTATGGTGTAATGTTCTGATCATGTCTTTATTGCTTCATGTATGATTGTTCGGGTGATTGCGTGGTGATGTTGATTGAGTACAGCCGGTGAGATCTTCGGTGAGCAAGAGTTCTTTGCAGCAGATCAGGATCACCAGGAGCTTTGTGATCAAGGCAAGTTTAACATAGGACCATCCTTGTTACCTATTCACCCTAATTCATCTAGTCATGATTGCATGTGTCTAATTTGATTCCTATTAGATCTATACCATAGCTTTGTTATCCTTGTACCTTGTCACCATGGGTTTCTATGAAGTTTGGACTAGCATGCTTGTGGTTCGTGAAAGGCACCTTTGCCGAGCTGGTTATGGGGTATAGCTTGTGTGGGGACCGCTGCTGGTGGTACCATCGGGGTGTCCCATATTCCCCTTTGCATTGGGTCCGTAGGGTCCGCTACATGCTAGAAAGAGCTTTTGAAAGACTTCATAGTGTACCCTGCCCACTCACCTTGGAAGTGTTACGGGAGTCGAGAACCCGGGCATATGGCTACACGGCTTGTGGGTAAAGTGTATAACCTCTACAGAGTGTAAATCTATCATGATAGCCGTGCTCACGGTTACGAGCGGCCTGGAAAACTCACAGTGTAGATGATCATGTTGTTTCGTGGTTAATGTTGATTATTATATATATATCATGTGGTTATCAATTGGGCTATGCATAATTAAAGCTAAGTGTTGGTAAACTTGACCAAGTTAAAAGCAACCGCAGTACAGACAGTGTCAACCTTTGAGCTTCATAACCCTATGTTACTCTTGCTGAGTACTTTAAGTGATCACTCTTGCTTTCTCAACCCCTTCAGATGGCTATGAAGACTACCGTGAGGAGTACTAGGCTAGTGATCAACCAGTCGGCGTTCCCTGTGAAGTGGAGCTTCGTCGCGAGAGTTATCTTTATTTTCCGTTGTTATGTTTAATAAATATTATTCGTTATGTAATAAGCACTCAGTGATGGTATTATTTAAAGATTTGTCGGCTTATGTGTGTGATTGATCTCTGGGCGCACATGAGTTACTCATATTCAATTTTATCCTTAAAATTGGGTGTGACACCGGAGTCCCAGCAGTGATGAGGGCTGGCGCCGTCACCTCCGGATCCGGCAGTGGTGTGCAGAGGGGCACCAACCTTACCTTCGTCGTCGAACACCAAACCCTAACGCCGCCGGTATCTCACAGAAATGGTGGTGGAACTGGAAGCGGAAGGGGGAGGAGGGAGAGGAGGCGAGCTTATAACGAGGGGAGGAAATCACGCACGCGGAGGTTTCCTCCTTCCCGCGCGAGCACGTGCGAGAGTGGCGACGGCCGAGCTCCAGAAAAACGGAGGGGACGAGCTTCGCTCGAGAGCCAGGCTGAGAGGTAGGGTTTGCACGCCCTCGGCCAGGCCGCGGCACGGGCCAAGACAACCAAACATGGGCCGTTGCAGCCGCTGGGCTCGAGCCACCTCCAAGCCCCGCAGCAAACACGCCCTTTATCTCTGCAAACACTGGCTTGGAGATTGCTGCAAAAACTGCCATTTCAAATCAACAATTTCAATTGTTTCTAGAAATTATTAAGATAACACTATATGCACATCACTTGCTGAATTGGTCTGGCATACAGACCTACTCCCTCCGTCCTAAAAAAGTGTCATTCTAAGTGTTTGTGCCACAAGTTTGATTTAATTTATAGAAAATATGTTTAACATTTGAATCTCCAAATAAATTTATTAAAAACTAGATTTAAAAATATTTCCAGTGATACTAATTATATATCATAAATATTAATAGTTTTTAATAGAAAATTAGTTAAAGATGTTTCTCGGGTGGCATGGAAATTTGTTTCAGTGTCCTTTTTCCTTGACCACGAGAGGATGCTTTGCATGAATTAATTCTCTCTGCATTAGCGCGTGTCACCGGGCAGTCGGGCACCAGACGTTTGACTGCGACCTGCGTCGACCGTTGACCTCGAACGGCCGTAATTTTACAGGAAGAAAGCGAAGAACTGTGCCACTGCAGTGGTTTTGGAGTGAGGCCGAGCGAATATATGTGCTTCTCTTTTTGAACTGCAAAACAATGAAAGTTGTTGGTTCAGCTTTGAAAAAAATGTTTCTACTACTAAAAAGAAGGCGCCTTATAAAAAGAATTGAGAGATAATTAATAGCTAGGTCCTTATCAGTCTTATGAGAACTTTTCGGATTTATTTTTTCTAGGGCATCTTGTGAGAATTAACACGGGTTTTATTGCAATCTCTATTTAGTAATAGTAAGACAAGATGGTTAAATAAATCAGAGTTTCTGTCCTGGTAATAAGCTAGGTAAAAAAAAAACTGAAGTCAAGGGGCATGGATTAATTTTCGTGTTTGTACATCAGCTTAGGTGCAATCTTGATTTCCACATGCATGAAGCAGCAGAACGTTCAGGCCACGTCGAAGGCGAAACTGACGGAGAGAGTCACTGCACGGGCGCTTGGAACCTTTTTCATAGCCATGGCTTAGCTATCACATTACATGTCAGTAGCCATGAGTCCTTGACAAATGAAATGACAACGAAATGTAATCAGGGACAGGGAGTGGTAATTATAGAATTACTGCCCTCGTGTCTGTACACCAAACGTGCGCCCGTCGCGGTTACACTTGATGTACAACTCTATGCAGTGAGCGGTCACCTGACTACCACACATCTGTTCTTTGTACCTGCCCGCCTATTCGCTGCCCCTGTTTTCGATGAAGCTCAGTAGAAACCCGCTGACGATCCTCCGGGCTATTGGGTTGGGTATGTGCCGGCACAGCCGACCATCTACATAGGCGACCATGCCTGAGACCGCAAACCTCCCGACAGTCCACAGCCTGTTCCGCTTACTCAGGACTCCACCAGATGATGACGAGTCACCTTCGCCCTCATCTCCTGTCGGTTTCTTCACTCTTGACATGACTCCAGAGATGGCCTTGCTGGCTTCCCGGTGCAGCACGCGCACAGCGAAGCTCACAAAAAGGTGCTCGCACAGGGTGAGCACCGTCGGCGCAATCCTCCATTCCTGCAGGCAGTTATAAGATCGATTACTCTCTCACAACAGGAAAGGTACCGGCGTATGGCTTCCATGTGAAAACAGAACTTACACGTTCATTTCGCAGATGGCGCAGCGGTCGAACTGTGGAAGAATCTCCTTCCAACAGTGCCTTGCTCACAAGAAAGCTTTTCACATTGTCCACGATTTCGTTTAACAGAGCGCTATTTGGTGGCAGATTTTTCAGGACAACCTGGAAGAGAAATTGTGTACTATCAGATTGTTCAGACGACCACAGTATTTCTATGCACGTGCTGACTTGCGCTCAGCCGCTCACTCAGGGAAAAGAAAAACAGAAGTTCTAGGTGAAAACATGCAGGAGGTCACAGAAAGCAAATTGATATGAGGAAATTACCTGATCATCAATCACCCTGACACGGAGGTATTCTTGCTTATACATGACATCCAACATAGCCTGTAGGTACCCTTCAATGTATAGCTGAACAATTGCACAGGACATGTTATAGATTTAAAGTGGTAACATCATTCGAAAAGATTCAAAGTTAGCAAAAGATGGGAAGAACCTCGTCAAGTCCAGGACTATGATCGAGTTTGATCTTTCTGTCAGGACCTCCCTCCATTATAGCCTGTCCTAAGACAGATGGCTCCATTGCCAACCTCAAAATGCCTTGGTGGAAACCAGTAACCTATGCACAGAAGAGGAAAAAATGCTTCATAATGTTTTAATACAAGGATGACGTCAGTTCACCAAGTCTAATTGCATGTGTGTGTTTTAAATAAGGAAACAAAAAAAGGAAAAGTGGCATGAGTTTATCATGTAGAAAAGGAGTAATACCATGCCATTCAAACCATTTGTTTCTGCTCCTCTCACAACACTATCTGAAATTTCTGTGACAGCAGCGAAGAGAGCGTTCGAACTTGCAGCTTTAACCTAGAGAAGACCCAACATTACATTGACCCCTTGGAAGAAAATATTGATAGTAAGTTTTGGAAGCTCACAGTTTTCCCGAGATCACCAAGGTACCGTTTTGTGCCAGAAAAACCACCCGCCTTCATGTTCTTGCTTATAAATTTAAACATGCCTGCATAGTCCAGAAATAAGTAAAGCAAACGGTTCAAATCTATAACAGAGGAAAAACAGTCCATATGTTTAGAAGCAATCTCACAATCCATTATGCAAAACCACAATACAGTAATTCAAATAACACAGCATCAATAAACACGCTATTGATTATTGTTCAATTATCATAGTGAGCACCTTCCAAACTACAAGGCCAGAGCTCCAATCGAGTAATTTTCCAACAGTCAATGATCATGGAGCATTCCTACAAATATCTGAACATATTTTTATTGTTTACCTATGGTAAGCCCAGGGACGTTGAGCGATCCATCAGAAGGGTCGAAGAAAACATCAAGAACAGACGAAGCAGAGTCATCAAAAATTGAGGCAAAAGATGGAGGAAGCAACGAGCTTCCCTTTGTTACATAGACTGCCCTCAATACATACCTATCAATTACTCGAATGTTATTCATTAGTTTGGGATATCCAGATTCACCAGATGAGAATGTAATAAATGGAAAAGATGTAACATACCATGAATAATGCTGAGCGCATTTTAGAAGTAGCTCACGAAATGTAACTGAAGCATGATTTAGGAGAACCCCATTGAGTTCCACAGCTGAGTTGCTAATTTCAGGCACCTGAAAATGAAGGGGTAAGAGATGACACTGTGATGTGAAGTAACGAAACAGGTCCTTTTATGATAAAAAAGTGTCCACTTTGTCAACAGATGAAATATGCTTGAAAACATACCTTTATAACACTATGAAGCATTGCTCTCAAAGCCTCTTGAGCAGAACTATACGTTGTGCGTCGGCCACCAGGCCGAAAGCTTGCTATGATCTTTAAACCATTGCATTTCATAAAAATCCCCAATCAGTATTTCAAAATTAACACTACGAAATAATTACAGATGTGAAACAAAACGAGAGCAAGGAACCTTAATTGGATGTACTTCAAAATGTCTGAAATAAAATTGTGTACTCGCTGTGCCTGAAGGTGCAAGTGATGTTCTCCAAAATGGTACTAGCTTCATTAACGTTTCCTCATCAATCTTAAGATCAACAGGCTGTGACATCATATCTTCATTAGAGTTGCGATATTGCACTAGTTAACAATGTCCAAAACAGAAAGCCTAAGAACATACTGTTCTAGATGTTAGCAAGGAGCAAGCGTGTCATCTAAGTTACCTGTAGAATGATGGAACAATACTGTATTTGTTTGACACTGGAGTGTGTTGAATTCAGTACAAAGACCATACGAAGAATATTTTCATCGAGAGTAGAATCCTGGAGCTTGTTCCTCCTAAGAATTGACCCGAATGAAGCTCCTTCCCATTTTTCATCCACATTCAGTGACTGCAGTTGTTTTGAAAGATTTTTATTTGTTTACATACTAGCAAAATTGCTCTTGCATTGCAATGGAACAACAGAGAAAACAATTACATGTACAAATGATTAAAAATGTAGATAATTGCTAATGCATGCAAATAAGACAGTAAGCGAGTTCCTAATAATCAGCCTCGGTGGTGGTGATGACATTGCAGCAGGTACACCATCATCATGAACTCCAATGGGTAAATCTAAAAAAAAAAAAAGATGCAACTGCAAACTTTGTTCCAGCCAATAGGAAATCTAGTTGCATGCATTTTTGCATTGAAATATAAAATTTCAGAGGGGCCAATACTTACGTGGATTGCAACAGATACATGCTTGAATCTATTTGTGACAACTGAATCCGAAGAAATATGCTGAAGTCTTGCTGTTAAGATTGTAGATGGCAATTGGACATTTTCCCCATTCTTCAACAAGGTGAACATGAAAAGAAAAGGATATTTGAGACTTTGTTTGACTTGCAAGTATGAATAGATTACTGGCATAATTCATGAAAAAATGGTTTCATGCTTAGGCGTGGTGGAAGTCAAAAGGAACAAACCTGGCCCTTGTCAAGAAGATGAATACACACATAAGAAATTCGGAACTGTACATTTGCTATTGGCCGTTGAATTTTCTCAACTTTGGGATTATCTGCATGTTCACATATTCGTAAAACTCTTGCCAAACCATCAGCATACACTTCATAGCCAATTTTGAACACTCTCAATCCAAATGATTCATCAAATCTTTGTTTTCTTGAATTGAGTCCATCGCTGAATGAGAAATCCAGATTAAGCCTGCTATTTTGGCGCATCTTCAAAAATGGCTTCCATGGGCTGATTTTATCTAATTTAATTTCACGCAATGCAGGTGTATCTGGAGAAGAACAATCATAGTGTTACTTGTTAAAAACTATGATTAAAGAACCATAACAAAGATTAAAAGCAGTAATGTGTTAGACAGAGACAGGGAAGTTAAGAACAAAAGGTCATGTGAATAACCAGGTGGCATCTCACCAAAAATATTTTCCTAACTATACACACTGCAACTGAATCAGTGAGCTGCAAACCACTGATGTGGGCATGTAGCCAATTTAGTTTTGTTTTATACTAGTTTAAAACTTTAAATAGTGTGAGGGGTAGTTCGAGCTCACGGGTGAACTACCCACTTATATTTCAAATTACCCCTCCGTGTACTCCCTTCGTTCCAAATTATAAGACGTTCTGGATTTTCTAGATGCGTTACTTTAACAATATATCTAAGTGCATAGCAAAAGCTATTGTATCTAGAAAAGCCAAAATGTCTTATAATTTGGAATAGAGGGAGTGGTTATTATCTAGACTCTAGAGCGGGTTGTTTTCTTCATATAGACTCTAGAGCGGGTTGTTTTCTTCATATACACATGATTGTATAGCTTCCTGATTTGGGTATTGCAAGGCATCGAATTGCACATGTACAAACAATTCAAGCTAACAAAGTAACCTCCAGCCAATAAACCACATCCTGCCTAACAAACAAATCGAAATCAACTTGATGATGAAGGAAATAGTAAATGCCTAAGTTAGAGACATGTCTAACAATATAATATTGAAAATTAATGCTGTTTCTTTATGCTTTCCTATTAGATATATATATATATATATATATATATAGCCAAGTGGCTTGATGTACAAGTATAGTAGACAATACGGTACAATACAAGTTAGCTATACATATCTCTAATATTTCCAGTTTCATTGGTTTTGTAATTAGTAATGATCACCAACATAATACATTAATAAACAGAATAAGTAACTATATGTTATTGCGAGTTAAGAACTTGCCTAAAATGCGGACAACCAGTTTGCGAGGTGAACTTAAATCATCCCAAGCATATTGTTCTGACTCTTGAGGGCGTAATACATCTGAATCAGCTGAATCCTAGAACAAATTAAAATATGTATCGGTAATATCATGATAATGATTGGTTCCCTGATAGAATAAAATAAAAGAGCTAAAAATGATCTGCACCTTCTGGAAATACATGATAGATGATTCACTCAAATAATTTTCTATTCGATATGGGAGTGCAACCTTCGGTGGTTTAGTGAAGTGTAAGACAAAAGAAGTTTTCTCTTGAACAACATCAACAGAAGCAAACAGTTTCAGCTTCCCAACATTCAAAGGGTCTGTTTTAATGCCATCTTCTACCATTCCTTCTGATGATCTTCTAAATTTCAAGAAAAAACGACCAATTGATGAAACACAGATTGGTCCAGACCAACTGTATCCAGGTTCTTTTGGACAGAATTGGATAAAAATGTGAGAATCCTCAAAAACATTTCTGTGCTTCTTAACAAATAAATCAAAGTAATTTACTTCTCGCTTTTTCCCAGGTTTCCATGTCTGTAAGGTAGCCCGTTGTTTAGCTTCAACTGTCAACCCATCAATGTCGTGCTACATAATTGGTAACCAAAACCATTAGTATCAGATGAGGGCAACTACAAATATATTATATTGGATGTCAACAAAATATGTTACAGCATAAGTGACACACCTCAACAAGACATTGACGAACAGCAATTGCAGCATTAGACTCATTTGAAACAACATATCTTGGAACTATTAGTACTACTTGTGATGGCACAGGCAAGTTATAAAGAACAGGTTGGAAAGACACTCCAAAAGCAGCCATACGATGGGGCAATATATTATCTTGGATCTCAAGAAAAAATTCAGTGAAGCCAGATAGTGCTTCCAAATCAATAATAACTTCTGATCCTTTCTCACTATGCAGGCTTATTCGTAATTTGCTTGACCTGCCATGTATAAGTTATATAGTTATAAACATGTTTTGAGAACTCAGTACCAGGGAAGCATACTGCTTTGCATTTACATTTACAGTAACACCAAATATATCTAACAAATGAAGAAAATGGAACCACTTTCCTGACTTTATATTCTATATATCACCAATAATCAAAATTTTATCTTAGCCAATGAAGAATGTTTCACAATAAACAAAGTGTTAGCCTAAACCTTTAAACAGTACCTATCGTTTAGCTGCTTATTTGGGCTAAACGGAGATTAAACAGGATAAAGGCTGGTTAAACGGACACGGCAAGCTATTGTGTAGCGTTTGTGGCATGTAAACAGGCTAAACGCCCATGTAGGGGAACAGGTATGAATTAAATGGTCCTCACCTTAAGACCAAAAGATAAGAAAAAATGTGTGATTGTAAGTTGTAACATTGAATAGGCAATACACGTTGCTGTTTATGAAGAACTTTCTGGCAGGAACCATTAAACCAGTCATATGATTATGATAGCACATCAGGTGGACAATTGGCCATATATCAAACATTATCTATAATACAGAAACAATTGTGTTATGATCATGCAAGTCTATCACTGGGCTAGGGCTAGAGCAAACAAACCAGCTCAGGCTTAGGTGAGGAACAAAGTGTTCACAACCATAGCAGATTGACTATTTGCAAAAGTAAACTCTACGAAACAAGACATGGTGACTGAATGAAATTTTGTGCAAAATAGCTAGCTCCCCTGTGTTGAATCAAGAACCATTTTTCAATCAGCAGAGAACAAAGCCAATGTGACTCCTTACTTTATAAACCAGGAGCTCATTGACATTGAGGGCAAAATACAACCATGTTGGGGAGGAAGATTGATACTGTTCATTCCAGATTCCAACCTGCAAGATTTCAGCATTTCATGAGCAACAATGTAAGATTGCGTACCTAGTACTCAAATTTACATACACAGGTAGTGGTTTTTGATGTGAAGCTGTGCACTGTAGCATGTAGTCACTGGTATTGTGTAATGTGTATCTTGTGAATACAGCAACCTGCACAATCAAGAGACTGACTATCAGGTAGATAATTTGAAGTCTTCAAACTTTTAATTCCCAAAGACATGCGGTTTCATCAGATGTCAATGGAAAATTAAGAAGCAACAACATCAAAATCGTCATCCTACCTCCAACAAGCCTTTCTCCTGACGTAGTAATCTTAAAGAAGAATGAAACTTCCCAGGAACAAATTCTAATTGCATGTCAAGAAACTGAGCTTTACTCGTCTGCTTTTGCATTCTCTTAACCCAGTCACTACTATTAACTGTCTTAGATTTTGAACCATATGAAACCAGTGTGACTGAGAAATTAAATAGTGTAGGATTCACATAGAAATAAGCACTTGAACCACTTATGATCATTGCCTGCTTGCCAATACCGCCAAAGTCATCTTCTATGACATTTCCTGTATTATAGTATATAAAGGAATAAGTAAAACATATCCTTTTGTTGTTTGCTTCCTTCAATAGGAACATCCACTTTTCCAAAACTAAATGCTCATAGATAAGAGTTTACCCTGTTGGCAATCTGTCAGAACCACATGTACGTCTGTTTGCAAGAAATTATACACTTGTACAGTTGGATATATGAAAATTTCTCTCTGGAACTGTAAAGCAACTGGTGCACTTCTTTCAGAAACGTGAATACCATTTGTGGACTGCACAGGCACATCTCTACCAAGAATATGAATTAAAAAATGAAGATCTGTAACATGATGGTCATTGGAAAAAACAGGGCAACTTAGAG
Source organism: Microstegium vimineum (assembly GCA_022036555.1). Lineage (NCBI taxonomy): Eukaryota > Viridiplantae > Streptophyta > Magnoliopsida > Poales > Poaceae > Microstegium > Microstegium vimineum. Next base: position 38,951,273 of record CM039129.1, on the reverse strand, counting down.
AGCTGAAAGAAGACTTCATGGAATCAACATTGAAGGCTTTCCTTAGATTATAGTTAAGCTTTTCTATAACGCCAGATATACGGATGGTTTTTTCACCGGTGATGTCCTCTGACCACTTCACTAAAGCTAGCTGGCCAATATTTTCAGAATGTTCCGAAATATCAGGTCTAATTGACAACATAAAATTTCCTGAAATGAATTGGACAACTGTCAGATAAGTGTCGTATAATAACTACTACCTCTGATCTGAATAATTGACATTTTAGGCTCATGCACCTGGATGCTTAATAAAAAGTTGCAACCACAAGGAGCATGAACAACACATAACACATGATAATGTATATGGGATGATAATATTTGAACTTAGTTTATGATCAGGATTGCATTTTTATCAATATTCGAATATTAGAGCAGTACCTGGCTATTTAACTGATAACAATAGCACTACATACAAAAAGAAGAGAAAAATACATGATGAACACATGGGATATGAAGCACATAAAAATTTGCAATTTGAGAGAGTGGCGACATACGTTCGAAAGGTTGTTGCAGAGGTGCTAGGTGTGACCAAAGGAAGTGGATGCGCTATGAAAGACACTTGGTGGTGGAATGAGGATGTTCAAAAGGCAATTAAGGAGAAGAAGGAAGGCTATAAGAGCTTGTTCCAGGACCGGAGTGCAGATAGCATAGAGAAGTATAAGGTGGCAAAGAAGGCTGCAAAACGGGCAGTGGCGGAGGCAAAGGGACGGGCTTATGAAGATTTGTACAAGCGTCTTGATACGAAGGAAGGAGAAAAGGACATCTATAGGATGGCTAGGACTCGTGATAGGAAGACGAGGGACTTTACTCAAGTCAAGTGCATTAAGGATGAGAGGGAGCAACTCTTGGTGAAAGAGGATGAGATCAGACAAAGATGGCAAGAGTATTTTGACAAATTGTTCAATGGGGAGAACGAGAACTCCCCTGTTCAGTTGGACGACTCGTTTGATGACAACAATAGGCGCTTTGAGCGGAGGATTCAAGAATCGGAGGTCACAGAAGCGTTGAAAAGGATGAAAGGGAGCAAAGCGATGGGCCCGGATGGTATCCCAATCAAGGTGTGGAGATGCCTTGGGGATATAGCTATAGTATGGCTAACCAAGATGTTCAATAATATCTTCCGATCGAACAAGATGCCTGAGGAGTGGAGAAGAAGCACTTTGGTACCAATCTACAAGAACAAGGGTGACATCCAGAGTTGTAATAACTATCGTGGGATTAAGTTGATGAGCCACACTATGAAGCTATGGGAGAGAGTCATCGAGCACCGCCTGCGAAGAAGGACACGAGTAGCTACCAACCAATTTGGTTTCATGCCTGGAAGGTCAACCACAGAAGCAATCTTCTTGTTAAGACAAGTTATGGAGCGATTTAGAGAGCAGAAGAAGGACCTACATATGGTTTTCATTGACTTGGAGAAGGCTTATGACAAGATACCAAGAAATGTTATGTGGTGGGCTTTGGATAGACATAAAGTCCCAACAAAGTACGTGACCCTCATCAAGGACATGTACAACAATGTTGTGACTAGCGTTCGAACCAATGATGGTAATATTGATTACTTCCCGATTAGAATTGGGCTTCATCAAGGGTCAGCCTTGAGCCCGTATCTCTTTGCCTTGGTAATGGACGAGATTACAAGGGACATTCAAGGGGACATTCCTTGGTGCATGCTCTTCGCCGATGATGTAGTGTTAGTTGATGAAAGCTTGGCGGGAGTAAATCGAAAACTTGAGCTGTGGCGGCAGACCCTTGAGTCTAAAGGTTTTACACTAAGTCGGACTAAAACCGAGTATATGAAATGCGACTTTGGCACAACGGCTCAGGATGAGGGAGATGTGAGTTTGGAAGGTTAAGTCGTGCCTAAAAAGGACACCTTCCGATATCTGGGATCGATGCTACAAAGGGATGGAGATATTGATGCGGACGTTAGCCATAGAATCAAAGCAGGGTGGATCAAGTGGCGTCAAGCTTCTGGCATTCTATGTGACAAGAGGGTACCCCAAAAGCTAAAAGGCAAGTTCTATAGGACAGCAATTAGACCTGCAATGTTGTATGGAGCCGAATGTTGGCCCACAAAGGCTCGACATGTTCAACAAATGAGTGTTGCAGAAATGCGCATGTTGCGTTGGATCTGTGGTCACACAAGAATGAACCGAGTTCGGAATGATGATATACGTGATCGCCTAGGGGTGGCACCAATTGAAGAAAAGCTTGTCCAACATCGGTTGAGATGGTTTGGCCATGTCCAGAGGAGACCGCCAGATGCACCAGTGCGCTGTGGAGTCTCAAGCCAAGCTAATAATATAAGGAGAGGCAGAGGAAGGCCGAAGTTGACATGGGCGGAGGCGGTGAATAGGGATTTAAAAGCTTGGGATATATCTAGAGATCTATGTTTGGATAGGATTGCCTGGAAAGCAGCTATTGAAGTGCCGGAACCATGACTTGGGTATCTTGTTGGGTTTCAACTCTAGCCTACCCCAACTTGCTTGGGACTACAGGCTTTGTTGATGTTGATGTTGATGTTGAGAGAGATCCTGAATGCAAATAAACTTGCATCTGTTAGACTTCACAAGTGTTCATGTAATCGGGTGCAAGGTAAGTAGTACCTAATAATTTACCCATGAAGGCATCGGAAAACACAAGAATGACTGCAAGAAGTAGCCAATGAGAGGGGCCTTTGGCTCTTGGCTGGGGCTGCAGCACTCCAGGATTTGCTTCTAAGGACACGCTTACACTGCAATCTAGTTGTGTTAAGTGAGTTGATCACTATACCCTAAGGGCCTGTTTGTTTGAGCTGCAGCTTTTGAGCTTTTGGCTCAAAAAACTAGTTTTCTTGCTTTTAGCTTCTGGCTGTTGTCTTTTTGCTATTGACTTCTGTAATTTTTTCAAATAAAAGGCAGGAGCTCTGCCGCTCAATTAAGTAAGGATAAAGAAGTTTATGTACAGAAGGCACCCCGTGGCGCCAAACACTACGATCCTAGGACCAGGATAGGCATGTTGCACCGCTGATGGTGTTTACCCATCAAGGGATACAGCCCTACATCTTTGCATCATATCCTCTTTTGTCAATGAGGCCACCTGCTGGACCGTTTTGTTCTCGTTTTTGAAGATCCTCCTATTCCTTTCCTTCCATAGGTTCCAAAGAATGTAAATGAGGATTGCACTGAACCGCCTTCGATCCTGCTTTGGCACCTTGCTTGCTGCCTCCTCCCACCATTTATTGACTTTTGAAATAAAAATTTTCTATTGACTTTTGTAATAATTTTTTAGCTTCTCAGCACACCAAAAGCCAGAAAAGCTCCTCTCATAGTTTTTTCCTCAAAAGCCAGCTTTTCAAAAGCCACATCAACAGTTGGTCTGTTTGTTTCAGCTTATGACAAACAGGCCCTGAGTGTGGCGAACGTTTTTAGCTTTACTCTAGGATGTGGTGGGTGGGTGGGTGTCTTTGGGGCGGAGATGGGATTTAATCCCTAACCTTCACATTTGTACTTGTCTCCTTATTAATGAAATGACACACAGCTATCCAACGTGTTCGAGAAAACCCATGAAGGCATTGAACATGGAAACTCTTTCTTGCGCAAGCTACATAGAATGGTATACAAAAGAATGGTATGCAGAATTAACACTACAATAATGTGTAACCAAAATCATTTCTAAGTACTACCATTTTCCAAGGTATTTAATGCTATTGTAGATGGACCAAGTCCTGTAGCACTGGGCGGTACTGTAGCTGTGTGGGTTGTCAGTAGGGATAAGATTAGGTTGTTAGGGTTAGGGCCAGCTATAGATCTATATAAGCAGGCACTGTGCACCATTTGTAACCAAGCAATGAAGAAGAATTAATCCTAAATGCCTCAATCCGAGTCTCCCTCCAAGCCAACTTGGATAATGATCTAAGGATCATAACATCTAGCATCACTATATCAGCCATTTTAAAAGGTTGAGAAGATATAATGTTTGAATATACACTAAATAGTGAAGATAATACCCAAAGGAAACTAAGTAAAGTTTGTGTACAGTGTGGTCCTATGGAGGGCCTTTTCTAAACCTTTTCTCCAATAGTTGTCCATCAATCCTCATGCAATGACTTAGCAGCTAATAAGAGTTATTTCGTCATGCAAAATGGGAACCAACATCATGCCAAGATAATGTATAGTTAGTTACCAAGAGCTAGAGACATCAATGCTCTTTTTGGTCCACCAGACAAATCCATGGCGTCAAATACTCCAGTAGATTCATCAACCATATCTCCACTTCTAACTGTGACAAATACAGCCTCTTCACTAGCTTTGTTTGGCCTCTGAAACCGAAGTTCAAGAGGAAAGTCGCTCTTATTATGGATCCTCAACAGAGGTTGAACTGTAAGAGATAAGCCTTCCTGCATTTAGTTAGCATTATGAGAAGACAAAATTAGAATACAAGAATGATTATGTAAGGAAAAGTACAAAAACATTTAATTTCCTACCTCAGAATTCTGGGACACCTTGACCACAATAAATGGTCCAGAAAAGGTTCTCGGGTCTACAGAGGTAATGGAAAGTAGTTCAAACCAAAAGATACTTTAAAGCAAGCAGACTCAGAACAAAAATGTAACTTTGGAAACATATATGTCTAAAAACTGCTGAAATTTCTAGGAATGAATATTCTCTGAAAGAAATACCTTTGACTGGTGACACGCGGGTTCTCCATGCAAAAATACCAGACTCATGGAGAGAGATGCTGATTGGAATAGTTGAAAATACCCCTTCCTTGAGTAAGCAAATAGAAACCACATTTTGATCATGTGAAATATTATCATCAAATGTTAAGTGCCTGGAGGATGTGTAAACATGGAGTCTCAAACAAAACAGGAGTATAGAATACAAAGAGCAACAGGATCAACATCCAGAGGACTGAATGAGTCATAATTCATTGTCCAATGATGACAATGTGCAAAATTGTTAAACATATCCCTTGCTAAGATGACAAGAATTATCTAAGTAACCAACAAAATAAACATACCTCAAGAAAACTGAAGTTGACTGTTGCCCAGGAATTATTGCATCCCCATTATCTTTAAAATGACACACAAGTGCCAACCTTGAGCCGTTCTCTATCTGCAGAAGCAATGGTTAGTATGGGCATACCTCAATAGGAAAAGACAGACAGAGAGAGAGAGAGAGAGAGAGAGAAGAACAGAAGTATATATGCAATACTGTGAAATAATGTGTAGAATATGGCAAAATAGGATCGCAGAGCTGTCAGCCATATCATTAGAAAAGTAGATGTAACATTGTGGTCCACATTCATGCATCCAATTCCAAAATGAAATTCAACTCTGGTATATTGAATGATATAAACATAAGTTTTAGTTTATACCTTGCAGGAGTTAGGAAAGATAGCCGAGCTTCTGACAGCATATGGACCCATCAAGTCTAACTTTCCAACCAAATATAGAAGGATGTCAAATGAAAGCTCATTAATAAATATATCCACCTGCAAGAACGTAGATGAACCTTCTGTCAAAAGAAAAGAATAAAGGTGAGATTAACTACATTGCAGCTAAACAATTCAGTGCAGTTGAAACAAGCATATTATTAAAGTATCGCACCTGCTTTAATTGAAAGAAGAAATGAATGGCTGTCTTTCCATAGTTAGTTATGGGTCTGGGGTAAAAAACCTAAATCGAAAGAACGTATAGGAGGCGACAGGAGAGATGAGTTCTTCCCTGTTTGTCAGATAGCAAGAAATCAATTCCAAATATCCTTGACAGTATGTAAGAAACCAGCAAAATACAATTAGACAGGAAAACAAATATAGATATTAGCACAAGACTGACCACAGATTTTTTCGCGCGATGAAGTATTGCGCTGAGACTTTGAATGAACTTAGAATCCTGATTTTAGATGGGAATACTTGTGTAACAACACGGATATCACTTATGCAGGTTTGGACAATTGGGAAAACATTATCAGTATCAGAGACTTCATGAGTGATGGTAAAAACAAGCTTGTCAACATTGATGATTACATGTTGTGAACTCGCACCACTTGTCAATCTATCCCTCACAGAAAAAGGCACATCATCATCCACATCTAAGTAAGTGTTATTGTCCAAATTCATATGGTTAACGGTTAGTCTTGAAGCATCAGACAAAATAGATTCATCAAAAACCTGCACTTTAAATGGATTTCCTGGCTTTTTCACAAACTCTAGCAAGCCATCAACAAATGCAATGCCATAATTGTTTTTCTTGTTGACAAGATGGTACGAACTTTTTGGTATAACCTTGTAAGGTTTTCCATCATCGCTGTCATCATCAAAACTATCAACCCTGAAAGGAAGTGTGCTCCAAATCGAACACGGCTTGTCAACATCAGAAGAAATTTCAACGAAATCTGATCCTTGAGAAAAACTAAGGGCCAACTCTTTGCCTTCATTATTCTTTGCACATAAAGATAAAAGAGAAATACACTGTGTGTTGGATCTCCAGCTTTTATGGTGCTTCACCTGGAGAGAAAAAAAAAGGTGATATAGTCTTTCTAAAAATCACAACAACCCTTGTAGATAACTATGATTAATAGCAAGAAATCAATCCCAGTATATAGGATAGTAGGTATCAAGCGATAACATTAAATAGAAAAATTAATTCTAGTATAAGGTATCAAGCTATAACCTTAAACAATGCGCATTCACCAGCAAGGGAATAATGGTATGCACCAACCACTTGGTATGTACTTCCAGTGTTTTTGACTGATACATACATCTGTTGATTAAGATCCCTTATAGCAACAATAGCTCCTGTTATGGCAGTAATACATGGATTAGCACAGTGTTATTTAGGTATATAAGATGCATGTCTGTCATTAAGCAGAATTACCATCAGGTATAGTATAATCCATGGGATCTAGCTGTGCTTGGTGACTGGTGCCACCGGACTGTATTTTCTTCTGAGTTGAACCAGAACTCATTATCCCATAAACAGGAGCATGTAGTGATGAGACCATCTGCAGATAGAAGCTATACCCATTGGATGATTTGTAATTTCATAGAACATAATGTGCAGTAGACCTGGACCAAATCTGACTTGGGCCATGACCAAATAAACTGCAATGGATGCATTTCCATATTCCTGATGAGATATTTTTCTCAGTTTATGTCTCCAAAACTGAGTGCTTGTCACAGAAGTGGATGCAAATGGCACATGTTGGCAAAAGATATATATTTTTTATGAGAACTTTTGCAAGGAATCATGGATAAGTGTGGGAAAAGTGTCCAAAAACAAGGGTGTTAGTATATAACATTATACATGGAATTAATAATGAAAATAGACGTAATATGGAGTCATAAACAGGTTTGTACAGTTCCTTGTTTTTTTAATAAAATCTCAACAGTGGGGGCCTCCCCTGCTGTATTTAATGTTCGAAAAAAATAAATGTGCCAAATAAGCTCAAATTCTGAACATGGAGAGGAAAGAACAATTCAAACCATTTGGTCTAGAATGCATAACCGGGTGCCAAGCGATGCTAGTTCTCCTAATTTTTCTCGTATTCTGTACTTATTTTTCTATTTCTAGAACTACTAGTCACCCATAATTATAGACAAAGCATAATAAGTCCAGGAGAGAGAGAGAGAGAGAGAGAGAGAGAGAGAGAGATTGAGGCATCACCTCAACGTTTGAGAGTGACATTGCTACCTCCAAACCAGAAAGAGACCCACTTCCAGACCAATCACCGCACAAATGTTCCAAACCGGAGTGACCATCCAATTTTTTTCTCTCGATCTTGATATAAGCTGAGAAATGCTTCAGGATCTGATTTTCATGTGATGAAAAATCTAGTGATGTGTTGCCTGTTAAAATTCCAAGTGCAGAACTTGAGCTTGAAGGAGCTTCGTGATCATGACTACGCATATTGTCTGCTTCTACAAATGGGAGATATTCTTGAATTTCAGACTGAGGTGAAAGATCAACAGACTTGCTGGATCGAAAGCGAGGTCCTGGTACATCTCTTAATTGTTCACGGGAATTCTTGTGGATACTACTAACAGTGGAGATCGAAAGGCGTTTCACTTCAAACAAAAACTCCATGCCAAGATTCATTTGTTGAAAACTCACATCAACTTCAAAAGTTAATCCCTGATGTGTACCTAAATGCAGGAAAAGATATATAGTTTATTGGCAGCACAACTGAACTAAGGATAGGCATATAAAACAATTACCTGATTTATCCATGACAACAAGAGTCAGGGACAGCCAAGTTAATTCAATATCAAGGCATTTGATGACACTCAATTTGGATTCCTCACTTTTAACATGAGCACCTAAAGGCACTGTTGTTGCCCCTCGCTCAGTATACCTGTTGGTAACAATAGAGTCACCTCCTGCAGAAACTGGAGCTACCTTATCTTCGACTAAGTTTGATGTTGCCCGCAGTGAGAGATCCACAAGCAGCCATAAGTAAACCTTGCAGCACAGAACAAGCTTAGCTAATGAAATTGTTTCCAGAAATATCAAGCCACCCTGTCAATAGCAGTTATAAAGTATGCCTTAAAAGCGAGACAACAAAAAGGGGAGGGATGCCAATTAGGAACAACTCAGAAATAAACTAAATGCTTCCTAGCTGGACATTTTCTCGATAAAAGCATGCAAAACAATGTCAATATAGCTAATCAGAAACCATGTTAGCAAAATCAGCATAAAAGACTTCAAGAAGAGTGGTGCACCTGGATTTTGCATTTGACAACCTGAAGATCATCATGGATCAATAGCGAGATTTCATGTTTGCTGTGCTGCCTCAATTCGGATAGGTAACTGTGCATTCTGTAGTCTCCAACAAAAACCTCTGTAAATTCAATTTTAACTGAATACCAATTTCCTAGAGAAGCATACATGCGATGACTTCTAGATTCATGTTGCAATTTATTGTCAGTCAAATTGATATTGGAACCAACACTAATACAAAAGATGCATTCTGATATAATGAGCTGGTTCTTGCTATGCAGTGAGCCACTAGATATGTATCCATGCTGGAGTATATCATTATAAGTACTCATTTGAGATTGATTCTCGAATATCACAGATTGAATTCCAGATAAACTAACGAGGAAGTCTGTGCATTCTCCATTAAGCACAAGTTTCACAGAAGAACTTTTGATGCAGAACCCAACACCTAGAGCTAATACATCAAGTAATTCCTGTGCTGCTATGCCCTCAAATACAGGTGAGCTGCTGATGTAGTTTACAAAATGATTGATAAACACAGCAGGATTTATCAAAAGTCCACCACGTGAAGCACTAAAGATGATGTCTGCTGACTCCAAATCAAGTTGCATTTCAACATTGAGTTCTACATGAGGATCCACTGTGTCTTCCTGGGCAATATGATCAAGAAGCTCCATCGTGCTCCCCTTCATATCCTTTTTATAAAACGATGCTAGTTTTCCAATAAAATCTCTAGAATACTTAAAGTTTCCAGGATCAGACTTCAATGCCTCCAAATGCATGCTTTCGATAAGCTGCAGAGTGTTGATAACCACCACAAGTAGAGTAAAGTAAAGTGAGTTAAAGCAGACATTACAAGGAGTAGAATACTTGGTTCAGAAATATAAGCCATGAAATGATTTAGGCAAATTTCCGATTGTTGTTCTTAATTCTAATTCTCACGTATACGCAAATTTAAGTCATGCATTATTCGTCCCCCTCACGAAGCATAGTAGGTAATATAAATCAAGGAAAAAAATAGCCCACTATTTTTGCCGCTATAGCCCGAAATAGCTTGAAAAAAATTGTGCCGCTATTTGCGTTCATGCACAATTTTGCCGCTATTTTGCCGCTAAAGTCCGCTAATTACGGTTTATAAAACGCTAAACACTTTGGCCTTAGCTCGCTATTTAAAACATGGATATAAATCAATAAACAATTTAATAGTGTCAAAAAATGATATAATCTGCTGTGCATACCTGGCAAACCATGAAGAGTTCATCCATGCAGAAGAAAGCTAGGAAACCAATTATCCTTCCTTTTAAGTTAGTTGAGATGACGTTTCTCACCCCAAAGAAGGAATAGACATAGTTCCTGCAAGGCGAAATATAAGAATTAAATGCAGCTGAAACATGCAACCTGATTCCCCAACAAACAGCAGTTGGTACAATAAACATCTTCAATTGTTCATCATAACTTATTGGATTGCATGCTACTATTATAACAGCTCTCATAAAACAGCCTTTCAGACTCAACTTCTCATACCAAATACCAGACCATGCAAATATAGTTTAGTTAACACACTGAACGAAAATATTTTTAGAGTCACACATCTACAAAATGAAAGGTCAACAAATGCTACCTGCTAGCTGAAATCAGGAAACTGCATGACAGCGGTCCACAAATGTGAGACTGCTGATTTGCCTCTAGATTATCTATCAGAAGAGTTAAACCAGCAAAGATGAAGCAAGCATCAAGCATAACATGCCCTGGATAAACATTCCTTGCACTACTTTCTATTTGTGGCTGATGATGTTCTTGGGGCTCCTCCGCACTAACAAATGTTTTATGTGATTCCTTGGTATGAGAATTTTCTCTTGGAGTTGAAGAAAGAGATGCTGGCCAAAGAGCACATTCCACATATGCTAGACTGAAAACTATGCAGGACCTGCTATTCATCTGAGAAAGCAAGGGCTTGTATACATCTTTGCTATTTTGCAACATATTATATTTATCAAAGAATAACCGTATACTTGGACCAGCAACCAGTGCTACAATATGAAGTGTGTTTTCTGGAATCACATCTAACATTGCAGCCTTTATTCTATGATTAGATGATGTCAATTTGTAAACAAGTCCACTTGTAGAGTCTAGATAGGTATCACCACTGTTCGAAAAATCAGCTGATCTTTCAGTTAGTTCTTTTGGCTGTTTGTGGTGCATGAACTGTCTGTACAGCAGATAAGTTGATGAAGCACATAAATAATCCAAATCAAGGTTTAGTCTCCCAATTGTGAATCTACATTGCTGGTAACCGCTTATACTTTTGTAAGGATCAATTAGAAAAGATTTGAATTCAAAAATAACAGAAGGTTTCTCATGATGAATCACACCCGATTCATTGTATGTGTTGCTAATTATCATCCAATTTGACCATAATTCATCCATATTACTCTTTATTAGGGCAGTTGACAAATCATCGTTCAAGTAAAAAGATCCGTCGGCTTGTTGTCGGGAGAATGGGCTCATACAAGCTGAGTCACACCAGAGAATTGTCCTAGAGTCAGTGTCCTTGGTGAACTCTGCTGTTCCAAAAGATGAACTCCTTCTGGGACTGTTGCTACTGTCTGCTTGTACCAACTTTGGGACACTGGAAAGGTATGTCTTCAGTTCCCCGAGAACTAGAAAACATGATTGTGTAGTGCAACCAGCTGAGTAAAGTAAGCAGGATGAGTTCATTACAAGATGCACCGAAGCTAACTCAATCTGAGTGTTTCTTCTGTCTGATCTTTTTGTATCAGTGAAACAATCAACGACTGGTAACAAAGTTACAGACAGTTCCCCAAGGTGTACGCTGACATGAAGCTCCATGTCAACATCATAAGTAGAACCAGGAAAAATATATGTGTATGATGCTTTGTTTCTAGGGCCCATCATCGCCCACACTGACCTCCATATGAACACAAGAAACCTCCATACATATAGGAAGGGCGTAAGAATTTTCAACAAGGAAGAAATCAGAACTGCTTTTGATGATTCCTGCTTTTTCAGTTGCTGTGACACAATCAGTTTTGAACGTGCAGCACACCTTGCTCTAGCAATAGCTTCTACAGGAATTTTATCTTCCAGACTAACAACAGTTTCCCATTTATGTCTAATAGTATCCAAGAGATTTTTGTTCCTTGATACCCAGCCACAGTTCCTTACTACAATCTTGTCTGAGGGATACCCTACTAATGTCAGCAACAGTACATAAGCATGGACATAGCTCCGCCAGAAAGCAGCATAGCTTACAGCCTTGCTTAAAGAAAACCTTCTGCACACTACCAAATTGCCAAGCTTTTGTGCAGCATCTTTCCAGAGCTCTCTGCCATTCCTAACCGCATAATCTTCCTTTTGGCTTGCAATATCCAATATCACCAGCAAAGAAGGAGCAAACTTTGGTGAAATTTCCCAGCAAGCTTTGGGGACATGAATGCCAAAGCCAGAAAGTTGTAGATTATCCAATCGAACTGAAGCTGATACGCCAGTGAAGGATGCACTGCAATCTACAGAATCATTCTCCTTCATTACGAATTCAAACTCAGCGCATTTAACAGACAATGTGTTCCTCTTTCTGGATGACATTAAAGACCCAACTAGTCCTCTGAACAAATTGCTGCGGAAAACAGGCTCAGGGCCAAACCGTAAGTCAGTTGTCCTCAGTACAAAAACATGGGAGTCGTCAAGGTATCGAACTTGTATCATGACATCGTCAAACCGCACCTGACCACAGTTCAGAAGCATAGTCGAAAACACTGAAGCTAACTTATCCTCCAGGGAGTTAACTACACCTTCGATCATCTCATGCAACATTTCGCCCTAACAAGTACAACAGGAGGCGGAAATTTTTGTCGGTGTTTAAGCCGAGCAATCGAAATAAGTTGACTACAAATACAGGCGGCTAATGATGCAAGTACCTGAGGGTCCAATGATGCAAGCACTCGCTTCTTCTCCTTAGATACCCAGTCCTTGTAGTTTGGCCGCTGCTTCTTCGGCGCAGGCTCCCTTCAGAATAGACACCATTTGACGCGTCAGCAATCAATTTCAGAAATACACGACAAGAGATACACCATGATAGCAAACAATGCCACAACAACAGCAGCGATAGCTGCTCCACCGACCCCAGTACGAGCGGCGCGAACGCAGGTGGGTCGGCAATCGTACCTGAGTGTGAGCGCAACATCCACGCCGCGCACGACGGCATCGATCGCGGGGGCGGCCCACGGCGAGGCGGCGAGCTCGACCTCGGCGACGGCGGCGCGGTCGAACGTGGCGGGCCAGGACGGGGACTCCCCGGCCCCGGCGGCGGCGTTGAGCGCGGCGACGTCGATCTGGAGCCCGTGTGCGACGGCGCGGGCGCGGGCGAAGAGGGTCGGCTCCACCCGCAGCTCCGCGGGGTCCGCCGCCAGCCACGGCCGCAGCGCGGCCAGCAGCCGCGCGCGCAGGGCCTCCGCGAGAACCATCAAGATGAGGGCTACGCGCCGCTAGGGCTCCATTGGCGGAGCAGAGATGGCGAGGAGGAGTCCGGATTGCGGCGGTTGCGCCTGTGGGGGATTGGGGCGGGGCGGCGCGGGGAGAAGGGAAGAGTGAGACAAGACGGGAAGACGCGATCAATGGGGACAGGACAAACGGGGATAACGATAGCGACGACGCGAGTAGCTAGAGCTTTCCAAAAAGCAAAAGAGTGATGACCAATCAGCTGCTGCCATTTTCGATTAGTATTTTTTTCTCATTTTTATTTTGTTTAAATTAAATAATACGTACCATTTTGCCATCCAGTCTAAGCTCTTCCAGCCCTAGGGGAGAAATTTCGACATTTGACCCAGTTCCCCTGCCTCGCAAGATTTGACATTTAATTCGGCCGCCTTTCAAAATTTGACACTGAATTCGTGATGTTACTTCGTTGAGTCAATATCTTCATTCACTTTCATACTATGGGGGTGTTTGGTTACCACCTCCTAAACTTTAGTGGACTAAAATATTTTAGTCACCTTTTAATACCTCTTGAGTGACTAGTGGAACTAAACCAACACTCTCATGGTGTAACCGGTCAGCTGGGCAGGCCAGAAAAGCGGCTCGCTGAGCCAGCCCGGGTTCGAGTCGCGGTATGTTCTTAAGATAAAAATCAGGGGGACGTCTCTCCCCCTGGTCGGAAAAAAAAGACTAGTGTAACTAAAGTATTTTAGTCACCTTTTAGTCAGTTTGTTTGACACTTTAGTCTCTCAAGTGATTAAAGTTTAGTCCACTAAAATTTAGGAGGTGGGAACCAAACACCCTTAGCATAATTTTAGTTCCATTCAATCCTTTCTCATTGGCGTGAGTAATTTTACTTTTCATTCCTTTAACTTCAATTTTATCTTTTTTTCCAGGTGGATATGTGATTGTTGATGAAAAGTTGCCAAGATTTGTGGTCCCTGACTTTGACTGATTTCAAGGTACGTAACTGGCCTTTTCTGGTTCACACTTCACACTTTACAAACTTAGATAACATGTTTCAAGTTTAATATCAAGTACCAAAATTATCTTCTTCACTCCACAATTTAGTTTGCCGGATGAAATTGGAACACATTCAATTTAGGTTCAGCACTTGTAGCTTGGAGCACCGGTGGCAGTAGACGAGATGGCCATAGTGACAAAAGATCCGAATGACTGAGGGGACGATGGCCAAGTGACAAACACCATGGAACTGATTACGCTCTCAAAATCGAGGGCTACAGTGACTAACTCCTTTCATCTTGTAATATGAACGCAGGTTTTCTGCCTTTGAGGGCACATGCTTTTCTGATGTGTATTGTCTCTCTCCTGATGTGCACGCATCCTTATGCACATCCAATGGTGCACATCAGGAGAGCATGTGCCCTCAAAGACAGAATTTACTTTCTCCTCGTAATATTTGTTGTTTTTTTTGTTCGTGTCATAAATTTAACTTAATTTATAAAAAATATGTGTAATATTTATATTTTCAATGATACTAAATATATATATAATAAATATTAATATTTTATTAATATATATTTTATCAAAATCGTCTTTCTTTAATATGGAAGAGACAAATATTTTAGGATGGAGTGAATAACAAACACGAGGAGCTGGTTAGATTTCCATGGGAAAGGAGCTTTAAAACATCGTACGTGGTACATCTCTATTGTTGAACAGTGTGGACAATGGAGCAGATTCGATAAACTCAAGAAATTAGACTTAGGATAGTCAAAGTAAACTTTTTTTTTTTGAAACAGACGGAGAAGAAATCAAAGCCTCGGTTAGCAAGAACGAGGAAACGACACTACCAGAGAATAGACTTTCGTCGATGTCTAAAATGAGCTTTAGTCTCAAAAAATTTTGCGTCCGGGACTAAGAGCATCTCCAACAACTTTTTAAAACAACTTGTTATCCTTATAAATTTGGCAAAATCACAAAATTCCCTCTCCAACAACTCCTCAAACCAATTTGTTATTTTTCCCAAGTTGCTATTCATTGCCTCCGCGCGCCTATATTTAACAAGTTGCTATCCAACTTGGTACCCTTATAAATTTGGTAAAATCACCTCTCCAACAACTCCTCAAACCAACTTGCTATTTTTCTAACTTGTTATCAGTCCCCCGCCTTTCCTTTTCTTTTTTTTTCTAAAAGTTTGGCAAGTTGGAATAGCAAATTATTGGAGAGAGGAGTTTTTTTCATTTGCCAAATAATTTAGCAACTTGTCAAACCATAAGATTTAGCAAGTCAATTTTTCCAAGTTGTTGGAGATGCTCTAATAGATGTTTAGTCCTGGTTGGTAACACCAACCGAGGCTAAAAAGTCTCCTTTAGTCTCGGTTGGTATCCAGGACATTTAGTCCCGGTTGGAAATACCAACCGGGACTAAATATAGACATTTTAGTCCCGGTTGGTGTTACGAACCGCGACTAAAGGTCCCTCGACGCGTGGGTTCAATCAAAAAGGAAGAGTTCAATCTATTGACAAATAAGTTGAGTAGGTGGGATGGTTCAGGCGCACGAGGCAGTGCTAGAGGTCCAATGTTTGATTCTCGTGGGGCGCGAGTTTGGTGGGAGACATTAATTTCCTTTACTGGAAGGGACTTTTAGCATCGGTTCTATCAACTGGGGTTAAAAACCCTTTCTCTAGTAGTGAGTAAACTTTTTTTTTTTTTGAAACAGACAGAAGAAATCCAAGCCTTAGTCAGCAAGAACGAGTAGGAAAACTAACTTCGTTCGTGGGTTAATGGAACCAGCCGCGATAAGAGAGCAAGCTAACTTCGTGGCTTGATGCAACGTACCAGATGCAATAAGAGAGCAAGCGTGGGGAGCTAGTTTGCTGTTTGTCACCCAAGCTCAGGGTCCTCATTAGTACGGCTTTTAGAGGAGCTTCACCTACGGTTTCTGTGGCTGCCAAACACTGGTATACTCTTGTAAAAAAAAACACTCGTATACAAAAACAGCCTATAAAGCAAAAAACAAACAAAAAGCAATGAAGCTAAAGCCACAAAAATATGGCCTTCTCTAGCTTCACCGGTTTTGGAATAGTCAAAACTCTACCTAAGAGGGCCCAATATAAAGCAGCTCGCAACAGCTTAGCATTTCCGAATGTAACTTGCATGCAGCACTGAAATATCTTTCGGTACACTAAAGATATGCAACAAGTAGTAGACAACATAATGGTACAATTCTAAACTTGCCCTGAAAATTTAGCCCTAGCATGGAGTTGCATCAAATGATCCCTTCATCTAAGGATTCAGTGAGGTTAGTATTGACACACTTAATAGTTAAGGTAAGGCGCTGGGATGCATATGTTATGAGAAATGCTCCCTTCTTTATCGACAGATTCATTATCCATGCACCCAACTGAAACCATGCTTCTCCCTGTGTCCAGCAAACTCGATGGCAGCATATTCAGGAGCCTGCAATTAATGGAAACACAAAAAACAGGTAAAAAAACAATCAACTGCTAGTCTTTTCTATAATAATAAGCGAATTGAGAAATCATTAGTCCACGTACTCGTCTAAAGCTTCAACTGCAACATGGATATTCTCTCTCACAGCTTTAGCACTTGTTGATGGGCCATTGCGACAATTTTGAGAAAGTAACTTCCTAATATCTTTCGAAGCTCTGAGGAACAAAAAATTCACAGGTCATAAGTAGATTATGCAAAAGTACATTTTTGTAAATATAAAGATAACTTATATTTACCGCTCGAATGTGTTCACAGCATCAAAGGCAGCTTTGCCTAGACCATTTTTGGTAGCAAACTGTGTAACCTACATTTGTTGCACCAAACTGAAATCAGGCATATGAATAACATGTATATATATATGCTCAGGCACATGATTTGAAAAAATGAACTTTCTTCTTTGAGGGAACATAAGGGCAGACACACAGAACTTATATGCGCACACGATGCACAGAAGAGAAAAAAAGAGCTAGCCAGCTATTAAAGTATTAACCAGAATGTAATTAACATACTTGGTGAATATGGAAGTTCATAGTTGATGATACACCAGTGTGAATTAGTGTCTTGACCTGATCACAAGATTTCTCTGCAATGAAATACCAGTTAGTTTCTCATATACAGGATGTACTACACAAATAGAATGAACTTATCAATACCAAGTTGCCTGAGCTTTTGTTGAACCAACAGACTTGATGTAACATAGGGCAGCAAAGGCATCAAGTCTTCCCTGATAATAAAAGCAGCAATCAGTTATGCATCAAGCAAAGCAAAAGTCTTACAATTATTATTCTGCAACACCATATACTTACTTGATATCATCCTTCCATCCATTGGCGGTGCATGCACCTGCAGCAACTCCCACATGGCAAACAAGTTACACAACTAACAAATGGGGAAAAACATGAATCGTATCTGTGCAATACACACTAAGGTAGCTGCAATAATGGTGATCCACACAACATGCATGAACGGGGCTGTCGTCCAAGGCAGTGGCTGCTAGGCTGGGCTGGTCAGAGGAAGAACCCACTAGACATGGGATGAAAACACTGGGTGTTGAGTGCCGCAGCTGGGCGCTATGGCACAAATACTTAATTGGGTTTCGATGCAGCAGTAGAACTCATGTAGTAGGTAATTAAGATTACCTGGAGCACCTCTAATAAGGTGCTTGGAGAATCCACATTGCAGGAAGATGCAACTGATAAGGGGACTCTTAGCAGAGAAGGGTGCGATCTTCTGAAGTTTCTTGCTTTTTGTATTGATGGAAAGAACCCAGCCGTTTGGGTCAGTATCCTTTACCTTGGCCAACATGTAAACGACATCATCGCGGCACATATCCAGTGTGGGAAATGAGCTTATCACACTGTTCATGGCTAGCTTCTTCTTCTTGTAGTCCCAGATCTTCTTGTAGTCCCAGATATTGTCAGCAGCATACAAAGGGAAACATGAGTCGGTGGGCGAAAGGCCAGTCGAGTCGAAAGTGCCACATGGCTTCCATCCCCATTTATCTGAATGATGAATCCTCAACATGGTGGCCTCCCATTTAAAGTTTAACTCTGTGGTGCTGCCGTGCGAGAACCCTATCTGATACTCAATCTCAATGAACCTGAACCAGCCATCTTTGCAGCTGACATCCCGAATCCTGTCCAGAGGAGGCATGGTACCAATCGAGGTCTCACCAAAGTCGATGCTGTTGACAGGTGTCAGTGTCGGCAACTGGATCAGCTGCACCCAAGGGTCCTGGCCGGCCACCGAGTTACACAGCAGAATACCTTCCCGGAGATCGACCCAGGCCATTGATCTTCCTTCTTCAACAGCAAACACCTTGTAGGGTACAAAATTAAAATGTCTATATCTATCCATGCCGCATGCCAGCCTTGCGAGCTTTGTGCTCCACGACTTGGTCTTGCTCGAGAAGACATACATGTTATCCCTCGTTTGATCATCAGGGGTGTCGTCGAGCCGTAGGTCCACGATCAAACAGTGGTCGCCACACGATAAGACGCCGACGTTCCTGGATAGGTTGGCAAGCGGCGAGGGCAGCGAGAGGAGCTCCAGCGACGGTGGTGTCCGGGACCGGATCTGTAGACGAAGAAGTCGGCGACATCGAGTCTGGAATAATCGAGTCTGCGGAGAGGGAAGATCACACGTATGACGAGGAAGGCGCCGTCCGCGGCCATGATTACGGGCGCTGCCTTGAAGAAGTCATCCACCGTCAAGACGGGGCAGTAGATGAAGCAGCGAGTGAGGGCGGGCGGATCAGCGACCAAGAAGGACACTTGGATGCCGTCGCCATCGCTCGTCTTTGCCCTAGCTGTGGTCTCGTTGTTGCAGCAACCGCCCAGGTACACTACCTTGTCGAGGAGGGCCGACTCGGGAAAGGCGGAGGAGGATTGGGGGATGGCGGATCGGCTAGAGGCGGAGGATTGAGGCATGGCAGATCGGCGAGGGGCGGCGCAGATAGAGGCGGAGGGTTTGGGCGTGGCGGATCGGCGAGGAGCGGAGGGTTGAGGCATGGCGGATTGTTAAGAAATATACACTATGATAGCACAATGCCACATTGGTTCAGCATAATAATGTCTTATAATTTGGTATATGGAGGGAGTATTTTTTTCTTATTTTTTTAAAAATACTCCTTCAATTTAAAATTATAATTCATTTAACTTTTTTAACCTTAAGTTTGGCAACTCCTATTATTCAAATTTTTATTCAAAATATCACTATTTTTTATTATGCCTTTTTTATTTAATATAAATAGTTTACAATAATGACTTAAATTTGACTATGTTTATGTAATTTTTTTGAATAAAACGAATGGTCAAATTTTAGGTTAAATAAATAAATTATAATTTAAAACAAAAAGAGTGCAATGCTTAATATTTTTATTTTCTTTCCTACGGTAAAAGATTAAAAACCCACGTGCATTTCGATTACTAGTTTACTACCGCATGATAAATAAGTAGAAAAAACTTAACATTTTCTTAGGATTCAAAATTTGTCTTAAAACGAATGGAGTGCAACATAATTAATTTCTCTTTCCAACTGATCTTCTCTCCCGGGACTCATTGAACCTTCTCCAAGACTCCTTTTAGCTGAGAGTTGCATTCAGAATTGTCGGTGCCAAGAGTAGTAAGAGACCCATCCTTTTAGCTTAATACTTCTATCTTCTCCAAGTCAGCATTTTTTTTATGTGAAAGAGAGAGAAGATAGAAAAGAGAAGAGACTGTCTCCTATCTCAACACCTATCTCGCTTAGAAAACGAGGCAATTTGTGGGTCTGCTCATAAAGAATGAGAGATGGACGAGAGATGATATAGAATAAAAAATCATTTACATGTGAAGTTCACATCATGAGTTGGCAATGATATGGCATGTATAAGCTAGCTGTTGTTTCAACTGTTGTGGACGCTCTTATTTTGTATAAAAATCGATTGTACCCTTATTATATTTAAAAATGGAGGAAATACTAGATAGAAGTATTAAGGAAATGTTTAGATCTTATTCTTACAGTGATTCTAGATAGTGATAACTATAGCAATCACTAACTTATAAATATGAGCACGAAATAAAGATGCAAAGCCACTATGATAATCACTGTGTTTGAGATGATAATCCAAATCCTAAGAGCAAGTAGCCCCTCCTCCTCCTCCATATACTCCATAGGAAGCAGATCCTTTTGGCTGGGCCACTTTTTTCCAAAAGGATGGGCCGGTGGCTGGAACATGGGCTGGCCTATGCTGAAGCTGAACCTTATTTCGTATTAGTACTTTTCAAAGGCCCTTCAACGTCTCTAAGACTTAGACCCTGTTTGGATTGGAGGGACTAGTAACTAGTGACTTTAGTAATCCCAAATAGCAGCCCCCTTAAGACTTTTATGTGGTAGTCACTACTAGTCCCTCTAGTAGTCCAAGTGTTTGGAAAAATTGGGACTAATTAGTACTCCCTCCGTTCCAAATTATAAGACGTTCCAAGAATCTTGGAGAGTCAAAGCATATCAAGTTTGACCAATAATTATAGAGAAAAATATAAAGATTTATGATATCAAATAGGTATACTATGAAAATATAATTGATAACGAATCTAACGATACTTAGTTGACATTATAAATGTTATTATATTATCATATAAATTTGGTCAAACTTGAGAAACTTTGACTCTCCAAGATTCTTGGAATGTCTTATAATTTGGAACGGAGGGAGTAGTCACTAGTCACTAGTCCCTCCAATCCAAACAGGGCCTTAAACTTTGCTTACCGCAAACCGTGAGTGGCAACTGGCAAATGATTAGTCAAGGGGTTCACGACGCAATGACAAAGACCATTGGTTGAGGGGCTCCCACCCAGGGTTCAAATCCTGGGTGCGACACCATATTCTGGATTTATTTCAGGATTTTCCGGCGCTATGCATTAAGTGGTAGGCGACGTTCTCGTCAACAGCGAGGCGCCTGTGGTGACTTCGTAAACTTCAAGATTTGCCGACTCAGTCCTTCGAATGTGCTCATAGGGCTAGGTTTGCATACGTGTGTTCATAGGGGTGACTGTGCGTGCGTGTTGAGCGTCTGCGTTGTATTATGTAATCTAAAAAAACTAGCAAATGATTAAAAGAAAAGCAATCTATATAGTGCAAAAGCTTGAGCATGAGCTCGAATTGGCGGTGCTTGGTCATTGTATGTCTGTTGGGCTATACCCATTCAAATAATAGTATATAGTGCAAATGCCTACAAATGTTGTGAAAAAAGCTTGTACGCTTTAACTTATCAACCTAGCTTATCAGTTATAATATAGTGTTTTTGCCTCATAATTAAACAGACAAAATAGAATTAATCAATTTATCAACAGTAGAAACAATTCGCCGAACAGACTATTTGTTGATATGATCATCACTACTACATAATTTATTAATTGTGACGGTCAAAATTGATTAACCGTGGCGGTTATTCCAACCACCACGGATCAAAGGTCACGGTTAATAATCCCATTAACAATGGCAGTTGGGCAAAAACCGCCACTGTTAATCAGGAAAAAAACAAAAAAAAAAGCAGATTCAGGCCCAGGCCCGGTTAGGCCCAGATCCGTTGCCGGACCGGGCTCTCGTGGTCACGCCGCTCTCACGCTACCGTAGACGCGCCGCCGCGCTCCCGCAGCCGCCCTCCCGCAGCCGCGTCGCCTCACGCGGCCCTCGAGCGGTCGTGCCACCTCGTGCGGTCGCGCTGCCCGGCCCCGCGTGGTTGCGCCACCTTGCACCGCCAGATCTGGAAGGGGAGGGGGTAGCCGCCGCCGGATCTGGAAGGGGAGGGGCTGGGAGAGAGAGGGAGTGAGGGTGGGAGGGGCGCCGGGAAAGGAAAGGGAGGGAGGGTGCTGGGCTGAGTCGGGCAGGAAGGGGAGGGCGCTGGGCTGAGTCAGGGGGGGAGACGTTCGCGCGTGGCGAGGGAGAGAAGAGAAAGTGGGGGCTGGGGAGGGAGTGGGCGTGCACTCGTGCAGGAGGGGGAGAAACCCTAAGATTCTATTATATATGACCCCGATTGTTTGGGTTTTTTGGGCTAGCAGTTGGGT
This sequence comes from Microstegium vimineum, assembly GCA_022036555.1. Taxonomy (NCBI): domain Eukaryota; kingdom Viridiplantae; phylum Streptophyta; class Magnoliopsida; order Poales; family Poaceae; genus Microstegium; species Microstegium vimineum. The sequence continues at coordinate 38,929,015 of CM039129.1, read as the reverse complement.
TTTTATTTTTGGAGGCGGTTATATTAAGAAGACAGTCTCCGTAAATTCATTTTCTGCGACAATTATTCATGACCTCTTCTGTTAATAAAAAATGACTATCACGGTTAATCCCGACATTAACTGTGGCAGTTTATGTGTTTAACCGTCATGGTTAATAAAACCCAAGTGTTATACAAAATAAATTATGTAGTAGTGCATTGTGCAGATCCTCGCGCGTATCAAGCTATGCAAGTCGTCCTAACCTCCATTTGCTGGGCAGCTGATCATATGTGTGTGTGTTGACAACAATGACACACAAGTACACAACGCGATTGTGGTTGCTGCTGCATTTTTTTTGACTCTGTTGCTGCTTCTCTCATGCTCTCGCTAAAATTTGATTTACACTGCTTGCCATCAAAAGAAAAATCGCTGCTTTAGTAGTGTCACCATTCATATTTATTTATGGGCACCACTAGCGCACGGACGTCTGGCGCACGATATGCGTCCGGACGCACCACTCCACCCGGTTCCTTTTGCTCCTGCCCCACCCGCACTCTTCAGCGCGCCCCCCGGTCCAGTCAACGCCCTTTGGCGAGCCGCTCGCCCCTGCAGCCCGCCCACATCTTCCTACGCACACCCCCACGCGCGCGACGAGCGCGCCCCAGCAACCCCCTGACGGCAGCACCCTTGTCCGTCGGCCCCCGTGACGGTAGCACCCATGTCCGCCCGGCCCCCAACTCCTCCACTGGACCCTGATGAGCAACGCTCCCCCGTCCGCCGGCCTCCAGCTCGCCCCCAGCGAACCACATAAAACAGTAGAATGAAACGCTTGCAACAATATGGGATAACTGTTGCAACATAAGATCGAAGCGACCGAAACAATTAGAACAAATTATTGCAACATTTGAGTAAAACATATGACGCATCCAGATCCGAACGATTACAACATACATTTAGAAACAAATGAAACATTTCGAACAAATTCTTGCAACACGACTTTGAAACACTGCCAACATATACAAAATGTGCAAACATCCCTAGATCTACTTTTGCAACATCTATATGATTCCATTGCAACATACCTCTAAAGCTTCTGAAACAACTGAAAAATGCATTTGCAACATAGCAGTGGCGGGAGAGAGAGAGTCTTCACGAGAAGCGTCATGATTTCCAGATCTGAGGACATTGAGAGCTCGTTGTGGGACAGGACGCCAGTGTCGGGGAAGGGCGCCGTCGGGGTCGGGGAGGAGGAAGTCGGGGTGAGGGAGGAGGACGTCAGGGTCGCGGGTGTCGATGTGGAAAGAGGAGGACCACACAGTGGGGGGAAAGGACGCTGGAGTGGGGGAGGGGCGTGTACCGGGATGGGGGAGGACGCCGCCGCCGTCAAGGGAGGGAGCGGCGCGACAGACAGAATGGGAGGGGCGAGAGGAGCGACTGCCCAAGCTACGGGACGAGGACGGATGAATGGATGAGGATGTGCTCGTGAGTGGATAAGAGCAGATGAGTATTGTGCGGCAAACGAGTGGATAGGAGTGAGCGGCGCGGGTCGGGTGAGTCAGGCGGGTGGGCGTGTGAGTCAGGCGGGTCGGGTCCGTCCGAACAGACGGACGCTCGCTAGGAAGCTTACCGTTTATTTATTAGCATAAGTAACACGAAACCATGGATCGATACCTAAGTAGGCGTTAATCCACGTTAAATCACTATCACACACAACAGCAACACTCAAATGACAATAGGTCAATAGCAAGTACGTGGTCCAAACCTGATATGTCACTCGCTCGCTTGAAGAGCAGTAGCAGTAACAAAAAAAAAAGGAGCAGCATATATAGATAGGAAACACAACGTCGTGGGAGTGGGAGGACCCGTTGCCGCCCAACGTCGTCGGGAGGAGGAGGCGGTGGCGCTCGCCGTCTCGGAAGGACCAGTTGGGTTGCCAGAAGAACCCCCGGGCAAAGCCGGCGACAAAAAAGTAGCGCTCGTGGTCGGTTACTACCACTAATAACCTGATCTTGTCGCCGCCGCTGGTCTGCAAGCCGACGAACATGTAGTAGTAGCCCTCCTCCTCGTCGTCGTCCGCCGGGTCGTCGCTGGCCGTGGCCGTGGACGAATTCACCAGCGACACACAGCCATGGACGGCCACAGTCAGCCAAGCAGGAAGCCATGGCCGGCGGCAGAGGCAGAGGCAGCGCGCGGGAAGGAGGAAGCCGGCCAAAAGACGGCGCGGGAAGAGGGAGCCGCGCCGAAACACTGTATCCGCGCGAGGAAGTCAGTTACGCGAAACGGGAGTGAATTTCCCAAGTGCCTAAATATTAGGAGAATAGATTAGAAACTGTTGGAGAGAGATTTTTTCTTATTTTCCTAAAAATCAAGTATTAGGAAGACAAATAGGAAACTATCGAGTAGATGTGGAGACCGTGTAAGTTGTTTAAGTTATTTATAACTTCAATCTTTTAGAGATGTGTTGTAGTTTCTAGTGTCATCAGATTTTTTCTCTGTACTGATATGTGAGGGGCAATTCTTGTGGTATATATTAATGCTAGTTTATGTTCAGGGCATTTTTGTTGTGCTTGCCTGCATGTGTGAGAATTGATTTGTTTTTCCTTTTCCTCTTTTCGATCCAGGTAGGTGGCTCCCATCCTCGTGCATCTCTGTTTGTTTGGAGCCAAGTGTCTAGAAAGATGGAATCCAACACTGAGAAGCTTCAAAATCTTTGTACCATCTCCAATGAGGAGTCGGAGCCTGAAATCTTCAATACTGATGATGATGTCGATCCTGAGGATGACGAGGGCACAGAACCCCAAGTAACCGTTGGTTTTACAGAGGAGCCAAAGGGACCAGAGGACTTGCATTATCTTCTCCCACAACATTTTCCCGATAAAGCTGGCGGTTCTCCGGTAGGACATTAGAATTGCTTTATAGTAAAATTGGACATTGATGCTGTTGAAAAAATTGCTTGTGTTGAAAGTTTATGTTTCTGCTCATCAGGCCTGGCTTGATCCTGTGAATTTGCCATCTGGCAAATCAAGCAGCTGTGACTTCTGTGGCAATCCACTGCGTTTTGTTCTCCAGGTTTGGTTTTGTTTCACTAACAATAGTAGATGTACTGAATTGTTTATGTTCAGGACTGGCAGCCAACCTGGTTGCTGATGTGCAGGTTTATGCACCAATTCAGTCAGAGGAAACTGCCTACCATCGCACATTGTTTGTGTTCATCTGCCCATCAATGGCATGCTTACTTCTGGACCAGCATGAACAGGAGAAAGACAGGACAGCGCAAATCCTAAAAGGAGGTAAATCAAATATATATTTCTTTACTTCTGGTGTTTGAACCTAAATTTTGTACTTCTTGTTTTGGTCACATGGTGTAAATTGAATTGCAGTGTCAAGGTTTTCCGGTGCCAGCTGCCTAAGGACAATGCATTTTATCCACTTGAAGAACCTGAGGGGTGCGGTGAAACTTTCGAATCACAGTGTGCAGGAGGTATTTTGCTGCTTCAGTTTTTTTTTTCTGTTCATTGTCTTCTCATGTAGTCACAGTATAATTGTCTAGCATCTATCATTTTGGGATGCAAATGTAAGATTCCTCTTGTCAGTGTAGTGCATTACAGTTATATAGTTCTTGCATATATGGTTGTAAAATGGAGAAATTATTCATGAGTTTTGTGCTACTGCCCACATGTTTCAGTGTAAATGCTCAGCCCATGTCCTTGTTTTGAACTCTAATTGTTTCCCCCCCTCAAAATTTTCCAGACAGCTGCTAAGATTATCCAAATTTTCATATTTTTTTAAGAAAACAAATTTGTTTGTTGATTGACTGAGAATTTCATTTATTTATTTATATTTGAGAAAAAACAGATTGAAAGGACCTTCCTGGGAATATTCATAGATCGTATCATTCATCAAAGGATAGTCATGCGTTTTGCACACATGACTGAAAGTGTGACAATAATTTTCTACTACCTTACTACTTTAGCGATTACGTATGTGCCAACATAACTCCTAAGTCGAATTAGTAATAATGTAGTAAATTGTAAGCAATTTAATCATATCTTTTAAATGTTTATATTAGGAATGAGACCTCAACTATGCCATTGGTGTGGTACGTGGAAAGGCGAAAATTGTTGTGTCCATTGTAGGAAAGCATACTATTGTTCCAAGAAGCATCAGGTATACACTAATCAGGCAATCACAGTGCTGTTCTAAATTGATCTATTTGCAGCTCCTCCTGGATAATTAGAAATCACTGTTTTGTGTTTTGAGAATCACATAAATGTTCTTATTCAGGAACTGCACTGGCGCGCTAGTCACAAGAGTGAATGCCTTCAAGTGCTTTGTTCACCAAATGCTTCTACTTCTATTCTGGCAGATGACGGAAGAGGTAATTATATTTTTAGTGTGCTCTTTATTTCTTATAAAGGTTGTATCTGGTTGCCTTATGAACTTTTTTTGTCTGCCAATATTTCCAGTATTTGCTGGGACCTCATGGCCTGAATATATGGTTGTCGATGAACCTGAAAAGGCACCCTGTTTCAATAAATTTGGTGGCAATACATCAGAATTGTCTGTGGTGCATGGGCAAAATCAATCAGATGACATGCTTTCATGGATGGACGAGTTTGAGGTTTTTGTTTTCCTGCTATGTGTTAATATTTTATTTTATTTTATTTTCTAAGTACCAGTGTTGCTCTTTTTATTTAATATACATTTTATTTGAAGGCTGATGCCGACAACAGATGCTGGGCAAATTTTCTGGAGCGTATTTCGAGGGACCCGCGACAAGTGTTGAGGTGGGTCTTGTGCCTTCTACTCATGTTCTCGGTAGGCTAAATAAAGCAGTACTGTATGGATTTGTTATATTCATCATTTTGATTTAGTCAAATTTGGTAGAGTTAATCTACTGAATTGCTTGTGCCTTCTACTCATGTTTTTGGTAGGCTAAATAAAGCAGTACTGTATGGATTTGTTATATTCATCATTTTGATTTAGTCAAATTTAGTAGAGTTAATCTACTGAATTGTTTAATATGATGAAGAGCCACATGCTTTCAACTTATCTACAACCTTTTTTTATATGCAATCACAAAACATGATCTCAGAATTTGAGCAAGGATTGACACACCAAGAGCTGTTTGTTATATGGTTCATCTGCCCCAGAGACCGATTTAGGGATGCTTTTCATCTTCATCGGTTGCTTCCCAGATTCAGCTGCATCGAAGTTTTTATCTGATAAATCTTGGTGGCTTGGACTCTGCAATGTGCATGGGTAGAGGGTAGTACCCTGGCTGCCTGGTGTTGATGAGCAAGACCACACTTTTACCTAAAGCATGCTCCATTTGATTTTATGTACTGTAATCCTTTGGATCTTCTTTCTATATTTTCCCCTTGCCAAACTGCGCTTTTTATGAACTGCATCAGTCTTCTTTGTAGTGGAATATATGTTCTTTTGTGAAACCCTTATGATACTTATCATGGCAATAGTACACTCCAGTCATGTTCCTTCTGTGACTTTGAATGCCTAAATTTTTCATAATTAGATTCTTACCTCAGTTCTGCTAGATTTCAAAAACTTGGCTCTATATTCCTTATGGTTCTTATATCTGCTTCTACTCAGCTCAGCAATGTTATTAGAAATAGGGCTACCTATCAAGGGGTTATGAAACAACTATAGGATTTGTGGTCGCTGGTGTTGGCTTAATTCTCAACATTTTTTTATATGTGTGTTATTTCGCCTTCATGTCTACTGTGCTATCCTCTTCTCCATCAATCACACCTTCATCGTCTTTACCACTTGATGCTCTTGAACACTTTAATGCTACATTTTTTATGCTCTATTGAAATGAAATACTACATTTTAATGCTACACCTGTGGTTACTGAAATACTCATTTTACTCCAGCAATATCTGTGTCACTGTCAACATTTTGTATAAACTAGTTCTAATTCTTCCGTCCTCTTCCATATTTACAGCACAAAAATAGTTATCTAGATTTCCTGTTATCTACTATAATGTATGTTGTTTGTTATGCAGGTACTGTACGAAGGAAAATGCAAAACCTCTTTTGGCCGTATCATCTGGATCTCTGACTAATGATGCTGCTATCCCATTATGCATCTACTGTAATGGTCCACTTTGCTATGAATTTCAGGTTGGACTGGTTCCATTTTCTAATATAACTGTTTTCAACCCAAGAAAATACTTCGTTGATATGCATGTCTTATGACCTGGCTTTTTTTCGTGATGAATTATTATTTATGCAAACTATTTGCTCCCTTTGTAACCCTACTAGTCAATAATTCTTGTTATTTTTTCACGAAGCAACTGGTTCTTTAGTAATACTACAGACATGAGACTACTATGGAGGCACATTGCCACCCTCCACCCACTCAATCAAGAGGCAGATAGGGTGAGGAAGAAAATCAATGCATTAGGCAAAGGTGCCATGACCCTTATTTTTCCTTAGGCGTAAGGCACACAAAAAAGGAAAAAAAAAATGTGGTTGAGAAAAAAAAATGAATGCTCCCCAGCATTATAACGGTAGCCAGACATAATTTTAAAATTGAACATAGAAGGTAAAAATCTTGCCCTTTTCTTGCATGTATAACATAGAGTTGCCTCCAACTGAACATGTTACGCATAAGTTTCATGCTTCCAAAGAAAAACTTTCTAATAAGAAAGTGGGGTGGGATAAGGCTGTCAAATCATGTGGCAGCTATTAAATATAGTTTAGATGGAGTGCATCTCAGGTGCAAACGCACCACATGTTAGGAATGTGAAAATTTTCATCGTGAGGCGTTAGATCTTACATCTACAATCACGATTCAATTGGAAAGTTGCACGTGGCCCCTGCATCTCTTGGAAAATATGCAGATTCCCCCTCCACTTTTCATGACTCTTGGATTTACACCATAGATGCAAGATCCAACAGCTTATATTAAAAAAAATCCACATTTCCAACATTTAGTGCATTTGCACCTGATATGCGCTCATGTAGAAGAGGCCATACTCTGCAGGCTTCATATAGTAGTAGAACATCAGGCGCCCTGCAATGATTTGAAGAACAAAAACTATTCTCCATGCTTAATAGGCATGCTTTATAGTTAAACATTAATGTTAAGAAGTAATCAGACCATTGTTTTTGAGGCGTTGTGGCAAGGCGCGGTGTTATACCCCCTTCACAACGCCTAGGCGACCGCATATGTACATTTTAGGCGCCATGAAGATGTGCTAGAATTATAGATACTAGTGCAACACATACATATCTCGTTTATTCACAATTATTGAGACCTACCCAACAAGTTGGAATAAAATTAGCATCTAAACATTCGATGTCACAAGGACTAAGGGATCCAAAATTTGTTGTAGTTATTAATTGTGGTATAGAAGGCAACAGGCATGTGCAAGCTTTAAAGTTATGTATGTAGTACGGGCATGCATAAAAGAATCAGGGGTTAAGAAAGGCACCAGTTGTCTTGGAGAACCAAAAAGAAAGTGTGACGAGTTGTTGTAGCAGTAGAAAGTTAGTAATGAAAAACAGGTATGTTTGTTCTTGGTTCCTCACTGTCAAACTAAACGATGCAAATAGTTTCATAGTGTGAAGAAAGTTGATAATTCAAATATATTTGGTCTTACATATAGCATCCTTTCATGAATGACAGTTTTTTACCACTAGAGATATGGCATGCATTTGTGAATTTTCTGCTTTTGGTTGTATTTGTAGTATGGTGGTTCATAAACAATCTTCATTCCAATGTGTATACAGGTAATGCCACAACTGCTCCACTACTTTCATGTTGAGAATGAACCTGACTCCCTTGATTGGGCGACTTGTATACACATGTCAAGGGTCCTGTGACTGGAATGTTAGTTACAAGGAAGAATTTGTACATGTTCAGTTATGTCCAGCTATAAGAACAACCTACTGTGGTATGACACTGATTTGTAACCTCGTCTGTCTTTTTAATTTTATGATGTTTAGTATAAGTTTTCCTTCTTTTTGTAATGCCTCCCCAAATCAGGCTTTGCTGCTTTCATTTATTCATTCTGGACTAGTATATTGCCCGTGCTAATGTTACGGTGGTATCTAGAAAAAAAATCGACAAAGCTCGAGTAGTTTTATAGGTTGAGTTGTTGCTTTTTTCGAAGTGTTTGATAAAACAACTTCTCTCAGTAGACCAAGATTGTAAAATGTCTATACTATCCTTCTCTTATTTCCTTCCTTTCTTTTTTCTTGTTTCCTACTATTTCCTATTTCTTTCCTATCTCCACCGCACGGGATTTTTTCTTCCTCATTCTTATCCGCTCGTTTCTTCCGGCGTCGGGAAAGCTCCGCGAACAGAAGACCAACACGGCCGCACGTACGCGCCTCGGAGGCCTCGACGCCCCTTGCGCTCCGGTAGCCCAGCACCCTCGCGGGCCCCGCGCTCCGCGCTCGTCAGCCACAGCGCTCCGGCGACCTCGCGCTCGGTGGCACGTCACCCATCCCCAGCAACCCTGAGCGCTCAGAGCTCTGGTAACCTGCGTCCGAGCGCTCGCGGAGGCGACCTGGCGTCCGCGCGACGGCGGCCCTCGGCGACTCAAGCTCGCACAAACCGGTGAGGGCAAATCCGCCCGATAGCCTGTGTTGTCATCGCAGGAGCGAAAATTAGACAGGAAAAAAGATGTGATGCTAAGAATCGAATTGTGCCTACGAGGCGTCGATACGGAATGAGCCGCTGACAGGTGGGACCCAATTGTAAGTTTTTTTTTTATTTTCTCTGCTGTCCTTATCCCTTCATCCCAACCCGCGCTGCACATCTTCTTCGTCCTCGCGGCGGGGAGGAGCTTGGCCACGCGGCGGCCGCCCGCTTCTTCCCCAACTCCGGCCGGTGAGCCCCCCACTTCTTCTTCAAGTCCGACGAGTCCCTGCTCTAGCGCGTGCGTGCGACATTTCTGGCCGGGCGTCGGGGCGACCTGGCCAGGCGTGCGGCGGCTGGCGGCTCGACCTGGGAAGAATAAATCAAAAAAAAATTGACAACCCCAGGCATCGAACTGTGGTTGCTGAGCGCGAGCGTGGAGGCGTGAGGAGCCACGTTTTTTTTTTTTACACAAACAATCTGCACCGTTCGATTTGAGTAAGAAGAGAGAAGTCTGAGTTTAAATCTGGATGATAGATTTTAATGTTGTTGTTTTTTTTGGGTACATTTTTTTTTGGATGGATGGGGGACTCTTTGGTGGGGGGTGGTTTTTTAGGTGGACCAAAGAAAGAAAAAGATGGTGAATTAGTAGGATATATAGCATGATTTTAGGTAGCTTTTCTGCACTGCTACATGCGATTTTAGCAAAAAAAAAAAACCTATGTATGCCATTTTACCATTTTTATCAGATTATAAATGTAGAGATATACACATGGAAGTAACTACTCTAAATAAATAAATAAATATAGACACCTGAAACATGGAATTATATGGTTTGTTTAGCTTTATAAATTGATGCTGTTTTTTTTCACTTGTTAATGGTTTCGCCTTTGTTGTCAGGTAACCAAGGCTTTTCGTAAGATTATTCGGTCTGAGCTATAGGTGCACGTGCATCTGTCATGTTAGCAGTTGTATAAAAGTTTCCTATGTTCGCTGGTTATGTTCCCATTTGCTGTTTCTTTGGACATCGCCAGTTTTGGCATCTCGTTCGATCGGGTTTTCGTCAGACAAAGCTAGGTGGAACATTACTCCAAGAGGCCGGGGGTGGTGGTGGTAGACGAGAGCTAGTAGTGTAGTACGTGTGAATATGCAGAGCAGGCGTCGGATGATCCGGCACTCCACGTATGTACCTAGTTTCCGGCTCTGACTACGGCCGGCCGGCGAGATCTCGCATCGATCGATCCATCGATGGATCTTGTGACGAATCTTTTTTGTCGCGCTTCATGGTCAGACGACGCCGGCCAGTGAGTTGTTCCCGATTTGATTTGATTTGATTTGGTTTGATTTTCGCGCCGTCACGCTAGCTCTTGGGTCTATGTGTTTTTCAGCGGATGATCGCAGTCGCAGCGGCGGTAGTCAAAACGGAAATGGATTAGGATCACAGCATCCGATATGCGACAAGACAACTTTTTGCCCTTGCTATCGAAACCCAGTCTATTATACGCTAGCAAAGAGCGTCGCTATTACTAAGCTGCTCGGAAAAATACACGCGAAATCCCAAATTATAAGTTACTTCCTCCGTTCCTTTCAAATTATAAGACATCCCAAAAATCTTAGAGAGTCAAACTATCTTAACTTTGACTAAAATTATACAACAATATAATAATATTTATGATGTCAACTAAGTATCATTAGATTCGTTATCAATTATATTTTTATAATAAATCAATTCAATATCATAAATATTTGTAGTTTTCTCTATAATTATTGGTCAAACTTGAGATGCTTTGACTCTCCAAGATTCTTGGAACGTCTTATAATTTGAGACGGAGGGAGTAGTAAGCTATGAAATGGTACAATGTAATATTTTCCTTTCGTTCCAAATTATAAATTAGTTTAACCATTTTTTTCCCTTGCGAAATCCCAGTCCTTCCTGTTTTCTTTGTAGCGCGGTGTGAATATGATATAGTACATACACACTACCAGTTTAGTCTTGGCCTGCAGGGAAAAAAGAAAACACACACGCGAAGCATACGGACAATGGGCGGTGGAAATGGTCGTCAAATATATGCGCAAATTAAAGCGTGTCCCAAAACAAAAAGAGACTGAATTTTTTTTTTAGAGTTCAAGGGCAAGACGCCCCGGTCATTGCATTAAAACAAAGACCAAGTAACAAGGTTTAGCACAAGATTTAAGACTCCAGGAAACAGAAACAAAAGCCACCAGCCAGACCCGGCTTGACAACCTATTCTCAGAGAAGCAAACAAGCTATGACAGCAGGCTCCAGAAAGAAACGTTACACATTCCAAGCTTCTCCCATCTTCAGAAAACTAATCCATTTCCCACTAGACTCTTGCACAGGATCTGTAACATCCACCAGGCGTTCCTTGACTTCTTCTGGATAGTCCTTCTGTTCCCAATCCAGAGCCGATTTATACATGAAGATTTCCCAGAACAAAAAGAGACTGAAATTTGAAGGACGGCCCTGGTGCAAGCGGTAGAGCTTTACCGCCTGTGACCAAGAGGTCCAGGGTTCGAGCCCTAGCCTCTGCACATTTGTGCGGGAAAGGCTGCGGGCTATTTCCCTTCCCCAGACCCCGCTGCGGGAGCCTACGGCACTGGATACGTCCTTTTTTAATTTGGGGTCGGTCTAAGACCGTACGTTAAAAAAAAAAGGACTGAAATTTCAAGACGTAGGACTTTTACGTATCGTCGGTTAATTTGGGGTCGGTCTAAGACCGTACGTATCGTCGGTTACGTATCGTCGGTTCCTTTGGCCGGTGCCCGCAGCTGCATTGCATTGCTTCGCTTGGCACCCACGGAAATCCGTCAGTCGCCTTCCATTGATGCTGCAGCCTGCAGGAACGCAGGAACGAGAAGAAAGGGCAACCTGTCGCCTACCAAAATTGAAAAAGGAAAAAACAGAGAACGACAGCGTAAGAAAAAAAAGGGGGGAAAAAAAACTGTACTAGCTACTAGACCACCTGTGTGTCGATCTTGTCTCTACATACCTCTGTCTCTCTCTCTCTCAGTACCTACTACTACGTCACCAACGAGAGATCAGGTGGTGTAGTTATCTTATAATCCGTTTGAGTGGGATGGTTCATGGCTTATCCGTTATGAGAACCATGTCAGTTAAAGTAGTTCATGGTTGATCAATTTTATATTAAATAATATTAACATTTATTTCAAATAATATTAACATTTATTTCTTTAAATAATTTTATTATAAAAAATATTCTATATATAATCTAATGATACTAATTTTATATCATAAATGTTATTATATTTTTATATAAATCTAGTTAAAGTTTAAACTGTTTGATTTTTTAAAAAACAAGAATTGTATTATCTTTTGAAGATAATTGTATTCTTTTTTGGAGGGAGGTAGTACTAATAAATACTCTCTCTGGTTCATTTTATCTGGCATATACGTATATCAAGATTTAAACTTTAAAAAATTTCACGTATAATTAGACTAATAATTTTTAAATATTATAACACAAACTTTATACCATTAGATTTATAAGAAATTATATTATCCAATGATTATATATTTATAAATATAAATAATATAATATAAAATAAATGAAGGATCAAAACGTAATTTAGGAGACCGTATCATTCTAAATTACGTAAGATAAAATGAATCGGAGGGAGCAAGTAGTACTAGTTCCTTCTCCTGCCTCGTAGCAAGCAGCTCCTTTGGGCTGGGCCACTTTCTCCAAAAGGTTGGGCTGGTGGCTAGAGCATGGGCTGGCCTACTAAATGCCGAACCTTACACACTCCAAAGGCTTCCCGTATAGGCTGGAACGAACAATTTGCTAAACGCAAACCACAGATGGCAAATGTATTAAAGAAAAAAATAGAATAGGTGCAATGCAAAGCCTACGAGTGTTCTGAAAGAGGCTATTGCTAATCGTTGTGATTGTGCAGGCCGGCCAGGTCCAGTTGCAAGTGACCCTGTCCTCCACTTGCTCGGCAGACCAATGTTGACGACAATGACACACACCGCTTGCGGCGTCTGCATTTTTTTCTTTTTCTTTTTTGACTATATATGCTGCTGCTGAATCAGAACCAGTTGGGTTAGAGAAGAGAAGAACCCTTCCAAGCAGGTACCAGGTGCTTCTCCTGACTCGTGGAAAACAAGTGATCCTAGCTGCGCCTTGCTTGTCCCGGGTTACCTGCCGGTTTCTGATGATCACATTAGTCCACAATTTCTGCATATCGAGGGCATCAGCGCAATGACTCATCAGCCGTTCGTTTGTTATTCCACGTAATTAATTTCTTTCCCGGATACATACAGTAGTACCAGGAAACTCGATCTTTCCTCGCAAAAACAAAGACCCGAACCGAACGTCCTGATCCATGTCTCTTGTGACCAGATGTGAAATTTCCAGTTTAATTTGGCATCTCGTTTGGGTTTAGTTTTCGGCAGAAGAAATTAGGTGGAATAACTCCAAGAAGGGGGTTGTCCTATGTAGCCGAGAGTAGTGCGTGTGTGAATACAGAGCAGGCGTTGGGTGATCCGGCACTCCACGTACCTAGGCCCTGTTTAGATCCTTCAAAATTCCAAATCTTCTGTCACATCTCCGTCACATCGAATCTTTGTACGCATACATGTAGTATTAAATATAGATAAAAACATATAACTAATTACATAGTTCATCTGTAATTTGCGAGACGAATCTTTTGAGTCTAATTACTCTATAATTAGACAATAATTATCACAAACAAACGAAAGTGCTACAGTATCGAAATTCCAAATAATTTTGGATCTAAACGAGGCCCTAGTTTCCGGCTCTGACTCCGGCGAGATCGATCTCGCATGGACGATGGATCTTTGTGACGAATCTTTGTCGCCCTCAGCTCCATGGTCAGAAGACGCCAGTTGTTCCAGGAATTGATTTGATTTTCGCCGTCACGCTAGCTAGCTCTTCCGGTCTCGGTGTGTTTTTCAGCGGGCTCCGGCCGGGCGGCGCTCCGCTCCGTCCCAAGGATAGATGATCGCAGTCGCAGCGGCCGGCGGTAGTCAAACTCAAATGGATTAGGATTACAGCATGCGATGCGATGCGATGCCGACAAGACACAACTTTTTGCTCTTGCGAAATCCAGTCAATCATGTTTTTCTTTAGTATCAACATACTACTAGGAATAACGTCGTCATTATGCGCTGCTAGCAACGTACTGTACGTACGAGCGTCACTACTATGTGTACTAGCTGCTCAGAAAAAAACTTATTATAGTTGTGATGGTTTCTGCGGTTAATAAGCTCGTTGAAGTGTCGATGTCGTGATACTACAACGAAAATTAACAATTATGCAGTGTGATGCGGGAATGATATAGTATCCGTTCGTTCCAAATTTCAAATCATTCTAATAACGTTGACGAGTCCATTTATCTCAAATTTATTTGACCAACTTTTTTTCTCTTTGCCAAATCTAGTCCTTCATGTTTTATTTGTAATGTGGTGTGGAATGGTACAGTACATGCACTACTACCAGTTTAGTCTCGACCGGCCGGCCAGGTAAAAAGAACACACGAAGAATACGGACATATGGGCGGTGGAAATGGTCGTGAAATATATGCACAAAGCGCATCCAAATAATAATATAAAAAAGAGAGACTGAAATTTTTTACGACGACGGACTTTGGGGGCCCGTACGTATCGTCCATTGGCCGGTGCCCAATTAGCAGGTGCATTGCATTAATTGCTTCGCTTGGCACGCACGGAACTCCGTCGCCTTCGCCTTCGCCTTCCATTGATGCTGCTGCAGCCTGCACCCTGCAGGAAGGCAGGAACGAAGAAGAAAGATAACCTGCGGCCTACCAAAATTGAAAAAAAAAAAAAAGAAGCAGCTGAAGAGAACGACAGCGTAAGAAGAAAAAAATTGCGTTGCGCGCTGCTGGTGATGCTAGTATTATTGTTAGCATTTACTACGAGTGTAAGGAAAAAAAACTGTACTAGGCCAGTAGGCCATATATGTGTCCATCTTGTCTCTGCCTCTCGAGAAGCATATACACCTTTGTATATAAGATAATATACAACTATGAGAAACGTACGTTTCAATTAATATAGATCATGTTTAACCAAATTTATATTTAAATTGTATTAGTACTTATATATTTAAATAATTTTATTATAAAAATATATTCTATAACTAATCTAAAATATCAATTTTATATTATGAATGTTAGTATTATTTTTATATAAATTTATTAAAGTTTCAACTATATAACTTATATCGAAAAACGATAATTGGGACGAGGTAGCACGTCGCAAATAAGAGATCAGATGTTTATCTTTTAATCCGTTCGAATGGGATGGTTCATCGCCTATCCATAACTACTTTTTTTCTTCCCCACCCCCGTACTACTGCCTTTATTTCTCCATCATTTGGTACTAGCGGAGTGAAGTATATGTAACCTACAGTAGCTGTCTGCCTTTACAAATCCATTGTGATCCGCTTTGTCGTGGAAAGTGCATACATATCAGTACATGACACATCATCTAGGGTTTCAGCATGCCGCAGCGACTACAATGATTAATTTGCCAGTCCGTGTTATATATACTACTCCCGCGTACCAAAAGAACCATAATGATTATTCGGTATTGTTGAGAGATGGAGGGAGAAATTAATACTTTTTTTAAAAAAAAAAAGTTTATGGATGGAACAATCGGATGAACGAGTAAACGACGTATACACATTATGCAATTCCGAGATTACAAGATCACGGTAGCGGTATTTTTCGAAACTTCTTTTCTTTGTTGAGTGCACTACTGGATAGACAGACTAGATAGATGATGCATTTAATCGCGCGCCAGTACGTGCGTGTGCAACGTAAGCAACCCGGCAGCCGTACGTGTGACGATGAAACGGGAGCAAACCAGCAACATTTTTTTCCTTTGCCCACAAGTAAATAAAATGAATCTGTACAGTACATCTTTTTCTTGCAAACCAGCAAACGCAAGCCGAGAAAGTCTACAAACCACACAAAAAAAACGTTCACATCTCCCAACTAAAAACCTCCCAATTTTCTTCCCCACCTTTAACTTTCGTGCCAGCAGGCAGCAGCTTGCTTGGGAACTTCCAGAACCCTTCTCGCACCACCTTCCCGGGCCCACCGGCCGCAACTGGTCACCGACCCAGATCGCACCCACACCCAGAGCCGGCCACGTCAACGCGCGCCAGCTACTAGTACTGGCTAGAAATGCAATGCAACATTGCTTGCAACCCAGCCGACAAAAAAAATAAAATAATACACAGCGCCATACGCATTACGAAGTAGATACGGCGTATAAAAAATAAAATAAAAAACTTTCCCCCTAGGCTAGCTACGTTCTACTCTCGGCTGTGCTGCACACGGTGTACGTGCGCGCGCGCGCGGCATTTGTACGTCGCTCACGCCGCCCCCATGTGTTTCGGCTCCGGCGTCGTCGCCGCGTAGGGCGTCCACGATCGCAGCGGCGACGGCGAGGAGCCCTTCCTCCAGTAGCGCGCGGGCGTCGTCGTCGCTGACGTCGTCATGTCGGACGCAAATCCGCCGCCACCGCCGTCCGACTCAGAGACGCGCCACACCTTGACAGACCCATCGAGGCTGCCGCTGTACACGACCCACCGACGCGGTGTGCCATCGTCATCCTCCTCCTCCTCCTGGTCCATGGCGACGCACTTGACAGGCCCCGTATGACCCGTGAGCACAGCGAGGCGGGAGTGATCGGCGCCTTCCTCACGGCGCCACACGTTGATGGTCCGATCAGCGGACCCACTAACGACGACGCGGCCAGCAGCCACAGCGAGGCAGAGCACGGCCATCTTATGTCCCCTTAACGCGCCGCCGTTCCTGGGCGCGGCTCCAGGACCCGCGCCGCCGCGGCGGCGCCACTGCCAGTGCGAGACGGCGCCGTCAGAGGAGCCGACGTACACCACGCGGGCCTCCACGGCCACCGCGATCGCCGTTACCGCACTCTCGCCCTCCTCCCTAAGCACGCGCTCCATGGTGTGCCACGTGTCCGTGTCCCGATGGCCGCTCTTCTTCTTCTTCTTCCCGTGTTGCAGCTTCGTCCCGCGCCGCCACACCTTGACGGTGCCGTCGGCGGATCCCGTGAGCACGAGCGCGTCAAAGGACGCGGCGGCGACGGCGTTGACGGCGTCAGAGTGAGCGTAGACGGACTCGAGACACTTGGAGTCGGACACACGCCACACCTTGAACGTCCGGTCCCATGACGCCGAGTAGATGAGCCCCGCCGCCGCGTCGAGGCACAGCGACGACACGGCGTCGAAGTGCCGCATCCAGAGCCCACTATGCCGCCGCCGTGTCCGCACGTACTGCGACGGCCGGAGCGAGCTCTTCAGCACGTCGCGGAACCGCGGCAGCGACCCCACGCGGCGGTGGTCACCCTCCTTCTCCTCCTCCGCCGAGCGCCGCCACACGCGGACCTTACCGTCCTGGTGCCCCGTGTAGATGCGGCCGTCGTCGCCGACAACGATGGCCTTGACGAGGCCGCTTCCCGACTTGAACCCGCCGAGCTCACGACGGTCTCGCCACACCCGCACGTTCCGTGAGTCCGTGCCCGTGTACAGTAGGTCCCCCGCCGCTGCCAGCGAGTACACGTGGCCGCCGCCTTCCTTGACGAGCGAGCCCAGGAGCCCCGTCTGGTGCTTGTTGTTGTTGGTCGTCGCGTCGCCGCCGCCGCGGAGGGGGCTCGCGACGAGACCCGGGAGCTGCGTCCATGGGGACGCCGCGTATGGTGACGCCGCCGTGCTCGCGCTCGTGGTTGGAGTTGCTGGTGTGTCGCCGCCGTCGTAGTTGTAGTAGTCATCGTCTTCTTCTTCTTCGTCGTCGTCTGATGTCGTCGTCCATGACTTCGCCGGCGCCACTGCTGCTGCTGGGTCTGGACGCAGGAACTGGAGAAGCTTCTTGTGGTTCCCCATGGCTGGCGCCGCGCGCGGTTTTGTAGCGAGCTAATCGTCCGATCCAATTACAAGAGAGAGAGAGGAGATGGACGAGCGAGGAACAGGAACAGGAAGAGGAGTAGAAGCGACGCAGCCACCCGGCCCAGTAGTCTAGCTTGTTCTTTGGTGGTGTCGTGTGTTCTGTGAATGGTTTTGTGGTGAATGAATGAAGGCGCCGTTGAGATGTGGGTGAGGGGTATATATAGAGGCTCGTGGGGCGGTTGTACGGTCAGCGTGAGGCGGTTGTGACAGGTGGACGGCTGCGACGTGGGTGTGGACGCGGTTGCGCCTCGGCGTCGAGGGTCCCGGCGCGGCTGCTGCTTGCTGCCTTGGTGGCGGGAAAGCGTGCGTGAGTGCGTGGGAGGACGTCGTGGGCGGGACGAGGAGGACGGGCCAGTACAAATGATTGCGGGACTGGGGGAGGGGTCAGGGTAGGGTGGGGGTACTAGTGCGTGTGCACCAAATAGGCGTGAGTGTCTGCTGCGCAACGGCCTACGGTAACGGGCTACTAGTGCTAGCACGCTACATACTGTAGATTTCTGACATTTTACAATGAGAACAGTGTACTCAAATTTTTAAACTTAGACTAATTTTTTAGAAAAAAAACATTTAAAACCTTTTATATTAAATTAGTATTATTAGATTTATCAATATATTTTTACATAGTACTATTTAAATTATAAATATTGTTATATCTTTCTAATTAATTTAGTCAACATTAAAGAAATGAAATCATACATTTTAAAATTGATTGTTTCGAGACAGAGGAATACAGTACGGAGTGTATATACTACATTATATATACGCTCATGTTCTCGGCGGCTTTTACGCTTTCTTGACTCGGAAGTCACGACATGTGGCCGGTCGGGTGTGGCAAGACGGTACCGACCGGCGCAGTTAATAATTACAGCGAAAGAAGATTATATATATATATATATATATATATATATATATATATATATATATATATATATATATATACACGCAACTAATTAGGCCAGTCTCAATAGAGAGTTTTATGACGTTGTTTCCAAGACTGTCATGTCATACAAAATGAAATAAAACTCGGATGAAACAACCATTCTCAATAAGAGTTTTATTCTAGAGTTTCATAGACATTTAATTTCATGACTCATAGAGAGTTGATAATCGTGTCAAGAGATCGAGTGTCATCCCCATGACACTCATTTCTTCTCTTTTCTTAAATACACTGTTATGTCATCAAAAGTGCCTATGTGGCAACATATTTAATGCGAATGAAACTCAAATAACACCCCATTGAGACTGGCCTTAGGTAAATCCACAGGAAATGAGCGTGAAACTTACAACGACGAGGAGGGCCAGAAGGTACAGGAGCAGGGAGAAAAGCATAAGCACGTGCGTGTGGGCGCGGTAATTAGGGGTGTTTGGATCCTTTGGCAAATGGCAAATGACAAATGAATTTGGCAAATCTTTTGCCACTTGAGGGTGTTTGGATCCCTTGGCAAATGGCAAATGGAAAATGGCAAATGGCACATACAAAGACAATTGTACCCCTAATAATTACACTCATTCACATGTCATGCATAAGAGGGAGAGGTATGAGTGGAAGGATTTTCTATTTACCTTTATTTGTCACTCCAAAGTGGCAAATGGCAAATGACAAATTTTTGCTCTTTTACTAATTTTTTGCTTTGCATGTTTAAATTTATTTACCAAAAAGTAGTAATTCTTTTACTCTTTTGCTAATTTGCCAGGGGATCTTAATCTCCGGTGGGCGTGTCTGTGAAGCCTGCTAGTGCTGCGAGGTCCGCGTACGACGAGGAGCCGAGCAGAGATGAGGGTAGGCGGTCGCGGTGGCAAGTGGCAGCGGCCCGCGGACCGGCATGGCAAAGTGCCGGCGCACACCTGGCCGGTTTGACCTGCGCTCCTGCGCAGCACGGCAGCAGGAGGCCGGCCGGCACGGGCCGGGTCAAACACGAATGCGCATAGCGTGCATTGCAATTTTGACTTTTTTCTGTCAAAATCCCGCTAGCTGCCGCGGCGCGTGGGAATGCAAGTAACCTTGTAGTTGAGTCATATACTCATAATAGGTGGAACGTGGAAGGGGGTTCAGTTCAGCGTTAGTATGTATTCTGGAATCGGCTCGTGCAGTGTGCTTTTATTTATTTATTACATTACATGGAGCTGGGTGTGTGTGAAGACGGTGATGCCACGTCGATCACGTACGTGTTTCAACTTGCATGATCGAGCATGACAGGGACGCGTACAATGCACATGAGCCGGGCAGCCGGCCGATCGATACGCGGGAAACGCAAACGCGCTGACCTCATTCGATCATATGCATCTCTGCGGATGATCGAGCCATGCATGCATCCATGTGCGTGACGTGATGGTAGTGGTGTCAAGTACTGTGCCTGACAAAAAGCGGAAAAGAAAGGTGTTGTTTTGTTTCGTTTCATCAGCATCATCATCATCGTCAGAAACAAAAACAAGGCACATACTTACAGAGGTTGTCCGCCACCGCTAGCTAGTGCGTGTACGACGTCCCCCGCCACGTGTCGACGGTGAGGCTGAGGCCGTCCCGTGAGCCCGTGATGAGGGCGCCAAAAGCGGCAATGCCATTGCGGGCCAACGCCATATTGGGGTTGGTAGACTTTCCGGCATGGGGATAGGACAGGACAGGACAGGACAGCGCGCGTTGGTAGTGCTAGCAGTAGCAATATAATGGCAATCGATGCACATGCACATGATGCATCTGCGAGCCGTTAGCTACGCGCCACCTGTCGGACTGTAGCGATCCAGCACCAACCTCCAACCGGGGGTCGACACGTGCGGCTACCCTGACGCCGTGACGCGACGCCAACGGCCAGAGAAGACGCCAGCCGGCGTCGAGACGGGCCCGACCGGCCGCCTACTCCGATCCGGTGCCGATCGAGCACGGGCTGCCGGGGTCGATCCGTCGAGGAGCTGAGCCGAGAAAAAGCATAGCGTAAGCACGCATATATACGAGGAGCTGAGGCGGCGGTCGGGGTGGCAAGTGGCAGCGGGTTTGACCTGCGCTCGTGCACGGGGGCCACCCGGTACGGACTTGGTCAAACACGGGAAAGTGTACATATAGCTACTAGTGTGTGAAGACGACGATGCCACGTCGATCACGTTAGTTTCAACCTGCATGGCAGGGACGCGCGCAATGCACGCACATGAGCCGAGCGATACGCTACTAGCCTAGCTACTACTCACTACGTATAATAGTAATATTATTATTATGTACGATAAATAAATAATTGATTCATCGTCAGGGTGGGGGGAACGGCAAATAAACAATCACAAACATGCATGTGGCAAACGTACGTTGTTGGCATCACACCTCACACGGCAGCTAGCTAGCGTACGTAACGTGACGTGTCTCTCCGTGTTTGGCACTGCACTCTGGGCGTGCGAACGGACCAGTACGAGCCCGTTTGGATTGCGCGAAAAAAACTCGTGCTCCTACGTTTTTCCCCGTAAAATTGAACTGATTCATCAATTCTGAGGAGGGAGGCATCATGCATATGCATGACCACTGCATGCCCTGCTGTATGCTGTACTACGTTGCTGGATGAGGATGAGTGATGCCGCAAACACGTACCATGCATATGTCACGGAACACGGATGATGACCGATACGAATTACGAACGCCGCATGAATCGGGTCGTTCAATTCCGTCGCGTCGTCGGTTAATTTCGCACGTGGACTAGCTAGGTCGTCGATCGAGTCGGATTTAATCTCGATCGGTGCATGCCTAGCTACATCTGGTATGTACCCGTAGCGTGTTTTAGATGCTGAAAAGTAAAGTGCAAAAATTTTGTAGCACTTTTCGTTTGTATTTGACAATTAGTGTTCAATCATAGACTTATTAGGCTTAAAAGATTCGTCTCGCAAAGTGTGCAATTGATTTTTGATTTCGTGCGCAAGTTTGACGTGACGAGAAATCTTATTTTTACATAGTGCTAAAGTTTATGGTTTTTGAGTCAACTAAACACAGGCGTAGTATAGGCCGAGGGACGTACAGTACTACGACGTAGTACCTTTTTTTTTTTCTGTACAGTGCGACAGAGTTGGTTGACCTCATCACGATATAAACCACGGGTTTTATTAAGCATTTATTAGCGGTATACAGCATGAACTGAAAATCTCGCTGGAATCTGTATGTGACAGTGTCCCCAATTTTATCTGGGAAACATGCACGGCAAACATGCATGTGCGTGATGGTAGTGGTGTCAAGTGTGCCTGACAAATCAAAAAGCCGAAAGAAAGGTGGGCTGTGTTTAGTTCCAAAGATTCTCCATCACATCGAATTCCTATTTTCCGTCACATCAAAATACCGGCACATATATAGAGTATTAAATATAAATAAAATATATAAAAAAACTAATTGTACAGTTTTGTTATACGAGGCGAATATTTTAAGCCTAATTAATCAATGTTTAGACAATTATTACCAAATAAAATAAAATTGGTACCGTATAACGTGACAAGTGTTACAAGATATTTTTTTTTCACCGCATTTCTATCGTAAAAACAGCCGTGGTGTTGTTTCATCAATCATCATCAGCAGCAGAAACAAAACAAGGCATAAAGGTTGTACGACGCACGCTACCGGCCGGGAGCTAGCTACTGATCGAGCTAGTGCGTGTACGACGTCCCCCAGCGCGCTACGTGTCGACGGTGAGGGAGGGAGGGCGGCAAATGCCATGGCCAACATGCGCGCCAACACCATAGCACTACTACTACTGTATTGGACTTTTGAACCGGCATGGTGGGGGCCGGGGAGACGACAGCGCGCGTTGGTAGTGGTAGAAATGGCAATCGATGCATGTGCACCTGCTGCGTGAGAGCCGTTAGCTTCGCGCCACCTGTCGATCGGTTTACGACCAATGGGTGCACAGGAAAGGGCCCCGCCGCTATCCACCAACCAGGACCGCACCGGGCCGGGGGATCGACACGTGCGTGCGCCTACGCTGACGCGACGCCAACGGCCGCGAAGACGTTACGGTTGACATTTTTTTTTGTGTACCAGGAATACGTACGTGACAGTACGTCAAGTGGTTACGCCGTCGGTCGTCAGGTGCCCTGCAGCCGCGGTCGTCTCCTCGGATCGCAGGTTCTCGAGTGGCTCCAGTACGAGACGAGGGGCGCGCCCGGCCAGCCTCTCGTGGAGCGGGCCGGCGGCGGATGGGATCGGATGCTGCGTGGGGCGGGCGGGCGTCCGCCGGCGCGTCCGATCGGTACCTTTACGGCGGCTTGCGTGCCGATCGGCATGAGCATCTGATCTCGATCGATCGTGGCCGTTGGGCACTTGTTGGCACCGCACGCATCAGGTGACGGCGACGGAAGACGACGACGACGGACCGAACCGGCGGCTCTCGGCTAGCTGGGGCCCCACGGCCCGTGCCCTGATACGTCGCCGTGAGGTGGTGGTTTATTTATTTATTTATTTATTTACGACAACCGTGATGAGGTGGTAGGTGACCGGTCGAGGGGAAACAGGAAAGCTAGGCGAACAAGCATCATCGCTAGCTTGTGTGTTGTCTCTTTCCTCCCGCTCCCGCCCGTTCGCGTTAAATTTTGGGTGGGCCCACACTCGCTTTGCGCCTGATCGAACACACGCATGCCACGTCGCCGATCGAGCGCACAAGTGCGGCCGCACGAGCTCCGACTTCCCGCCCCCAAGGCCCACTACTCCTCCGTCCAAAACAAAAATATGCAGTTTATATATTTTTCAATAAATTAAATAGTTTTTAGATTATTGTACTAAATCTATGAAACATATATATACTGATAATATAAATATAAGTAAGATTACATTGTTAACTATAGAATATATATTTGTAGCAAGGCATTTGTGTTATTGTGTACACATAAATGTTACACCATTCCTTTTAATAAATTTTGTCAAACTTACAATAGTTTCGCGTGTTCCATAACTATTGTATTCGTTTTATGAAGGGAGTAGTATTATCTCCGCACAGAATATATATACTTGATGATCTGGGATTGAAAAAAATACAAATCCATTCTATGATATATACTTGATGGTTTGGGATTCAAATAAAGTTAATTATCATCATCTCCAATCTAGATTTGATTATAGATGGGATTAAAAAATTATCTAGAAAAAGTTAGTTCTTTAGATCATCTCCGACACGCCATGAGTATGTTTGAGTCACAATTCCTACATCCCAAATTATAAGACTTTTGACTTTTTCTACTTTGATCACTCGTCGATCTTATCCAAAAATTTATGCAAAATATCAATTTTTTTTGTTGTGGCATGCTTTTTTAATAAAATTTCTTTAATACTGACTTAAATTTGACTACATTAGTTCTTTAATACTGACTTAATATAATAATAAATTTATATATTATAAACATGTTCATGCTATTTGCTATAAGTACAGTAAAAAGCTATAGGTGGCTTGACCGCTTGTACGTTGAAGCGGAGGAGGGAGAATAAGAAAGACAAGGGACAATGAGTTGTACTCCCTCCGTTCAGTGTCATTTGGAAAGCGTGTCTGTGAGGGAAATAGAAATACGGTTTTTATGACACTTTCAGGGTCTGTTTGGAACGCGGGATTTTTTCCTATTCCTGTACTTTTTTCTGCGAAAATGAACTGATTCCTATTAAATTCCTGTTAAATTTCTGCGTTCCGAACAGGCCCTCAATGGGATGGAGCGAATATGTTGAAGCCCAGGAGAGAGAATAAGAAAGGCAAAGGACAAGGACATAATTAACCTTTACAACGGGCACGGACATACAAAGCGCAAAAAATTTGTCAAAGAAATAAATAGATTACATCTGAACCAGTTATTATAATATAGGTAGTGTCGGGTACAAAGCTAAGGGATACCCTAACCTGTGATAATCTAATGCCTAAACATTCAGGCGAAATCCGACAGTCGACCAAGCAATGGAGGAAGGTCCGTCAGGCGAAGGCCTACCCCATCGGCAGAAAGGGCAGACCATGCCAACCCATTACCAGAGGGATGGTAGGTGGAGTGACCTTCGACCTCGATCCCCCGAATGACGGAGAAGGGATCGAACGAACGACCCTCTGCCGCGACCCCTCGACCGACTGAAAGGGGGATCGAACGAGCGCCCCCCAACCTCGACCCCTCAGATGACGGAGAGAGGCCGATCGAATCCCCCTCGACTCCAACCCCCCGAAGTGACGGACAGGGGGTCGAACGAACGACCCCCGAACAGGAGGCTCGATCAGCTCACCTGCTCCCGGTATGGGATAAAGGGAATCCTATGCTGGGGTCAGTCCCCGCCTAACGCCATGGGCGCTCACTACCTCGGTCAAATCCGTCAAGTCATCACCCATACCCGGATTACCCGTCGACCGTACAACTACTGCAGCCACACCTCGAGTACGGAGCACCCCCTCGAATTTTGGGCGAGGCAGCCCTCGACCGCGTTCTCAGGAATGTGTCAGGGTCACGCAGGCCTCGATACCCCTCGACCCGGGGCTCGACCCTCATCCCCAACTGTTATGGCATGGGCCCGTCCAATCCGCCCCGCTTCAACTGTGGAGTTTGCAGGTTCCACGCCATGCCGTCCGGCGACGACCAGTCCGCCATTACCATGCCTCGGAACACCAGAAGTACAGGAGGAGCATGCCGCTACAGCGATCGACGTCTCGTCACAGACATGACGCACAGACACGCCTCCCATACCGATACGTACTAGGCCCCTGTACTCCTAAGCCTCCCCTTGGCCTATAAAAGGGGACGCTGGGATAGTAGAGAAGAGGGAGGACAAGAACACGAGGACGAAGAGGTCAATCATCAACCCCACTCACATTCCTATACGAACTCTCACCAGAACCAAACACAACACCAACCACTCATTTGCCTGATCAACATCTCAAGCAATCAACCAATTCACCTAGAGTAGCCCTGCTAGTTCTAGGCCTCGGCTCGCTCTAAGCACCCCCGTGTAAACCAGCTTGTACTGCCCCCTGTACGAGCACTTCGGTGCAAGATAATACAGTACCCCCTCCTCTTGCTGGACGTAGGGGCTTCTTTGCCCGAATCAGAATAAACTCTGTGTTCTTCTTGCATCACATCTGAGAGAGGGAGCACGCAATATACAAATTTACTAGTTGCTGATCGACCCCTGGGTCGAAACACCGATAGGTAGAATGATAGATCAACGGTATGTGTCCATAGAATTGACTTATGAGATTACAGTACATCTGATTGAGATCTAAGGAGTCACGATAAAGATTTCTTATTATAGTACCCGTCAATTATTGTATACGATAGTCTTATAGCAGCAGCAGTAGTAGTATAATAATGGGTGGCAGAGATCTGATGTACAGCGGGGAGACAGAACGGTCGGTATGCCGTACACGTTCTACTTATTAATATAACCAACCAGCTAATTAAAGTGCACCATAAATAAGCGAGATTGTATATATTGAATAAATTAAAATTGACAGCGCCGTCCATATACTAACACAGCGTAACACGTCGACGTACGTAGCTTGCATGATTTCAATTTGTGAGATGCGAAGGATCGAGTACATCACCAACTAGGAATAAGCACCAAGTAGATGACGTTTTAGATAAGCTTTAAGTTAAACATTGGAAATATAAATGATCAATAATTTTTAAATTATTGAGATCCCAAATGTGAAAATTATATGAATAAATTTGTCTTGAAAAATACTTTCATAAAAATATACATATATCATTATTCTATAAATATTTTTATAAAAAGAAGATGTTAAAGTTGTGTTTGGGAGATCGTGTCGTTGTCCAAATCGTCATCTAATTAGGATACAGAGGGAGTAAAATAGCTCGCTGTATACACGACGCACGTACGTACTGTCTTCAGGAACGTGCATGGTTTCGTACTCTGACTAATCGTAGACATTTTTTTTGCCACCTCGCCTGAACTTTAAATTTGAGTAGTCTCTGTCAATTAAATGTTTAAATATGAATTTAAAATATTAAGCATGGATTAGTTATAAAAACAAATTGTATAGATCGAGACGACGAATCTATTCAACCTAATTAGTCTATAACGATTTGGCAATGTGATACGCTACAACAAAAAATATAGTAACACGATTGATTATTTAGGCTTAAATAACATTTCATCTCACGAATTATCTACGACCGGTTTTTTAATTAGTTTTATAATTACGTACTTTATATCTAGTGCTTTTAATAAGTATCAAATACTTGATATGAGCTCTTCTAAACTTTAAACTTTATACTAGTCAGGTATATGCTACGGTGCCGGCGTGCTGCGCGTTTCCTTGGGTCGGTGGCCGTACGCTTATATGTGTATGTACGCGTGTGTAAAGTAGTATTTTTTAGATAACGCGGGTAAAGTATATATAGCTGGCGACGAGCAAGTCCGTACTCTACTCTATACGTACGTATAGACACTGTACACTGCCGTTGAGTGTTGACTAGTAATTCAGATGGCGTGGCATATGCATGCATGGCCGGGGCAATGTACGGCAGCGACTACAAGAACTCAGGTAGCAGTATGTATGTACAGTACGTCATGATATTTTTCAATCAAAGGTAGAAAAATATAATAGATCATTCTAAAATATAGTCTTTTAAAATAAATAAGTATTCCCTCCGTCCCGTAAATTTTACAATTCTGGAGTTCAAATTTTCCCAAAAAAATTGCATACATAGCCACTGCTATTAGACTATCACATCATGCTGAACCCACACAGAGCACCCTGCACCATGTCTCTCGAACACTCGTCACACTAGTAAATAAAAAATAGAAAATTGGTTGCACAAGTGCACAGCCTCACCTCATGCAGACTCCCTCTCCACTCTTTAGTCTCCGTATCCTCTGCCAAGTTCAGTATGTCAGATTATCTACAGGGGTATTTAGGTCATTTGCCCAGCAGCAGACACAGCGACCTGCAGCGAGCGTGTGAACAAAAACATACGCTCTCATCTAGGCGCCGCGTCAATAATTCAGGAACAATGGAGAACCCAAACAGGCGTATAGATAAGTGCAGTACATACACCACGCATTCACCGCCGTTGTTGCTGACAATTATTACCACTGCAAGAGATCGATATATAGTAATAATTAAAAGAAATTGTTCCATCATGCATGTCAGTTTCAGTAATCACCGAATCCACGTCGAGCAATGCAATGGCTTGGGCTGGCCGCCCAAACTCGTTTCATCACCTACTTGTAGCAATCGAGCAGTAGCTGTCACTGTAGTAGACAGCCAGCACTGCAAATCCCTCTCGAACACTGTTGTCATCCTACACTACAGTAACTTTGAGAGCCAGCATTGCTCCATCGTCCGTTGACAGGCAGCCATTTTCAGTAGACATCGAAAAAAACTGCCAATGCATGAACATATGCATGCATGCCATTTCTGACAAAGGGGCATGCAGCTACCACTGACGGAGAAAGAACGACGATGCTCATCCATCCATCTGTAGTACATCCTTTTGGAACCTGCTTATTAGTCGTCTACCAATTATTAAAGTGTCGTAAGCCTTGGAAATTTGTGGTAACTAGTGGTCATTGCGCGCCTTCCAAATATACCAAAGAGTGGAAATGAATTTGCATATTAACTCATCTGAAGGGCTGTTAGAGATAAGCAGGCAAATAGTGTTTTGAACGCCATCATTTTCATTAGGAGTATTATTAGACAAGATGGGTGGATCAAAGGTGGACCAAACTTGTTGTGATAGATGACAAAGAAAGAAAAGGTGTTGGTTATTTTCTACTTGTCCACAATAAGTGCAATGTATATCAATATGATTGGAGTAATTGCCTGCTCTCTGGCCAGTAGCCAGTGTCTGATAAGTCTCCAAGTAAAAGTTTTAAGCATAGGCGGTAGGCTTTTGTTTTTCCATACCTATTGAAGGATGGTGTTTGCTTCCATGGTAATGCTTCTGGATCCGTTTTGAGGGAGGTGGTGTACCTGCAGCATTGAGAGATACCCATATGCTTATTTGGACGTACAAATTCCTTTTCTTTGATGGATGCCATCTCAAAATATCATTGTTATTGCTGTTGGCCACTGGGGTGTGAATAATGGCAGTAGCAGCAGGTTCCATGAAAGTGGCCTGAATTAAATTATGGTTCCAACTTTTGGAGTTGTGAATCCACAGATCAGAAATCTTAGCAGGTAGCGGGTCATTTTGGATAGGTAAAATAAGATGGTCATGAATATTAGTCCATACCGAGCACCAAGGGGATGACCAAATGGAAGAGTTACCTGCATGGATTTGATAGTTGGAGTTGGCAATGATGTGACTTTTAACCTGCAGAATAGATGACCAAAAGATTGATTTGGCTCCTGTATTAGTAGTTGTCCAAAAGGTAGAGTTAGGGTAATATTTAGCTTTGATGACAGCCGAGAGCAAGGGATTCTTGTTATTGGCAATATTCCAGGCCGAATGGATTAGGAGACTTTTGTTAACTGTGCCTAGGTCTCTTATACCTAGACCACCTTGTTCTTTGGGCTTACAAATGTCTTCCCAGGAGCAGTAAGCTATGGGAGTGGTATCAGCTTCTTCTTGAACCCCTGTCCACCAGAATCTTCTGATAATGCTATTGATATTTTCTATGAAATTTTTGGAGAAAAGAACAGTTGACATATAGTAAATGGGAATGGAGGCAAGAACAGACCTGATGTACTAAAGACGACCGGCATGGTTGAGCTTGTTAGCTTTAAGAGTGTTCAACTTAGCAATGAATTTCTGACGGATGAAGTTGTGGGCCCTATTTTTATCTTTATGACTAAAAATCATGGGTTGGCCTAGGTGCATAGTATTAGGTTGTAGATCATGTACAGGGAAAATATTCTTAATCTGTTGTTTAGTAATTGTAGGTACATTGTTGCTAAAATAGATAGTTGATTTGTTGAGGTTAGGGGTTTGACCTGATTGCTGACAGAAGTTGTAGAGAATGGTCTTGATGGTTTGGGCTTCCTGCATAGTAGCTTTTCCACAAATAATAAGATCATCTGCAAAGAGAAGAGAGTGAATGGATGGGCCCCCATCTCCTAATTGGACTCCAGTGAGCTGATTATTCTGAAGATCGTCCTGCAATCTTATAGAGAGTTCATTAATAGCAATTACAAAAAGATAAGGTGATAGCGGGCATCCTTGCCGAAGGCCACATTGAGAGATGAACTTGATGGAGAGTTCATTGTTGATTAGAACTGCAAAGGTGGGCGATGAAATGCAGGTATGAATAAGACTAATGAAATTTTCATTGAAACCAATTCTCTGGAGAGCTGCAATTATAAAATGCCATTCAAGTCTATCAAAAGCTTTGGCTAAATCAATCTTAAGTAAGAAAGCATGGTGGTTCCAGGATTTAAGATTGGAAGAGTGAATAATTTCTTGGGTTAAAATAATGTTGGAAGAGATATGTCTGTGAGCAACAAAGGCAGATTGAGCTTGGTTGATATAGCTGGGTAGGTGGTTTTTAATTCTGTTGGCCAGAGTTTTAGTTATGATTTTATAGATGACATTGCAAAGGCTGATAGGACGGTAATCTTGCGGTAAATTAGGAACACTAATCTTAGGAATGAGACAAATGAAAGTTTCGTTGAGTTCCTTAGGTATAAGAGAGTGAGTATAGAAATCAGTTACCACATCATGGACATCCTTTTTGATCCAGTCCCAAGCCGTTTTGTAGAAAGCTGCATTTAGCCCATCGGGCCCTAGAGCCGCATTGCTTCTCATCTGTTTAATAACTTCATGTATTTCCTCAGAAGTGGGTTTAGAGTAAGTGTAAATGAAAGACTCATTGTCCCTTGGAGGTTGATCGATGTTGTCATGAGTACTATTGGGCGCAGTAGTGTGCTCACTTCGATGGATGGCATCCGCCTGCTGCCTGTGAGTGTTGAACACATGCGTGGCGGAGCTGCTTTGATTGTGGATGTTTGAGGAGGTAAAAATGTTGGAGAAATAATTAACAAAGGTATTTGCAATTTGCTGAGGTGTGGTTGAGGGGGAGCCATTGTAGGGTCGAGATGGCGGACTAGAGGGGGGTGAATAGTCTTTTCTAAAACTTAAACACTCCGACTAACCGAATCAAATGTGGAATTAAAACTATCGGTCTAGCCAAGACTACACCCCTCTAACTATAACTCTAGCACCTAGCAAAAAGGTCTATTATGCTAACTAAGGTGCCAAGCTAGGAAGCTCACCTAAACAAGTCTAGGTTGCAAGGTCACACAAACCTAAGCAACTAGTACTCTAAGCACACCGGGAGCTCCTACACATACTAGTAAGCAAAGCACAAAGCACCTAAGCTCACTAGCAATGCTCTCTAGCAAGACTACACAAGTCAACTAGAGAGCTCAACTTACTTAGCTACACAAACTAAGAAATGTGACTAACAAGGCTACTCAAGCCAATTAGCCACGCAAACGCTACTTCTAAGCTACACAAGCTAGAAGGTAACTAGGCAAGCCACACAAGCTAAACTAGTTACAAGAGCAACAACTACTCACTAGCACAAATATATGAAAGTAAATACAGGCTAGTGATTTGGAGAAAGCAAACCACCAAAAAGATGTACACAAGGTTGACACGGTGATTTTTCTCCCGAAGTTCACTTGGTCGCCACCAAGCTAGTCCTCGTTGTATCGGCTCACTCACTTAGAGGTTTACGACTTTTTACAGGCCTCACTGCCTAACCCCCTCAAGGGTTGCCGCCTAACCAACACAAGATGAGGGCACTCAACGATACCTTCAACTAGAGTTGCTCTTCGCAATCTCCCGCGGGGCGAGCACAACACCCCTCACAAATCTCTTCTCCGGAGCCACGCACAAGCTTCCTGCGTGCTTCGACGGAGCCACAAGCCACCAAGCCGTCTAGGAGGTGGCAACCTCCAAGAGTAACAAGCACCACGAGCTTGCAAGTCGATCACCTAGTGCCACACGAAGCTATCTCTCAAAGCAACGCACTAGTAATCGCTCTCTCACACAATCGGATGAAATTTATCAGGTGTGTGTGAGTTAGAGGGCTCCCAACCAAACACAACTAAGGGTAACACAACCTCAAGGTGCTCCACCAGCCCCAAGGGTCGGGCATGAGCTATTTATAAGCTCCCCCACAAAACTAGCCGTTATACCCCTTCACTGGGCACTCTGCGTAGGCGACGGACGCTCCTTTATGTTGCGACGGACGCTCCGTCGCAGCGTCCGACGCCCTGTCAGAACTAGCCGTTGGGCTGCTTCACGGGCGACGGACGCTCCATCGCCAGCGTCAGACGCTCGGACCTACAACGTCCGACGCCTGTCTTCGATCTGCTCGTTTGCAGAGCTCTCTGGAAGCCCGACGGACGCTCCACGCGAATCGCGAGCTGAAATCCTCCTGGAACTTTCGGTAAGGCCGACGGACGCTCAGGGTTAGAATTCCCAGCGTCCGACGTCATCGTCCGTTGCGATGGACAGCGTCCGTCGCCTGCGTCTTCAGCGTCCGACGCCCTTTTCTTGACCAAAACTGTCTCTGATCTTTCCAACCTTGCTCTATGGTGCTAAACACAAAATATACTCCCTTAGTGCATGTGTGTTAGCATTTTCACAAATATTTTCAAAGCATTCACTTGCTTCTCACCACGCCACTCGATCCTAATTCATCGCAAAGTTAGATCGCTCACAGTGACACTAGATAACCGATATGCAAACAAGTTTGCTCCTCTTGATAGTACGGCTATCTATCCTAAACCTGGTCATAATCTTCTCTACACACCTATGACCGGTGAAATAAAATGCCCTATGGTTATACCTTTGCCTTGCGCATTCCATTCCTTCTCCAATGTTGATGCAACACATGCACCAACCTATCACCAAATGATATGATCCACTCCATATCATCATATGATCGTGTTGGTTCATCGATCTTGACCTCACTTTCTCTTCACCGTTGCCTTGGTCCATCGGCGCCAAGCATCACCCACTTGCCCTTTACACTTGCAACCGGTCCATCAAGCCAAGCCTCATCTTGATCTTCTCCACCTTGATCACATGAATCCATGTCATGTTTCATGTGCAATAAGCTCCTTCATTACACAATCATATATGAACTAATCTTCTGTATATATATTACTTAAACACATATTAGTTCACCTAAGTTGTCACTCAATTACCAAAATCACATAGGAACTTTCAGCCATCCGGGTTGGTAATGTGAGTGATTCTATTTTTTCTGGATCTCTTGGTGATAGCTTAAAATAAGAAGGAAGTGTTCCTGTCTCCGGCAGTGGCCCAGTTCTTTTTGGCTCTCTGGATATGGTATGTAGCATCTTTAGAGAGTAGATCATGGTGTTGAGAGTGGAGTTGTTGAAGATTATGGTTTTGGAGGTGAGGCGGGAGGGTTTGTTGGTCAAGAATTTGGTTCTCAATCTGCTGAAGGCTATCTTTATTATTGGGTTTAGTCCGTCGCCATCTTTTGAGATCAGCTGCAAGGTAGGCAGTTTTACCGTGGAAGTTCCTTGTGGTGGAGCGGTTCCAGCTATTCTGTGCCGTGGTTTGGATGTCGGCCTCCAAGGTCCACCACTTTT
The DNA here is from genome assembly GCA_022036555.1 of Microstegium vimineum. Classification (NCBI taxonomy): domain Eukaryota; kingdom Viridiplantae; phylum Streptophyta; class Magnoliopsida; order Poales; family Poaceae; genus Microstegium; species Microstegium vimineum. The sequence continues at coordinate 38,895,914 of CM039129.1, read as the reverse complement.
CAAACCTGAAAGGTCTTGGAGCATGAGTTTGGGCTGATTGCAGCACTGCCAGAATAAGCGCATGGTCGTTGTACATCATGGGAAGGTGGTAAATCTTTGTTGTTGGGTATCGACTACACCATTCTGCATTACCCAAGAATCTGTCAAGCCTTACATAAGTTGGGTTAGATGAAAATCTTTTGTTAGTCCAGGTATAAGCAGGGCCACTGTACCCTAGATCAATGAAACCACATTGCTTAACATAAGCACAGAAGTCGTGAATACGGTTGACATTAGTACGACCAGGGCCTAGCTTTTCATTTCCATGCATAATATCATTGAAATCACCCATACAAAGCATAGGCATATTGGGATGCAATAAGACGAAACTTAAGATATTGTTCCATATTACATTAGTAGAGCGGTGATGCGGATCACCATAGATACACACAAGACCATACTTCTGATAGTTCATTTTATTAGTACTGATAGCTAGGATGAAGTGATGATTATGGTCAACAATAGTGACATCAACCTTGTCATTCCACATTAGCCAAAGGCCACCTGACTGGCCTTGAGCAGGAACAACAAAGGCATCATGGAGGTTAAAGCGATTTTTATAGCATTCTTATAAATATTAGAATTATGAGTTTCGGAAACAAAGGTTACCTGTGGCTTAGTAGATAGTAGCAGGCGGGCAAGGTGCTCCATTGTGGAACTGCGAAGGCTCCCGCCTGAGCCTTGACAGTTCCAAGCCAGAAGACTCATGGCGTATGTGCCGCCTTATTGGCTGGCGCCTGAGCCGGATGAGAAGCTGCGAAACGGGCTCTACAAAGAGCGCCCCCAGTGTTAAGCTGGCTTTGACCATCTCCATTACCTGGATGTGAAGCAGGCGAGGGGTGGTGATGAGGACGGTTAGAGTAGCCACCCATCCTCGTACCAGCAAAGAGTTTTCTCAGGGCAGTGAGCGCTAGTGATGGGGGTTCTGGCAGCCTTTGTAACCTTGTTATCTGAGTATGGATAAGACTCATAGGAACTCTGCCGCTCTGCGTCATCCAGCCACCATAACCACGAAACCTCTGTTCATCACCTTGCCTCATAATTCTTCTGGCTCTCAGAGGACAGTGTTCAGCATTATGAAAAAAACCAACACAAAAAGTGCAGATTCTCTTAATCTTTTCATAGTGAATCCAAGCTCTCATATTTCCCAAATTTGGCACTGAAATCAGGACTTTATCAGTTGGAGGCTTTGTAACATCTATCTTAACTCTGACAGAAACATAAATCTGATCATGATTAAAGCTGCTGGGGATTAACCTGTGCCCGTCCGAATGCTGACCAATTTGCTAGATAATTTGAGCTATTATTTCTTCAGTTGTAAGAGCTCTAGGAATTCCATAAAATCTGGCTGTATCATGCAAATACTAAAACTCATACCCATCAGTGTTTCTATCTGGGACATACATTTCCAGGAGGAGGTTTTGTTTACTTAAAGTCCAAGGCTAGCCTCTAATAACTAACACCATATCACGTTCAGTGACAAACCAGCTAAGAAAAGATTTGGCATTACCTCATCTATATCACAGACTCTTCCCCTGCAGGCGTTGTTGAGGTCCGCTCTGGCGATTTCTTGGGGAATCGTCACAGTATTGGCCGCAGGGTCTGCCACCATGAGTAGGAGGCAGAACGTGTAACTTTTGGCAACAACGCTTGGACCCGCCTTAGTCACCTTGACCTGTAGAGCTTGGATGGATCCGATGAGGTCAGGGTCTTCTGGGTGGATAAGACGCGGGGCGAACCCAGCCTTCGTGGTTAGGAATGTCAACATGGTGTCAAGGGAGGGATTGCTGGTGGGGGCAGTAGCCATGTAAGCAGTGGATTTAGCGAGGAGGTTGTCGGGTGGAGGCTCAGGAGGGTGGGTGATGGGCGGGGGATCAGGAGGCACATGCTCCATGGTCATGGGTACCGGATCGGGTGAGTCGTTGTCCATGGTTGGCAAAGGTAGGAGGAGTCTGAGGATGGGGTGAGAAAGGTGAAAGGGGAAAAGTGATTTTGGTAGTAAAGCATGGTGGGCCGAAGGGTTACCAAGGTGCTGGCAGAGGCGGCGAGGAAAGGAAGGCGATGGCGCGAGGCACCTTGGCCGATAGTCGTGGAGGTGGGTGATGATTCAAGGAACAAGAACACAGATCGAGGAGACTCCACTGCAGAAGTGGGATCGATTGCTTCGAAGGCGGCTATGAACCAAAAGAGCTGCCTCACTACTCCACCAATCCGGAGGTGGAACCCTCAAAGATCCACCCGAGGGTAGCAGAAAGTGGGATCAATCGAAAGAGGGCCAAAAAGCGCTCCCGATCTGCAGGGGAACAGAGGAGGAAGGATTGAGAAGAAGCAGGAATCAGAGATCAAAGAGGGAGAGGGATGCAAGACGGCATAACGCCCATACTACTCAGAGCAGAAGTCATGTTCTGACTGATCTACGTAGTATATGTTTGGATGCGCCAGCAAGGAAGCAGCGGAAACTTTTGGGGCGTGTTTGGAAGCAGGCCGGAAGGGTGGCTCGAGCTCTCCAGGTGTAACATGTCGTGTTTGTTTCTCTGGCTTAGCTAGCATCGGAGTCAGTGTTGCACAGGATCCAAAGCAGCTTGGGCCAGACTCCACAGCGAAGCTCCTCCCCACCGTTTTTCGGAGTCCGGTTCGCATGGGCGCGTGTGAGCTCACGTGGGGACTCATCTCCCTCTCATCATCAGACCCAAATGTCATTTGAGCCGGCAAACAAACACGGTCTCTATTGGGTCGGTTTTGCCACCAAACAAGGGAGGTTACATCGGGTTAGCCTGGCTGCCTTCGTGCAACGCTCCAAACACGCCCTTGGCGCCCTAACAGGGGAGCATCATGCATGTATATGTATTGTTATATTCTAGATCATGTGACAGAGATCAACGCGCTTATAGTAGGTAAGCAAATAGCAATGTACATATTGTAAATTACTCCCTCTATTTTAAATTATAAATTATTTTAAAAATCTTGAACAGTCAAAGTATATCCTAAATTATAAGTTACTTGAATAATCTTAAAGAGTAAAGTATTATAAGTTTGACCAAATCGTATGTGTGACAACCAAAATTGCATACTCCCCCGTCTTAAAAAGGATGACACTATGGGATGTGTTGACTAAGTTTGTAGGAAACATAATTGCCGGTATTTTGAAAACTTTGATTTTTTAGAAAGCTGAGAATGCATCTATTTAGGGACGGGGTAGTACACACTTAGGACAAAGTTTAAGGAAAAGTGTGGCGCGCAAACATTTGTGCCAGTAAACTAATTAAGTGCCGGAAATACTGTTACAGAACTAGTAATCTTTGAAGGTCGCAAGTTTTGGTCACGAATATGTGGGAAGGAATATACGTACGGTGCCACAGTCGCGTTGGTCGGTGCAGGCGTACATACGTGGTTGGGCAGTAAGTACACGCACGTCGTGTTGGTGTGTATATGTACAGACACACAGAGCGAGAGTACGTACGTACGTACAGCAACACGCGGCACGCGCACGATCCGGCCGGGGCAATAATAATGCATGCAAAAACTATAGCTTATATATATACGTACGGTGCTCCAATGATGCATGACTGCACAAATTAAATTCTACCGTACTATATATCTCTCTGTTCAAGTAAGTGAAATTCGTTCTTTCGAATTAATTAACATCGACAGTGATTCCTCACTTGTTAACGTACGCCCTTGATGATAATGAACAGATCGTGTTAGTCGTTTGCTTCATTTTAGAAGCTAGCAAATAAATAAATGCACCTATTCACCAAACCAACACACGTACGCACACACATCTTATTCGAACACAACGGCGTTGAAACTTTAGAATAAACGAAGCAATCTAAGCCGGTTGGTTTGCAGAAGCCAGATTTCACTTTGACATTATATCTTGGCTCCTGATTCTTGAAGAATTGCAGCAACAGGCTACAGGAGAGACCCTTCTTCCATTTCTAGCTTCATGAGACAACAATATCCTCCAAGCTAACGCTGTTGTTGGGCATATATATATATATATATATATATATATATATATATATAATCAATCGAGGGTTACTGCCGTTATCTTTCAGGCCACCCATTGTGTGCTTAGGTAGCCAGCATATGAAATCGAAACAAAATATACACTAGAAAAACTGCGCGGCTGCCGCGCATGACCATCCTTAGCTTTTTTTCTTTCTTTCTATATAGTTATACTATTACAAATAATGGTAATTGATTTGTTCTTTACACAATACATTAGTGATATTTTCCGTGTTAATTGACAATTATTATTTATCCATGGTTGTATACTTCTATATGTCAATCGCTTTTATTTGTAGTCTTACAACTAGTTGTTACAGTAGGGTCTATTTGCGATGATAATGTTTTTTTAAATTTTTAGTAGGTTTGTTGTTGCACTTTGCATATATTTTGAACACTCCATTATTTTGAATATATTATTTAAATAATATTTTACTCTTGTTATTGAAATATACCTATCATATTTTTCGGCTATTGTTTATAGAGAAAGAAGGGGTAAATGCATTTATTAAGGACAGAGGAGGATCTTTTGATGGAAGCTTAATGTAATTGTGAAATGAGGAAATGTGACATTGAAATATGAAATTTTACAGTACATATATGCAACATGAGGAGTTTTAAATAACTCGATTTTCTATTTTTCGATCTTTATTTGATTTTCATATTTACCGCTAAAAATATAGGCAAACATGTACAATAATAAATTTCTACTCAAACATGTTTTATTATGGATATATTTAATATATACATTCATGAGGATTTAAAAACAAATTTATTTTCTATTTTATGATTTTTTTGGGTGCTTTAATACAAATTTTTAAAGTTCTACCAAATTTATTTATAAAAGAAAAGATTAATAGATAAGGAAAAACGGTACCTAGCCGAATTCAGCCCACTAAGTCTCTAAGGCCCAGGGAGCTAGAGCAAGCCGGCCCATAAAAGGCAAATACCTGTAGTGCGGATTGATTCTAGTAAAGTTTGAGGTCTGTTTTGAAACATATCCTGAGAGAGGAGGTCGGACTGCTGGTTGATTCACTGAAGTTTAAGGGATTGTTTTGCAAAATAGCTTAGGTTTGCACGATCTGGACCGTTCGCGTGCCCGATCTGACGGCCGGGAAAAGCGGGCGACGTGGCCACGCTCTCCCGAGCTGCCCCTGCAGATTCGTGATTGTAAGATGGGTGTGGTGTAGGACCTCAAAAGCTCATATGCAGAGAACACCACCACCAGTACCAGAGCCAACCAGGCGAATAAAATAGCATACCGTTGCAGCACAACGTGCAAATAAAGGCATTGCGATGCATCTAGGTGACATCAGAACAAGTCTTTATTATTAGGAGTATGTCAGCTTCTTCAGCTCAACGGGAGTTTCGAGTTTGCATACAGGAGGTTCAGGTAAACCAATGTAAACATCGCAACCAACATTGTTTCAGGCATCCCAAGGACACCAACAGCCCAGTAGTGTAGCGGACACTACATAGTATACCACAAACTCACATCCAGTTCAATCTGCACATCTCAACCTCACCCTCAACGGGATTGCTGGACCGAGTCCACACTACTTATTACCAAGGCAAAAAGTTTTTTTAGTGTGAGGGCGGCAAATGGCATCTTCTGTATAAAAGGAGTACACTGCAGCTATGCTGGGCATATGCTTATTCCTTGTTCTTGTCTTCGGCGGGTTCTCCTTGCTGGCTTGGCTCTCCTTGCGGGACCAGATCCTCAGGAGACAAGTTCAAAGTCTCTGCGAGAGAAGAACAATCACCTGTGGTAAATATAGGAAATATAAACACCAAAACATTACTGATTCACTAGTTGAAGGAGTAGTACCGTCACTGTCCGCAGATGCATAGGAAGATCGACGGGCACGGGCATTCTGGTGGGTAGGCTGAGAGCAGAATTGATGTGGAAACATTCAAGTCAAGAAATTAACTTGGCATGACATAGCAGTGCAATTAAGACGTTCCTATATATGGAGGCGCTGCTGGAAAATGTGTGTGACACCAAAAGTCCGAGTGTTCTGGTGGCGAGTGATCAATGGCTTTTTGGCGACTAAAGGGACCTTGCACCGACGCCACATTGAACCAACGGCACACTGAATCATGTGGTGCGGAAGAAGAATCAATCAAGCATGCTCTGTTGGAGTGTCCAGTGGCAAGATTTTTCTGGGAAGAAGTCAGGTTACTGACCGGAGTGAAAGTGCCATGTCTAAACCCGCTCACTTGGGCAGGTGACCTGATAGACCCAGGTGTGATCCCAGAGAGGAATGCAGCAGTAATTCTTTGTGGAGCTTGGGCACTATGGATGGCAAGGAATAGGAGGCGTCATGGTGAAATGTCAGCACCAGTTAAGATAGCGGCTCAATGGGCAATTGACACGGCTTTCGATCTCTGGCAGGAACTGCATCCGGTTAGACAAAGTGCAGTTTTAAAAAGCCAACAGACATGGAAAGCCCCTGATACTGGTTGGGTAAAAGCCAATGTCGATGCTGCATTCTGGCCTGGAAATCGATCAGCGGCATCGGGAATTATCCTTAGGGATCAGTATGGTAGATGTTGCGGAGGGACGGCGATCTGGTATGTTTTCTCTCTGAATGTACTAGCAGCAGAGGCCACAGCTTGTCGTGATGGACTACTCTTTGCACAAAAGATGGGAGTAAGAAATCTACATCTGGAAACGGATTGCCAGGTGTTAGTGAATCTATGGCTGAATCGTAGCAATCAGAAGTCGGAGATTGCACCTCTGCTACAGCAAATGGATGACTTAAGCCGGAGCTTTGAACTTATCCGTTTTAGTTTCATTAGCCGAGTCTGTAATAAAGTAGCTCATGAGTGTACTCGTATGGTGTCCCGTGATAACCCGGTGGCGGAGTGGCTTATAACCCCACCGGGATTAAGGGACGCTATTAGTACTGATTGTAATCATGCTCACGTTATTGATTAAATGAAGCTCCGGTTTCCCCTCAAAAAAATAATATATATATGGGACTTGCTACAGGGTTATGATGTGGTCTCAAGCTTATATAAGTATAAGGTATCAAATAATTAGGACATATAATGTGTTCATCTGCCTCCCATATCAATTTTGATAAAGTCAATATGCTACAAGACAATTCTATGGATCTGGAACTATCTTATACAATAAAAAATGCTGGAATTTTTTCAACCATGCGCCCTGTGCTTAAACTGAATAGACTATCATGCATCTGATGTGGGTACAAGTTGCTACCTGAAGCTTTGGTCGAAGTGCTTCAAGAGGACCTTTAGGCTTGTTGGGAACACCACCTTGCTGAAAGAGCAAAAAGACAAGAATATATATCACATTTCTCTCATAAATTAATATGAAATTGAATTATATTAGGGGGGAAATCTACTACCTTTCCTAGAGCCCAATCAGCAGAATCAAAGTAAGCTCGTTCATGATCCTGATAAGATGTTTCAATTTAGGATCATATCAGTATAGTAAAAAGAATGTAAATATGCTCTACACTTATTATTTATATATGAGAAAACATAACACAGTTTAAGTAGCCACAGAAAAGCAGTGAGATCATAAGGCAATGTTATTGACCTTAGATATAAGTGGAGTCTTTCTGGGCAATATTCCTCCATACTTTTTCTTAATTACTGCCTCCTGCAAAAACACATAAGTAGCAGTGAGCCAGTTAGAAGGCAAACCATACAACTTTACAAATACATGAAACAAAGGCTATTCGAATACTATAAATACACATAAACAAGAGAGAAATGATGATGCCAAAAGGCAGTACCTCTTCTTGTCGTGAGGGCATCCCACTCACTTCTTTCTGGTCTTGAACTTCTTCTAGTTTTTTATCTGAAGCATCTCCTTCAACACTCACATGGGCAGGTGCATCATCAGAAGCCATCCCAGACATAGTAAACTTGAGCTGCAAGAGAAGAGTTCAACTACATGATTAGTTCATGTCCATGACTCAAGATGGTGATTGGGATAATTTAAGATGCAAAGGTAACAGATGCACATATGTGAGGCAAATCATTCCAGATTACCAAGTGCTCATATTTTCTTTTAAAAAGATAATTATTTTCCTTTGTGGCACAGCAGGAGAGCATGACCATAAATTAAACAAGGGGTCTAATGACAACTCTGTGTACTATACCAACACTGATTTTCCATAAAAAAACTGGTTATAAGAATGTCTTCAAAATTTCAAACAATAAAGTACCTTCAACAGAAAGCTTAATAGAAGAGCAATGTCTGAGCAAGTGAAAGGGACCACAGGAATGACTGCAGACAAACTTGCTATCAACAATAATCTCAGCCCTAAAGATCCCCAGTCAGATATGTTTCATAAGGTTAAGTCATGTTATTGACGGAAAGTTACCATCAGGTCATTAGACAAGACAACAACAAACATTAGTTTTAACCACTACCAAATATACCGGAGATTAACTACTATTCCTATCTACAAGACAGTCTAGAAATTATGCTGGATATCCTTTGTATTTGTTAGTCACCATAAAACTTTGTTGTTTTGCATTAGTATAACTTCCAGTAGCCAAATGAACCAAGCAAATTATGTTCAGAAACACACTTAGCCAAATCCGGTTTGAGAAAAAAATCATTTGCTGAGACCACCTTTCAGAAAAATTTTAGGAGTGAAACATTTATTGTTGGGAACTTATCTATTAACATTATTTTCTTACCAGAACTGGCATCAGATTTTGCGTTAGAAAGCGTGCTTCGGATTTGCTAGCAACTCCTCTATAACAAGACTTCACCAGCTCGCAGACCAATTTATGCATCAAAATATGCAGGCCCACATTACCAGATTGTTTGGTTTGACATATTAAATGCAGAAACTAAGTCAAAAACATTTGTTAGTGCAAAACTAAAATTGTGAACAGATCAAGTGCAAAGGAAATGGTTAGTTCATCCACTTTCTTTAAAGCATTCATGTTTTACTACAATGTCATCACAAAGGCCAAAAGGGAATGACATCTTTTTCCTGTGTCCTTCAACTTAATGATATATTTTTCATAGTTCGGCACATGAGATGATCAGTGAGCAAAAATCTTCTTTTTTGCTCAAATTCAGCAAACATGTTTCCTATCACAGGATTGAATTCACTGGCTATGCAGCATCGATACAAATACATGCATATTGTATTTTCTCCCAGAAGATGGTACAGGGATACATGCATATGGTATTTTCTCCCAGAAGATGGTACAGGGATACATTTTACTAGTTTTCCAGAAAATAAGTAACAGTGCACATCAACTATAACAGCAGGAAGAATATATTAGCTTGCGATTATGCTGTTTCACTCTATCCTCAGGCATAAGCTTCCATTCCTATGAGCCAAGGGCCAACAATTTCAGATGCTCCACAGTGCTACTTCTCCTTCCGCCACAGGACTATCAGCACCGCACTACTTGCCCTCTGAACTTTGAATAGGTGAAGTGATAGGTCTTGGACAACAAAACAAACTTCTGTGACAGGGCCTGTTCGTGGGAAACTGGTGCTTTCTGCAAAAGCTACTGGTCCAGAAAGCTCACTTGGTTGTCTGAGAAGCTAACCTGTTTAGCAACCCAATTTTTGGAACCCAGCTAGTGGCCTGTATAGTGAACCTTAAGGGTGGAATGCATGAAATACCCCCTGTGGGTAATGAATGGCTGATTGAAAGCGCTGTACCACACGACCATTTAGAGTTGTTAATGGTGATTATTTAGTTCAAAGGTTTCAGTTTTCATAATGAAATGTAGGATTAACACATTGCAATTACTACATATAATTAGGAATGTTTCGCGGTGTTTACCAAGCATGACACAAAAGGAAAGCCTTGACATGACGTGTGTTTCTCGCGCAATATACCAAAAACATACTTGAAGCTAACATGTGTGTAATCAATCACGTACAGAATAGTCAGTTCATTATCAAGGGGTCGGGACACCTGAAACAGGCCATCTTAAAGCACTATCACTACTGACAAAGAGCACAGCACATTTGCGCTGTCCTCGAACAAATTTCATCTATAATAATAAGCAAACAGCTAGCATGCCATTTCCACTGTCATTGAACATATTTTACTACAAACAAAGAACACAAGGCATTTGCTATTCGTAAACCCATCATGTCCACCACACTAAATGTTGTATTAATTTCAAATCACGCATTTCATGTCCATGCCAGGTTGCCAGCATCTCACAGGTGGATAAATTGACACAAGGCAATTGTTTCCTTTCCTGATCTGGAACTCGTTTACAGCCACATGCTAAACGGAGAGGTGGTGGGAGGCAGCACAAATCATACCGTGTAGGGAGCGGGAGCGGGAGCGGAGGAGCAACGGCGAGCCAAGGGCGCAGGAGCCCAGTGGATTCGGGCCTGTGCTGGTCTCCTGCTGCAGAATGGGAAGGGGGCAAATGGGGAGCCTGGAGCGGGCGGGGGAGGAGCGAGAGGCATCGATCTGGAGCTCAGCGAGGAAGGGCGTGTGCCGGAGCAGCAGGGCGGCGCTGGTACACGGATACATTTTACTAATTTTCAAGAAAAAAAGTAATAATGCACATCAACTATAACAGTAGCTTGCGATTATGCTGTTTTGCTCTATCCTCAGGCATAAGCTACCATTTCTATGAACCAAGGGCTAAGCAGCATTTCAGATGCTCCCCACAGTGCCACTTTTCTGCCCAGTGTGTGCAACCCTCTGCACTTTGAATAGGTGACGAGTTATAGGTCTTGGACGACAAAACAAACTTCCGTCACAGAGCCTGTTTGGGGGAAGCTGCTGTTTTTTGCAAAAGCTACTGGTCCAAAAAGCTCACTTGGTAGTCCAAGAAGCTATTCATCTGAAATTCTAGCCTGTTTAGACACTCAAAATTTGGATACCCAGCTAGCTAGTGGCCTGTATACTGAACCTGAAGGGTGGGATGCATGAAAATACCCTTTGTGGCCTGTGGGTAATGAATGGCTGATTGATCGTGAAATGAACCCCACGGCCCTGTACAGTTTTGTTTAATGGTGATTGTTTTGTTTGACAGTTTCAAAGTTCATGATGAAATGTAGGATTAAGACATTGCAATTACTGCATATAATCAGGAATGTAAAGCTGCGTTTACCAAGCATTGCACAAAAAGACATCCTCGAAATGACACGTGTTTACCAAGCGATATACAAAAGACCTACTTCAAGCTAACATGTGTGTTGTTCACCAATCACATACATAATAGTTAGTTCATTATCAAGGGATTCGGACACAGAGCAAACGCATTAGTGCTGTCCTCGAATAAAATTTCGTTTCATCTATAACAAGCAATCATGGCCTTGTACACTACTAACAACATGCCATTTCTACTGTCTTTAACATATACCACACAGAGAGATAAATCGATACCAGGAAATTTTTTACTATCCCGATCTGGAACTCGTCTACAGCCACAGGCTAAACGGAGAGGTGGTGGGAAGCAGCACCAATCATACCGTGTGGGGGCGGGACGCGGAGGAGGAGCGACGGCGAGCCGAAGGCGCGGGAGCGCGGTGGATTTGGGGCTGTGCTGGTCTCCTGCTGCAGAATGGGGAGGAGGCGGATGAGGAGGCCGGAACGGGGGCGGGGAGGAGCGGGAGGCGTCGATCCGGAGCTCGGCGAGGAAGGGCGGGTTCCGGAGCAGCTGGGCGGCGCTGCGTGGCGTGGCCGTCGACCGGGCGGCGCACCCGTGCGAGTGCGAAGGCAGGCGAGAGACGGACACGGGGGTGTGGGGAGGAAGAGGAATGGAGGACAGGGGCAGCCGGCAACGATGCCGAGGGTTGCGTACGGACGCGGGGGTATTTATGGAATGGCAGAATCGGGTAATTTTGCTGGTTCACAAGGGCATATCTATACTCTCAGCTCGATTTATATTAATTTATAAAATTGATTTGATGACGAAACTAGTAGTATATTGTTGGACTCATCTGTACTCTCAATCCGAATTACGTACTAATTTAAATTTGATTTGACGATGAAATTAGTATTTCGTTTGGACTTGCTCTTGCCTTCGGTGCAGTCAGTTTCTGTCTGACTGAATTGCATTGCTTTTCTCTCGGTTAGTTATATTATTACTGATATATAAATTTAACTGCTCGATGAAACAAGTTTACTCTGCCTTCATTTCATCATGCCTAGTAGTAGTTAGCTTGGCGCAGCAATTGGTCTTGAATTGGACCATTGACTCTGATTTCCAACAAAGAAAAAAGGAACGCTCATTACAGTGACATTTTCGAACAAAAATCTGAACTACGAGTTTTCACCAGCAGAGAGTATTCGCTTGAGACCAGTTTTTCCTTTTTACGGGGCCCACCCATCAGCGTCATTGGAAAAACGAAACAATTTCATTGCCAGAACTGTATGTACTAGATTGTAGCAGGATATATTTCGTTTGAGGCAGGGTCAATGGCCAAACCTGAAAATCTTGAGCTACGTTTGAGTGGATCTCAGTTAGGTCAGTGTACATGCAACTTGTTCTCAAACACTATCCTTAAGTGCAGAGAGGGAGTATACTTGAACAAGTGAGTATATAGAAGGGGGAAAAGGTGATACAATGAAGCAAGCATTGGACACAACAAAAGGAGCATCTGCAGCTAATAATTGGATGGGAAGCAGGGGAAGAGTATATATTTGTTTCATTCATCCAGTTAAATTTACATCAATCTAGCTAAAATTACGTCAGTAAGAAATATAACCGAGAGAGCCATGCAATTCATCCTCTCTGATTTAAATCTGCTTGAGACGCATCATTGTGGAACTCCTCTTTACAGCTCGCCACAACGATCTGACTGACCATGATCTGTCCTATCAATTGCCATTGAACAAAAATCAAGTCATCGAAGACGAGAAAACGACCAGGTCTTTCTCCAACGTGAAGCAAATAAATCACGTCATTTATCAAAGCTAGGATAGGAATGACCGCACCAGCTATATTCAATATTCATCAAAACATGCCGACGAACCAGTAAGGCATTGAAATGTCAGGTCGTAGTCTATGCAGCACGCTGGTGAAAGCGAAAAGTCCCATCCTGTGACAAAGGTAAAGCACATGGTATCCTCTCTTGAATACTGGTGCAGCATAATATTTCCTCATGCGTACAAAATGTCCATATAGAAAATTACATTGAATATCATCACCTGCAAGAAGATGTGTAGGCATTATATTGCTGCCATTTGATGCGGAGAGAGATAGTTTTATTAGTTATATTGATAATATTCACAAAATAAAATTATACTGATAGCATGAGGAAGGAAACCAGCGAGCTAAGACAAAAGGGTACAAACATGTGTGTATTGCTAGCATCTATCATAGTACTAATACTAAATGTGATTTGCCACATGCCAAGTGCCAGCAGGGGTACCGGGGGAAAGGATTACAACACTCATACATACATAAAATAAAATTGTAGTTATAGATACATACCAGCTGTTATTTTGAGCTTCAAGTGCTGCCGCTCACATCCTGTTGTGGTTCTGCTCAACTTGAATTGCTAGGCCACTTGATGTTGGCTGCAGCCTGCAGGATGACCTGGGTGCATGTAAACAGCATTCCTCGATGCAGACTCTGCAGCTCTTCTGTTGGTTTACTATCAACACACAAACTGGTTATGTTCAGAAATGCCAACCATTAGCACGGCAATAATTGCGTGAATTCGTAACTGCACGCGCATGTTTTACTTTCTTGAACAAATTATATGCGGTCTCAACTTTGTCCATCTGCAACAGCTTGTTGTTCAGTTTGCTGCAAACAACTCTCCCAAGACAGAAGCCATTCCGAAGTGATTCCTCCACCACAGACACAGCAGCATCAACCTTACCCACATTGCAAAGCCCATTTACAATAAACTCGTAAATCTCTTTATCGGGTTGATATCCGCACTCCTGCATCTCTTCCCAAATGTCCAAAACAATTCCACTCTTCCCAAATTTAGCGAGCCTTTCTAGCAAGAGCTTATAAGCTTTCAAGGATATTACACAACCAGCCTTCCTACTCTTTTTATAAATCATCAAAGCAGCGTGAGGCGGTCCAAATGTACACAGTGGATTGATAAATGATGTTATCATCCCAGTATTTGGCAGAACTCCTTGAGCCAACATGTCATCGAACATGTGGAGCGCATCAGCTACCCTGCGACCTTTCAAAAAGGATTTAATCATCTTGGAGTATGTGTCGATGTTTGGGGGACAATTCTTTTCCAACATATCCTTGTAATACTTGATGCACCTGTCCAAATCCCCAATAGAAATAAAATTGAAAATAACTGCATTGTAGGCCATCGTAGTTGGACCATATCCCTCATGTACCATATTCTCAAACTCCCTAAGTGCGTCCTCTGTTTTCCCCGCTCTACCCAATCCCTCAATTAGATGGCAATGTGAAACCACATTTGGAACCAGCCCATCCTCCTGCATCATTGTCCAAACCTCCTGCAATTTATCAACACTCCCAAACCTCGCCCAGCCACCCATGACATCATTGTACACATGGCTATCAAGACCAAGCAACTTCTTACGAGCAGCATGCAAGAGCGAGCTAGCAAGACCAACATGTGACCTTCGGCAAAGACAGCTGATGAGGACAGTAAATGCCTCCTTTCTGTGGCAGGCTTTCCCAATCCCAAATCCAAATTGGTTGGTGCTGAGCACCTCCACAGCCCTACTGACACGTCTGGCGGCGACTAGGCTATCCAAGATGATCTCCAGCGTGGTCAGATCTGGAAAGATGTTGTTTATGCGCATGATATGAAGGGCGTCATCCAAAAAATCAAAGAATTTTTTCCTCCCCAATGCCCTGATGACAATGTTGCAGGTGTGGACGGATGGGGGAGGCTTGGAGTTAGTGACCGCCCAATCGAAGAAGGTGACGGTGGCGGCACCACTGAGATCGCCGGCATTGACGACGGTGGCAAGCACCTCTGGTGAGAGCGCCATGGCAGCGCCAATGCCTGTAGAGGATAGCGCCTGGTGGAGCGTGGTGTGGCCAGGGGGCTTGCGGAGGAAGACCCCACGGAGGCAATCTGCGGCAGATAGGAGCATGGTGGTAAGCGGTGGATGGGGTTCGGGAGGAGAGTCAGTAGAATGAAGAATAGTAGGGAGTGGAGGTGGATTGGTAACAGGAGGAGAGGAGAGGATCTGGAGGAAGGAGATGACCCTGTCCTCAGCAGGGGTGAAGGTGGAGTAGCTGCGGCACCTTTGGAGGAAGAGGAGGCGTGGACCCGCCATCCGTTTGCCTCCTTGGCACCCCCTTCCTGCTCACGGGATAATCTTGGCCAGATATAAGAAGGAAACCACCGTGGGCAGCAGTTGGCTGCGGATGGCAGAAGCTTGGGAGAAACGATGTGGAGATGGAATTGCAGAGGGCTGTGGAGAGGTGATGCAGAGATGGAATTCCAGAGGGCTGGGGAGAGGTGATGTGGAGATGGAAACGGCGAGAGAGGCAGAGCTTGTGAACCGTGTGTCAAACACCACCGCAGGTGGCAGTACCCATGCTCATCCTTGAGGACATCACACCTGACATGCAGCAGATGTTTGGAATTAGTTAAAGGTCAAAACATAAAGGTTTAGATCTTGCAGAAAGGTTCAGAATTTGTGAACTGTGTGTCAAACAAGCAAGCAACTTCACCATGATTAATCCAAATTTTTCAATAAAAATGTCAAGAGAACAAACTTGTTGTTTGATTCAACTTTCTCGTGCTGGCTATGGCTAGGGATGAGGAGAATTCAACTGCAACTAATGGTTCTCCGTTCTAACATGAATGAGTAATTTCAGTCAGATTATTCAATAATCACAGAAGCTACTAAATAGATGCAATATTAAAGACCTTGCTCTGCAAGAGAATGTCCATACCCTAAAAACTGAAATCCAATTTTACCAAAGCAGCATCCAATGGGAAATGATTGGTGAAGGCAAGTTCTTCACAGAAAATGTGGTTTTGTTAACTTGAAGCTGAATGTCGAGAGAGCTGCTACTCACTTGAATGGTTTTGTTAACTTGAAGCTGAATGTCGAGAAAATTATTGCACTCACTTGAACATGATTAGATCAACTCTCCATAAAACATATAACTCCATGTCCCTACTCCCCATGTTCTTGCTCTGAACGGAAATTAGAGCTGCTACTTAACACATACGTTTCTCATTTGTTCCAGAAACAGATATATTTTTTTTAATTAAAAAAAGGACTTGAATCTTCAAAAAAAATTAGTTAGCTAGAAAGATCCTTTAATCCTACCAATCTGTGAGGACTGAGGAGTGACCTTCCTTTTCTTTTCTTTTTTTTTGGGGGGGGGGGGGGGGGGGGGGGGGATCATAGAAATTGCACTGTAAGCTAAGTGAGAAAAAGAGAATGAAAAATTCTTTAAAGAAACAAGCTAGCCTCTTAAAAAACAGTCTTGCAATTCTTGCATGCTTTACCAGCATGGGCTCAAGATACTAGTGCATTTTTTGGCACCTGCACTGCAAGTCTGCAACTTTGATGAGTATAATACAGTGCATCAACCACTGAATGAATAGATTTGCTGCACCTTATCATGTTTCAGCTGCTTCTTGTTGTACTAGCGCAAGACAAAAGATATCACCATTTCGCTATCCAAGAAAAATTTCAGTAGAAAAATACAGTATTTTTTTCAGAAAGAGATGTTCGACTGAAACAACTAAGATCACAACCGCCACATCTTAACAAACCTCACTATTAGCTGCATCCTGTGTCTCTAATAAAATCACACAATATTTAGTTGCAAAAGACAGGTGAAAGAAATGCTTCTAGTACTTTTTCTCCCTGAGCACACTAGCGCAAGTATAGGATACCGGAAACTCTTCTACGTGGCATCCATATGCTCATCGCAAATTCACAATCGCTAATTACTCACCGGAGATGCAGAGGCAATGCAGGAGGAGCAGATGCAGGCCACTAGAGCGGCGGCGGCGGCTGGCGGGCACTGGACACTCGGGCAGGGGCGCTGGCAGCCCGACCACGCTGCAGCTGTGTTGGAGTATGGTGACGGACGGACAGAGGAGCGGAGCGGAGTCCAGCTCCGGCAGCACCGCAGGTCCGTAGTGCGGCGACGGCGCTTAGGATCTCAGCTGGACGCCGTCGGGTTCAAGACAGATGGGGAGGCATCGGTTCTCATTTGGCAGCGTTGCGGCAGATACAGACCGCGCCGCCGACTACAGGCCGTGCCGCCCCCCCGAGCCACGGCTCCCCAGGATGATGCGGCCTGGCCCCTAGTAGGGGATTGTCCTGGGGCAACGGGCAGGGAGCGGCGGGATGCAGAGAGAGCTGCGCGCATGCTGCTGTGGGTGGCGGCGGCCGGCGTCGAGCTCCCCGTTCGGAGAGAGGAGGAAGAGAACGCCCGTGAGAAAAATTATGAGAGGAGAGGGGCAAAACGGTCACGCCAGGTCAAAAAGATGGGCTCAGATATTTTGATGAGGGCAAAATTTCTATTTTCTCAGCAGATCGACAAGTGCACAAACGAGCGGTAAACGAGGCCCAATAGGCCTTGTCGACTATGAACAAGGCTGCCATTGGGCCTGACTCCGGAGGAGAAAAATTATTTTTCCCTTTTTCCTTGGAACCAATTTTTTCTTCATCCATCATGATCTCGCCGTTTCCTCCCTCTCACACACGGCACGAGCACCGCCCCCGTGTGGTGGTGGTGGGAGTGCCGCCGTGCCGGAGTGGGGTGGGGACACAGGCATGAGCGCGAAGCTGGACGGGGAGAGCGCCAGCGCCACGCCCAGGGCGCGTACCGGCGGACAAGCACGGGGCCGCTCCCCTCACCGCGGCGGGCGACCGCGCGTTGTCGGAAGGAGGTGGGTTGCCGTGGCTCACTCTTGGTCTGCCTCTGGTCCTGCGGAGTGGGAGTGGGAGTGGTCTGCCTTTGGTTCTGCGGGGTTTGGGTGGATTTGTGGAGTCAGAGTTGGACTGATCTGCATTTGGATAACTTGGCCTGCTTCGCTGTTTCCGAGTTGCTACTGCAGTTGAGTAAGCTAAGAAATATACCCGTGTACAAGGCCATGTCTAAACAATTAAACAATTAAATTAAAAAATTTCTTTGCATGATAGAAACAATTAATAAACATAGCTAAGACTTAATTTTAGGTCGGGACATTCGGTTTAAACCGTCACTTTGATTCAGTTTATTCAGTATTAGAAACTTCAGTTTCCAACAATCAGTAATCCATCAGCTGATCAGAACTTAAAAACCTATGAGTTCAGTGTTTGTTTTTAACTTTATTTTTTTTATTTCCAGCAATTCAGTTTGGATAAAATCAAAGCTGTAGTTGATAACCGGATTTCGCATTGACTTTTGGATTAAATTGGTTGATCCATATAACTTAAGCCTGTAGGTGCAGCCCTTAATAATCGTGTAATTAAGACACATCATGTGATCCGATCTAGCCTACTGACTAAACTAATGAATTAAACTGGGCTAGTGGGCTACTACATTAACTTACTGTTACAATTTGAGCAAACCCTGACAGTATGCAGATGAAAATTGCTCGGGCTTGCAGCTTGGTTCCTTATATTGATCCAAGGCTGTCTTCTGGACCAGCACCAAAGTCAGCAGCATCAGCTACCACCCACAGGACCAGCACATCAGAGAGGGGAGCTAAGCCATGGAGGCCACAGGGCTGAGCTTGGGCAAGTCCGTGCTGGATGGAGCGCTAGGCTACGCCAAATCCGCTGTGGCAGAGGAGGTAGCCTTGCAGCTCGGCGTTCAGCGTGACCATGCTTTCATCCGGGAAGAGCTTGAGATGATGCGTGCTTTCCTGAGGGCTGCACACGACGAGCAGCGAGAAGACCACCAGGTGCTCATGACCTGGGTGAAGCAAGTCTGTGATGTGGCCTATGATGCCGAGGATTGCCTCCAAGACTGCTCCATTCATCTCAAGAAGCCATCGTGGTGGCGTCGCCCTAGTACACTGCGGGAACGCCACCGCATCGCCAAGAAGATGAAGGAGTTGAGAGCCAGGGTCGAGGACTTGAGCCAGAGAAACCTGCGCTACCAACTCGTCAAGAGTGCCAGCTCCAATTCTGCAGACCGTGCTGAGGTATCTGGTGCAGCAGCAATGTCAGGCATGGAGGAAGCACTGCGGCAGCAGAACAAATCCATAGCAGATCTCATTCGACTGATCAACAACAAGGACGAGGACCTTAGAGTGATCGGTGTATGGGGAACAGGTAGTGTTCTCAGGGAGAAATCCATCGTCAGGAGAGCATATGATGGCCTCAAAAGGGACAGGAAGTTCCAGTACCACGCCTGGATCAGTATGGTGCGTCCTCTCAATACAACAGTGATTCTTCAAGATATTGTGATGCAGTTTGCTGTAGATTCTCTCAAGGAAGAAACGAAGAAACATACATCTGCTCCTGAAGCTCAAGATCTGCGTAGGTTGTGGGTGGCCAAGGAAGATGATTTGGCTGAAGAGTTCAGGAAGTTCTTGAAAGAGAAGAGTTACCTGATTGTGGTTAATGACCTATCCACTATGGATGAGTGGGACCAGATCAGAACATGCTTCCCAACTAACAAGAAAGGAAGTCGACTCCTAGTATGCACAGAGCATATCAAAGTTGCAAGCTTGTGTGTTGGGCCATCGACTATGCTACCAGAGCACAAGCAATTGTTCCCTGATAAAGACCTCTATGCTTTCTATGACAAGGTAATATTCAGATCCCTAAAATAATCGCGTTTTGATCTAGTTCAGCTTCTCACATAACTAAATATAAATGTAATGAACTTTTTTTGAGATAAATGTAATAAACTTAGTATCTACATGCCTGATTGGTTGATGGCCAAAATTTGAGCTAGCAAAGATTTTAAAAGCAACACCTAATTTTTGTGTTTGTACTTTAGTGTTCACAAGATATAACATGTTCAGTGGATCCGGGACCTAGCTCTACCACAGACACTGTTGATGACAATAGCTCTGGGAATGGAAAGTATCTCACCGTATGGAGACAAATGTAAATGCTTTCAAGGAATCTAAGCTTATTGGGCGACAGAGCGAAAAGTCACAAATTCTCAAGTTGATTTCAAATAAATTTAGCCAAGATTTCGAGGTCATCTCTGTATGGGGAATGGGTGGTCTTGGCAAAACCACACTGGTTAAAGATGTCTATCAAAGCCAAGAGCTCAATGCTATGTTTGACAAGCATGCTTGTGTCACAGTAAAGCGGCCTTTCAATCCTACAGATGTTCTTATTAGTTTGGCTGAGCAATTGAGTGATCAGAAGCAATGGAACCATGACATTTTAGATGGAAAAAAATACTTGATTGTTCTTGATGATTTATCTACCACCAAAGAATGGAATGATATACAGAGTCATTTCCCTAGAATGGTAACAGAAAGCCGGATCATAGTCACCACAAGGTTAAATGAAATTGCTCGGCATTGTTCGTCAAAGACGACGCATATAATGGAGCTCAAAATCCTAGAAGAAAAGGACTCACATGACCTCTTCACAGAGAAGGTATTTTTAGCTTAATGTAATGTAATAGTCATAAAAATGGTTAGAAAATGCTATTTGTGATTCAGCTGGTTCTTTCTTTCTCTCACCGGTCAATGTTGTTATACAGTACTAACAACTTGCTCCAACTGACTAAAACTAGTAGTAGGCTAGTAGCTAGTTATGTACAAAGAAGAATTACAGAAAAGAGAGCAAAATTAACTAAAGGAATCTACTAGGCGATAAGTTTTCCTCATCTTAATAATCTTGGCACATAATCGGGTAGCTTGTGTTGTCTACTTCTATTTGTTTGAACCTTTTCCCAAACACTTATGTACGTCCAGTGTGTCCACCAAAACATACCATCATTATCATTTCCACAAAGAGCATGACATGTGCAATAGTTCATTTTGTAATCTAGATTTCACAGATTGTGGACTATTAAGTATTATTCCCTCGTCCCAAAATAACTGTCTTTCTCGCTTCCCGAGAAACAAATACCGGCAATTATATATTAAAGGATCCAATATTAAAACATATAAATATTTATGTTAAGTAATTAGTATCATCGAAAAGATCTTTTTGTCTAGTTTTTTAACAAATTTATTTGAAGATATAAATATTGCACATATTTTCTATAACTCGAGTCAAACTTGTGGCACGAAAACCCAAAACGACACTTATTTTGGGACGGAGGGAGTAGGTAGCAAATCGTTGTAAACTCTTCTGTCCTACGGGCCGTTTATTGGAACCATAATCAAAAATCTAGGTGGGGACCCCCCCCCCCCCACCCACCCCCTCTCACCTATGACTATGAGCCCTAAAAAAATTAAGCAGGTGGGATGGTTACTAAAGAGGCTTCACGTGATGTTGTTTTATTTTTAGGAAAAAAGTATCATTTCTAGGTTCGACTATCCCTTTCAGTTTGTGTAATTTAATCAAATTTGGTTCAAAAATCAGCATGGCCAGCTATCAGCTATGAATCGGCAGTAATCAACTTTTCTCTGGTTTTTTAATTAGTAGTGATCAGGGCAGAAACTTTTATATTAAATAATTTGTTCTACATAGCAAAGAATATGCATTTCATTGGGTGACGTCTCACTTATGGTGGGTCTAAAGCAACTGACATATATTGCCGCATTGGTCTTGACAGGAATAGTTTTAGTATAACATACAGCCTTGTAAAAGAAACCAGACCAACAGCTAAACAGCATGGTTTTTTTTTTAAAAAAAGTATAACCTAGCTTGAAAGGGCCTATTATTTTCATTTTCATATGTGTACAAGCTACTAATTATGCAGTTTACTTATGTTCAGGTATTTTGGGAACAGTTTATCATGTGTCTCGAATAATATAATACAGACATTTATCATTAAGGTAAAAAAAACAAATTGTATACTGTACAGTAATCACTTTAAGGAAAGAATAAGACATATATGTATCTCACAATAGTTCTGATATATGTGCTGAAATCTGAATCAATGTCAGTTATTTGGGAAGATTACAAATTTAAATGAGGCGTGCCCTGAGTTGTATGAGGTGGCTGAATTGATTATGAAGAAGTGCAAAGGACTTTCCCTTGCAATAGTGACCATAGGTGGTTTCTTGGCTAAGCAACCAAAAACTCCTATGGAGTGGAAAAAGTTGAATTCACATATTAGTGCTGAGTTGGAAATGAACCAAGGGCTCAGAAATATTAAAAATGTCCTTAGTAAGAGCTACGATGGTTTACCTTATCATCTGAAGCCTTGTTTCTTATATCTGTCTATCTTTCCTGAAGATCAAGATATTAAACGAAACCGCTTGGTGCGCCGGTGGATTGCCGAGGGTTACTCAACAGAGCTACTTGGTAAGTCTATTGCAGAAATAGCTGAGAGCCAATTCATGGAACTCATTGACAGGAGCATGATACTACCAAATAAAACAACATATTTCAGCCAAAAAGTAATTGACTCTTGCCAAGTGCATGATCTCATGCGTGAAATCGGTATCTCAAAGGCAACAGAAGAAAATCTTGTATTTAGATTGGAAGAAGGTTGCAGCTCAAACACAAATGGGACAATGCGCCACCTTACTATAAGTGACAACTGGAAGGGAGATCGGGCTGATTTCGAGTGCATGGTGGATGTGTCTCGTATACGATCATTAACGGTGTTTGGAAAATGGAAGCCGTTTTTCATTTCTGACAAGATGAGGTTCCTGCGTGTTTTGGACCTGCAAGACACTAGGGGTCTATGCAATCATCACCTTAAGCATATAGGGAAGCTTGTTCACCTAAGGTATCTATCTCTAAGAGGATGCCGTGGTATCTATCACCTTCCAGACTCCTTGGGTAACATCAGGCAGCTCCAGACACTAGATATTAGATTAACATGGATCGCCATGCTGCCAAAGACCATCGGCAAACTTAAGAAGCTGCAGTATCTTCGCCTTGGTAGTTTAGGAACTTGTCATGTTTATTTCCTTGATAGACTGAAGAGTATGTGTGCAGCCTTCTGCTCATGTCAGCCTACATACTATGATGCTGATATGGAGGAGACCTGGTGTGATAGGTGCGCTAAATGCTGTTAGGGCGTCCGCAGTGTGAAGACCCGGGGCCGGGGCTAATATGGGCTCCACAAATGAAAGGACTTCGTTTGGTATTTTCGTCCCAGTGTATAGAACCCACCCTCGCGTCTATAACCGGACTCACACATAAGAAAAAAACGAGACGGAACTTTCTTCCCGCAATCTCTTCCTCCTGCTGCTTTCCCCATTCTTCTGCCGACCAAAATTCCGCCGATCCCATCGATCTCCAAATCCATCGATCCACCAAATCCATCAATCTTCTCCCTCGTGCAGCACCCCTTCGATCCCATCCGATGTCGTGTCGTTTCCTGGAGCAGCGTCGTCGTTTCCGGCGTGCGGCACCCCTTCCCATCTGTCGCCGTGTCGTCTCCCTCGAGCAGCGCCGTCGTGTCCCTCGTGCAGTGCCCCCTGCCTCATCAGTTGTCGCCCCATCTCCCTCGTGCACCGCCCGCCTTCCGCTCGTCACACGCCCCCACCTCGTCTTCGTCACACGCCGCCCGATCTGCTCCGGATCCGCACGTCGTGGGATTCCACCCAGGGTAACGCGGCGACACGCCGCTACACCTCGCGGCGAGGTCCGGGAGCGTGGCCCACGCGCAGAGGATCCTCGCGGAGGTCGATCCGGCGCTGGTCGCCGAGATGGCGGCCAGGCAGAACCAGGACGGCAAGACGCCGCTGTACGTCGCCGCCGATAAGGGGCACGCCGAGGTAAATTGTTCGTCTTCTTTTTGCTAATCGCCAAAGTCGAGAAAAAAAAAGTACAGTATAATTTTGTGTTCTGCTCCGTAATCTGTTCAGCCTTTGATTTTTTGCGTTATATATAGTCAATGGATTGATGATTAGGGGTTTATGGAATGGGGTTAGAATTTTGTCTGTTGAGACTGTCCTGTTGACTACTGACCTTTTCATACATGTGATTGTCTAATACTAGCACCACGGATGTGCTGATCTGATTGACTAAAAAAAATGCAAGCGTTCATTTGAAGAATGGTTTATTCAACAGTTTTTGTTCGATCCACAGCACCAGTAATGCAGTCACAACTCATAACATCAATTTACCTTCACTATCTTTGTTTCCAATATTGACTGAGAAAAAAAAACATCAATCATTTTTTGTTTCCCCCTGGGTCTGTTCTCCAATAGGAATTTATAATTGGATCTATACTAAGTTGCTAGTATTTTTTTTGTGCATGTTGTCCCTAGACCTGATGTCAAGCACAAGCATACTTACCTGTTGTACAACCCCTTCTCCAACGTCACCGTGCCTCCCCCCGAGCTGGACGACATCATTGGCCATGTCACCGAGACCTTCGAGATCCGTAAGGTGCTTATGCGTTCTCCGTCGGATCCAGATGATACCATTGCCGTCACCACGAACCACTGTGAGTATAATGTCATCCTGTGCCGCCCCGGGAAGGGAGCGTATGTGCTACCCTACTACAGGGTGATTGATGTCGCTTTCGTCCAAGACACGCTCTATGGGATCACCTCTGGTGAAGAACTCATCGCTTTCCACCTTGGTGAGGACGATGATGGAAGGCCTTGCGTTACCAGGTTTGAACGAGTCATCAACAACACATTATTGCTAGACGAAGAGGAAAGAGAAGGCAATAGTAGTGATGATGTTGACCTTGACCATAATGGTGAGCACCGAGAGTCAGATGACAATGGCGAGGCACCATACTAAGAGGAGGAGGATAACAAGGACGACAAAGAAGAGTTAGATGAGGATGAAGCGCCATACCAGGAGGAGGAGGATAACAATGAGTCAGATGGCGATAATGAGGATGAGGTTGCCAATCAATTGCAAGCAGGACATGATATAATCGATGATGGTTGCGATGTGTCGGACAATGAGGAAAGAGAGGAGAACGAGTACAACGAGGAGGGAGTGCCCTAGGAACCCAAGGACGAGATACTAACGAGTAGATATCTAGTGAAGTCGTGTAGTGGGGAGTTGCTCCTGGTGAGGCACCAGCATCTACTATCTACAAAATCCGAAAGCTACACTCTCAAGGTTGATGTCTTCAAGGCAGATTTGCGCGCGGTCAAATGGGCTAGCTGTAACGAGCTAGACAAAGGCGGGGCCCTTTTCCTTAGTCGATCTGTCAGCAAATGCATACCTGTGTCCGGAGACATCCAAGGAGGGAGTGGCCATGGCAATGCGGAGGGGAGTCTCCTCGTTTTCTAACTTGGTTTTTCCCACCAAATTGAGATCGATTTTTCCTTTTTTTTTTCTTCAATCCGTGGGCCGTGGCCCATTGTGATCTCGCCGTCTCCCTCCCTCAGTCTCCCTCTCTCTCTCACGGCACGAGCCACCGCCCCCGTGTGGTGGCGGGAGTGGGTACTGATAAATAAAAATGGCGAGCAGCGGGGTGGGGCCCAAGATGAGCGCGAAGCTGGACCGGCAGAGCGCCAGCGCCACGCCCAAGGCGGCCGCGGGGAAGCAGCGCCTCTGCTCAGCGGCGGCGGGCGGCGCGTACCTGGTCCGCTCCTACTCCCCGCGGCGGGCGGCCGCGCGTCGTCAGATGGAGGTGGGTTGGTGTAGCTCACTCTTGGTCTTGTCCGGTCGTGCAGAGTGGGATCCGGATTTGGATTTGGTTCCGCGGGGTTTTGGTGGGTTTGTGGATTCGGAGCTGGATTAATCTCTGATCTGCTGCATTTGGTTAACTTGAGCAGTTGAGCTGCGGTTGTGGGCACCCGCAACGTATAGGTTCAGCCCTGGTTCTATGCAGTGATTTGACACCGCCTGTTTAAATGATTTCAATGTATAAAACCGACTCTGAATCTATAAATGGGACCCATAATAAAATAAAGATTCACCTCTAGAGAGAGGGAGCAGGAGAGAAAGAGGAACGTACCCGCTGCTTCATAGACCCAACTGTTGCTGCAATTGACTACTACTAGCATTTGTTAGACTTTCTTGGTTCACACGTCCTAATCATTAGACTTTTCGATTAAATTGGTTGGTCCGCAATTTATGGCGCGTAGGTGCAGCCATATGCAGATGAATATTGCTCGGCTTTGCACAAAAGTCAGCAGCATCAGCTCCCATCCACAGAAGCACACCAAAGAGGAGAGCTAAACCATGGAAGCCACGGCGCTGAGCTTGGGCAAGTCCGTGCTGGATGGAGCGCTTGGCTACGCCAAATCTGCTGTAGCGGAGGAGGTGGCCTTGCAGCTCGGCGTCCAGCGCGACCATGCCTTCATCAGGGAAGAGCTGGAGATGATGCGTGCTTTCCTGAGGGCCGCGCACGACGAGCGAGGCGACCACCAGGTGCTCATGACCTGGGTGAAGCAAGTCCGTGATGTGGCCTACGACGCCGAGGATTGCCTCCAAGACTGCTATGTTCATCTCAAGAAGCCATCATGGTGGCGCCACCCTAGCACGCTGCGGGAGCGCCGCCGCATCGCCAAGAAGATGAAGGAGCTGAGAGCCAGAGTTGAGGACGTGAGTCAGAGAAACCTGCGCTACCAACTCATCAAGAGTACTGACTCCAATTCTGCAGACCGTGCTGAGGTGACCGGTGCAGCAGCAATGTCAGGCATAGAGGAAGCACTGCGGCAGCAGAACAAATCCAAAGCCGATATCATTCGACTGATCAACAACAAGGACGAGGACCTTAGAGTGATCGGTGTTTGGGGAACAAGTGATGTTCTTGGGGACAAATCCATCATCAAGAGAGCATACGATGGCCTCAAAAGGGACAGGAAGTTCCAGTACCACGCCTGGATCAGTATGGTGCGTCCTCTCAATACAACAGCGATTCTTCAAGATATTGTGATGCAGTTTGCTGTAGATTCTCTCAAGGAAGAAACAAAGAAACATACATCTTCTCCTGAAGCTCAAGACCTACGCAGGTTGTGGGTGGCCAAGGAAGATGATTTGGCTGAAGAGTTCGGGAAGTTCTTGAAAGAGAAGAGTTACCTGATTGTGGTTAATGATCTATCCACTATGGATGAGTGGGACCAGATCAGAACATGTTTCCCAACTAATAAGAAAGGAAGTCGACTCCTAGTATGCACAGAGCAAGTTAAAGTTGCAAGCTTGTGTGTTGAGCCATCGACTCTGCTGCTACCCGAGCACAAGCAATTGTTCCCTGATAAAGACCTCTATGCTTTCTACGACAAGGTAATATTCAGATCCCTAAGATAATCTCATTTTGATCTAGTTCACACAACTAAATAAAATGTAATGAACTTAGTTTTTTTTTGGGGGGGGGGGGGGGGGGGGGGGGGTAAATGTAATAAACTTAGTATTTACCTACCAACCTTCCTGCACATCTTGATTGACAAACTGCTTCATATTCAATCTAGTATGGTTGAAGAAAAGAATTTACATGGAATTGAAAATTATTACATAAACATTTCGAATATTTTTTTTAAAAAGACACATTACCTTGAAATTGCCTTGTGAAATAGAAACCAACACATAACTTGTGTGTTTGTTGTACTTTAGGGTTCACAAGATATACCATGTTCAGTGGATCCGGGGCCTAGCTCAACCGCAGACACTCCTGATCACAGTCATTCTGGAGATGGAAAGCATTTTACTCGCATGGAGACAAATGTAACTGCTTTCAAGGAATCTAAGCTCATCGGGCGACAGAACGAAAAGTCACAAATTCTCAAGTTGATTTCAAATGAAGTTAGCCAAGATTTTGAGGTAATCTCTGTATGGGGAATGAGTGGTCTTGGCAAAACCACACTGGTTAAAGATGTCTATCAAAGCCAAGAGCTCAACGCTATGTTTGACAAGCGTGCTTGTGTCACAGTAAAACGACCTTTCAATCATATAGAAGTTCTTAAGAGTTTAGCTGAGCAACTGAGTGGTCAAAAGCAATGGAACCATGACATTTTAGATGGAAAAAAATACTTGATTGTTCTTGATGATTTATCTACCATCAAAGAATGGAATGATATACAGAGTTATTTCCCTAGAATAGTAACAGAAAGCAGGATCATAGTCACCACAAGGTTAAATAAAATTGCTCGGCATTGTTCGTCAAAGACGACGCATATTGTGGACCTCAAAGTCCTAGAAGAAAAGGATGCACATGACCTCTTTACAGAGAAGGTATATTTAGTTTAATTATAATTAGTCATGTAGAATAGTTAGGATTGATATTTGTGAATTCTCCGGATCTTTGTTTCTCTCTCCAATCATTGTTATACACTACTTGCTCGAACTGATTTATGTATAGATTAAAATAATTAACTAGTAGAACCTAGTTACATACAAAGAAGAATAACAGAAAAGAGAGCAAAATTATTAACTTAAAGGAGTCAACAAGCGATAATCATAGCACACAAACGAAGTATAGTACAAACTACAAAGCATATATCTCTAGATCGAATCGATGGTAACTTGTGTTATTTTCTTTTATTTGTTTCAATCTTTCCGAAACATTTATGTATGTATACCACCAACACATACCGTCATCAGAACAACTCATTTTATTTTTATTCAAAGCATATGACAGCATGACACAACAGTTTATTTAGTTTTGTAATCTAGACTACACAGATTTTGGTCACTTGTAAGGCTTCACGCAGGGGACACTCAAGTGACATTGTTTTGTCTTTAGAAGATAAACATCAATTCAACTTTGACTATTCCTTTCAGTTTGTGTATATAATGAACCGGTAAGGATAATATCATTTTCTGTTGGTTCTAGAATTGACTGTGATAGAATCATAGTCAATGACTAATTCTGTTATTTAATCATGTTGGTTCAAAAATCCAGCATGACGCCAGCTATCAATCAGCAATCGCTTTAAGGGAAAAATAGAATTACTAGTATGTATCCCTCAATATTTATTTTATATGTGCTGAAATCTGAATCAATTTCAGGTATTTGGGAAGATTACAAATTTAAAGGTGGAGTACCCTGAGTTGCATGAGGAGGCTGAATTGATTATGAAGAAATGCAAAGGACTTCCCCTTGCAATAGTGACCATAGGTGGCTTCTTGGCAAAGCAAGCAAAAACTCCCATGGAGTGGAAAAAATTTAATTCGCATATTGGTGTTGAATTAGAGATGAATGAAGGGCTCAGAAATATCAAAAGTATCCTCAATAAGAGCTACGATGGTTTACCTTATCATCTGAAGCCTTGTTTCTTATATTTGTCTATCTTTCCTGAGGACTACGATGTTAAACGAAGCCGCTTGGTGCGCCGGTGGATTGCTGAGGGTTACTCCACAGAGGTGCTTGGTAAGCCTTTGATAGAAACAGCCGAGGTCCACTTCATGGAACTCATTGATAGGAGCATGATACTACCAAATAAAACAACATATTTCAGTAAAAAAGTAATAGACTCTTGCCATGTCCATGATCTCATGCGTGAAATCAGCATCTCAAAGGCAGCAGAGGAGAATCTTGTTTTCAGGCTGGAAGAAGGTTGCAGTTCAAACACAAATGGGACGTCACGCCACCTTACTGTAAGTGCCAATTGGAAGGGAGATGAAGCTGATTTTGAGAGCATAGTGGACGTGTCTCGTATACGATCGTTAACGGTGTTTGGAAAATGGAGGCCGTTTTTCATTTCTGACAAGATGAGGTTACTACGAGTTTTGGACCTTCAAAACACCAGGGGTCTATATAATCATCATCTTGAGCATATTGGGAAACTTCTTCACCTAAGATACCTTTCTCTAAGGGGATGTGATGATATCGATCACCTTCCAGACTCGGTGGGTAACATGAGGCAACTCCAGACACTAGATCTTAAACGGACGCGTATCATGATGCCAAAGACCATTGTCAAACTTAAGCAGCTGCAGTATCTTCGCTTTGGTGGCTCAAGAACTGGTTATTGTTACTTGCTTGAGAGTTTCCTGAATGATTGTGTGGCATTCTGTGCACCTAGGCTTACTTCCATACCACGGGACATGACCTGGCATGAAAGGTGCTATAGTTGTTGGTGCTTTACGGTGCCTGCCTTAGCAAGGCCTTTTTCAAATGGTACTTCTGTGCCGAGAGGGGTGGGGAATCTGAAGGCCTTGCGCACACTAGGTAGAGTGGACTTCCGAAGTGGGAGCGTCCTAATAAAGGAAGTAAAAAAGCTTACTCAGTTGCGCAAGTTGGAGGTTGACGGTATCAGCAGGAAAAACTGTCAGGAGTTTTGTTCCACCCTTGAGGTTCTCAGCTGCCTGGAATCATTGGCAGTGACTTCATTGAGTCATAAAGGTGGTTCAGGGTGCTTTTCGGAAGCTGTATTCCCACCTCTCAATAGCCTCCGCAGCCTCAGGCTGCAAGGCAAGCTGGTCAAAATGCCAGCATGGATCATGAGCCTTCCGAACCTTGTGAAGCTGAGACTAAAGTTTACTGATCTAACGGATTCTCTTGACACAATGCAACTCCTTGGCAACCTACCAAGCCTAGCAATACTACAACTAGAATCTTACGCATTCGACGTTGAAGGGCTCTGTCTCGATTTCTTACCGGAGGCATTCCAGAAACTAGTGGCACTGGAACTGTACAGTTTGCAGAGAAGGCACAGAAGCGCACAAACAGGTGAGATCAAATCGGTGGAGTTTAAAACAGGAGCAGCACCTAAGCTTGAGTTGCTCAAGTTTACATATCGTTACGATGCAATAAGGAATAATGATGGGTTGTTTTTTGGGCTAGCATCCCTCCAAACCTCAAGAAATTTGAGCTGGGCACCGGTTCCTCCGAGGGCAAGGAACTGTTCGTGGAAGACGTGCGGGCCCAGCTTGCCCAGAATCAGAACCGACCAGTTTTGATAAAAGATTGGTAATTTTACTGGTGCGACTGTAAAAACTTCAAAATCATTGATTTATCACCGGACTTGTACCCTCTATATATGCAATTTTGTTTGAATAATCCATGCGTCTGTCAGTTTTCCTTTCTCTTAGCAATCCTTTATTTAGTAGTGAATAATACATG
Source organism: Microstegium vimineum (assembly GCA_022036555.1). Taxonomy (NCBI): domain Eukaryota; kingdom Viridiplantae; phylum Streptophyta; class Magnoliopsida; order Poales; family Poaceae; genus Microstegium; species Microstegium vimineum. Next base: position 38,864,945 of record CM039129.1, on the reverse strand, counting down.
TCTGTATCTGAATAATTCTGAATCCCTACGGTTACGGTGTGTGTGCTGCCTGTGTCCCAACTGCGTTTGGGTACGCACGAGTTTTCCTGTGTGTAAGAGCATCTCCAAGAGTCTTTCTAAATCTCACTCTCTAAATTATCATTTGGAGAGTCATTTGCATAAAAATCGTTTTGTATATCTTTTTATTTTCCAACAGCTTTTCTAAATTTCATGCATACTCTAGAGAGTCATTCTCGTCTTCTATATTTAGCTAACGAAAAATCCGGAATAAAAGATGGTTATATTTAGAAGACCATTTAGATAAGCTGTTGGAGAGTGGTTTTTCACCAAAATCTCTATTCCTAGCATATAGGAAGGATATGGAGTCTCTTGAAGATGCTCTAACAAAATAATAATCGACGAGTTTCAGCCTCTATTGCCTTCGGCTTGGTAACTGTATCTGTACTACAAAGGCTGATATACCGTAGGTAAAGGGATTGCATTAGTGCATTGTATTGGCACACAATACCTGATACTGCTCTTTATGATGAAATCAGATTGATGCACCTAGCGAGCCCAGCAAGTTAGGATTTCTATGCTTCTTGCAACCTGAGCTTTTCATGTTTGTTGCACGGGCAACTGTAGTTTTTGTTAACAACTACAAAAGCATGCGATGCAATTCTCTCTGTGTAGATGCATGTTGTTAGATTTAACTAGTAGATATGTTGCCACACGTGTCTATAGAAAAAGATCTTCGTATTGCAGGAATAACATGGAAATATAAATTCTTAGTTTGCTTTATTAACATTACAAGCTATGAAAATAGTAATAACATGATCACCAAACATGACTACGTATTACCTTCTCAATCTCACAAGACCCTGAACCTAAACGAAATTCATGTGTCTTATACAACCATCTGCTTGGCTCGCGCACAAACACTGGCACTACCTTTATTTTAGAACTTCTACTCCCTTCATTCTAAATTATAAGGTATTCTAAAAATCTTGTAGAGTTAAAGTATCTCAATTTTGACCAAAATTATAGATAAAATTATAAAGATTTATGATATCAAATAGGTATTCTACGAAAATAGAATTCATGAAGAATTTAAAAATGATATTTAATTGGTATCATAAATGTTAATATATTATCGTATAAGTTTAGTTAAATTTGAAATGCTTTGTCTCTCTAAGATTTTTTGAAATATCTTATGATTTGGGATGGAGGGAGCTAGTACGGTCTAGCTTAAATCATGTATCTTGACACTTGTACTTGAACATAGGAGCCCAACTTTTAAAAGAAAATAGAAGAACAGAGCAGGACTATGGGCCAGATGCAGAGAGAAATTACTAAGCGGCTCGTGGGCCGTGACAGTGAATCGCGACATGTCCTTCCGCAGTTGCATGCGACAGGTAGTGTTTTCGAAGATTATCTGCTAATCTCATTTTGCCAACAACAACAACGTAGCACATGGGACAACCATATATCGTGATTGCTTGTGCGTACGCATGGACGCCTACACGCGTACTTTTATTTTTCTATACATGTAGCCGTCAATCCATCGCGTGCAAATTTGGAACAGTGGCCGGAGCTGATACCATCTACTTACAGGCTGCTGTTCTTGACAGATGCACCATGCATCATGTCAGTGTCACCCATACGAATGTTTCACGGCAAATGGCTGTCAATAAGCCCTTCCTACATTACAAGTAACCCTGTTCCTCTCCTCCTACTGGGGCTTTGACCCCATTCTTTTGATGTACTTGTCCTCCTATAAACTGTCAATGTAAAATCATTCAGGTGGGACGCTCACCCTTCCGGTGTTCCTTCAAAAAAACACATTAGATCATCCGCACATCTGTCATCTGAATAAATAACCGACGCCAACAGTTCTCGTTCAGAGCAGCCGTTTTCAGCAGCAAAGAATCTGAAAGAAACAGCCCATTTATTTTAGGTAAACATTTGGTACTGAATTGATTTCGCTGAAAAGTCATGAGCCGTGGAAATCTCTGTGGCTGGTATTATCCACTTCCACACTAAACTTTCTTATTAATTAGACTATATAAGCTGTGGCGCGCAGTTGATGAGCCATTAGACTAAACCCCCGTAATCGGCCCGTTCGTTTGACCGTTTCGGTGGCCAATAGGCCGACTGATGTTGTTTTTTGCTGTTTTATTGTGAGATAAAAACACTGTTTCGGTGACAGTTTTCATGTCCATATTGGAGATTACTACTGTTGTATCTGCAATCTGGCCTGGGACTCTTGCATGCAACCACCTGATGAACACTATCTTGAAAGAGTTCTTCAGCTTACTGAGAAATTAAACGAGGCCCGTTCATCAAGGAAAAAAAAACTAGAATCGACGTAATCGTGGAACCCTGTCATCAGTGTTAGTTTACACACTCGTGCTCAGTCTCGGCTTGCAATTAACTGCATGCAAGTACCGGCAAGCAAAGCCTGTTCACACAGCCCAAATCCCCTTATTCCTGCTTACTAACGACTACAGTTACTTAGGGCTAGAGGCAGTAGAGACATTGTTCGCTACTGCTTGCACGCACGATGATGCCCCAAGTTTGAAGGAACTGCTGACGGGTGATGCATGGCAGCCTGGATTTCTATGCTATCGCGGTGGCGTGAAAGCGATGACGGCCGCGGGTTTCCACGAGAAAGAAGAAATCAAAAGGTGATTATTAACAAAAAGTACAGAAGTAAAACAAATTAATACTCCAAGAGTAAACTGTCAGCACCTCACCAGCTGATCGACTCTGAAACCAGCTAGCGTCAGACTCTGCTTCACCAATGCCTGATGACCGTCCAGCAACAGAGGAGTCTGCTAACATAAACCTCAACAACCCAAAAGGATCGATATCATGCATGCATCATCCGTGTGTCAGTGATTAGTGTTGATACTCAAATTTGGCTCGGATAATATTTTACATGAGCATATGAATATGTAGCCAAGTTTGATGTATAGGATAAGTCTAGTCCTTGTTGCATTAGTTAATTAATTAATTCGGCTGTTATAAACTATTGTTGTGCCGATTAATTAGTCAGAACAATTAATTTGAAGAGAGAAAGCAATGCATGCATACTGATCAGTGTTGCACCAAAAATAAATAGATAGAAGAACAAGTATATGTCCGAATCAATTGGAGACTTAAGAGTGCACCCATAAGAAATACAAGTAGCAGAGGAACTTGATCAGCGTATCAAGTTGTGGTCGCTGACAGATATTTTTGTGCATTGTCCAGACAAGTTTGGACATATATATACCAGAGGCGCTTTCCGGTATTAAGCAGACGTACTTGTGCGCCTGAGCTAGCTGTGTCTAGCATAGCATGCGCTTGCTAGTTGCTACCCGGCTATCAATTATACTAGTGCAAGGCCCGCGCCACCGCGGGCTCATATACAACTGCCATGGAATATTTTTTAACAGGAACAGGTGCACAAGAATTTTACATTCCAGTGCATAGTTCGACATGAAACATATTTAATTTATGTAATAACTTATGTAATGACTATCATCGGTGCACAAACGTACACCATACAAGCTGTAAATTTCTTAGCAGCTATAAGTTATGATAGATGAAGTAATAGTCCAAGGGATATTTGTAGACTATGCTGAATCTCTGTAATTGATACATTGCCCTTTTTTTGACATCATCTTATTAGCCAGAAACAATCTTAAAAAACACTCAATTTAGGTACGCAAAACACTGTAAGGCCTCATACATGGATGTCTGGGGAACCATGCTCCCTGACGTTACCAGCACGAACTGCATGTACTTCTATCTTCAGAGATGTGTCGTAAGTTGTGCTGCAAGTTGTGCCACTCAGCCATGAGACACAATGGCTGACAGCTGCTGGTTCCTAGAAATGAGCTGAGAATTTGGTGAATGGTCTTTATACATGTAACTGAATTAGCGCAACTAAAATTATGAAAAAAACTGGTGATAAAGCATAATGATTATATAATCTAAAGTTACATATTACATAGGAAATTTTAGATGTGGAAAAAGACCTACATAGTCACACATGCTGACTAAATGCATTGCAAGAGAAATAAAATTAGGCTACATAATAAGAAACATATCAGATTAGTAATGAACCCACGTCATGGTACATTGTAGTAGTTTGGAGATAACATAGTACTCGATAGGCACATGTATCTGCGTGGATCATGGGTGTAGACATAAAGGCTATATAGTGTGGCAAAGCCTTTTTTTTTGTTACAGGCCTTCTATCTGAGTACAACCTTCTATGTTTATTTCACCATTGCAGCACCTTCTGATTGATCCTGTAGAATTTGTATCCGCGTCACTGTGAAATAGCTTATTCTGCATAAAGAAGGGGTTTGGTGAATTATACAGATTGAAATAACTTATTGTAGCGAGCATGTTAAGTTTGTCATTAAGAGTGGAAAAGAAGATATTTAGTAAAGTTACCAATAGCTGTGACAACATTAACCTGTAGTTGAAGACTTCAAGTTCAGGCTAAAATACCAAAAGCAAGTAGTGTGTACGTTCTGCTCCAGTTCACAGTCCTGCTGCTCCTATTCTCCTCAGATGGACAGATGTTCTTCCTTGCTTCAAACATACCTTGTCTCAGGCCATGGCTCCATCCCTCAATAAGCATGTGAAACTGCAGAGGCATCAAATTTAAGTGGCAAAGCACAAAATCAAAGGAAACTATAATGCAAAAGATATTCCGAATACATTAGAAGGCCTCCGCTAGTAAAAGATGAAGATAGGTGGACATATTTAACCCATAGGTCATTGCAGGTGATAAGATCATAAAATTAAGCCATACGACGCTATAGTTGTTAGAATTTGCAGTGACATATGATGATTGTTAGGTAACAGGTAGATTAAGCATTATGACTGAAAGTGACTTTTTTAGTGTTGTGAATTTCATTGTCTGCCACATAGAATGCTAATCAAAATGCAAATCCAAAAAAGTAGTAGGTATTTATAAGCGGCCTATAGTTTACAGTATTTTTTCCTGTGTTTTTCAGGCACCAATTATGCTTTGATAACCTAGGGAAGAATCAATAGATACCAAGGAGAGGTACTCTGTTCTGTCGGTGCGGTCGAGAGCTCTGAACATACCTGATTTATGTTCTCAAATAACAAAGAAGGAGCGTTATTAAGCGTTCATGTATGTACAGTAGAAAACGATGTATATTTGACGTTGCTGACAAAGAGCTGTTTGGTGGCCTAGGGCTTTGGGATAGGTGCTCCATAACTGCTATCGGTCTGACACTCTGATCAACCTTTTTTTTAATGAGAACCTGTTTATGCAACTGACAGACAACATTTTTAAGCTATGACAATGAAAGACATTACCTATGAGATGGGGAATTCATGACAGCAGTGAAATGTTTCCAGCTTTCACATAGCTTCTTTTGAGTTTCTGCATGGAATTGGAACCATGGTTATGTTAGCATTTGGAGAAACAATAATATCAATCTGCAGTAAATTTATGCAGACCAAAGTACAGGGACAGAGATATTGGCATCATGTAATTGTAGTAATTATATTATGCTATAAAATAGCCATTGAAAACACGAAAAAAAATATGAGTGACCTTATTTTTGTGAACTAATACTGTAACAATGCAAGCTGTAGCAGTAGTGGATATGCAGTCGTAAAATTCTGTCAGTAGTTGGATCTTTCCAACTTTCGCATAACCTCTTTTGGCTTTGTGCAAAAAATTGGAACTATGCATATGTTACCACTGGGATAATAATCATATGAACATCAACATCCAGCAATTTGAGAAGATGGTAGAGACAAAAGCAGCTCACGATGCAATAAAAGGAGTCGTGCTAATTCCAGTTGCTGGTTACTGGATCATGTCAATGGAGAGGGTGAGAGGGAGGCAGATGATGTGTCATTGCGATCGTTGTTCAGCACTCGTCGTAAGCATTCTGTGGTGTAAAAACAGGGAATCATCTGACCAAGATTTCGAATGTCTGCACTCTGCACATAGTCAACAAAATCTGAGTTTAGATGATGAAAGATGCAAATAGTTGTCAGTGGACAAACGACGACTGTGACATGAAAGATTAGATGGCTGGAAAATTTTGCCCACCGACAACTTATATGTACGAACTGAGTATATATTTTGATGCCTGTCAATTTTCAATGTCTTAAGGAAATTTTGTGCATTGTCAATTTGTAAAGATTATCTGAACTGAGCTTCAAAAATAATTAAACATAATATACTGTACTGATGTTGTAAACAGCTTAATAAATGATGGCCATAGGAGATAAGATCCTCTAATACAGATTTTTTAATACAGTGCCATAACTATTTGTCAATAAATATAATATAATACAAACAAAGATGTACATGTAAGATTTTAGAGAAGAATTGACAATAAGGACACAGATGTCAGTTTGTTCTGGAAAAATTCATGGCCAGTTGGGAAATAATAGAACACAAGCAAAGATAAAAAAAACAGGGAACCCAAGTTACTGGATGTAACCCCAAATTCCATTCTGTTGAACCTGTTTTTTTTAATATTCTAGATAGAAACTTCGAATCGTTTTTATGTAAAAAAAGAAACCTAGAGGTTGTCTGACAGGCAAATAAAGTGTCAGCAGTATTAATATATGCTACAACCGAAGGCAACGAAGCGGACAAATATTTAGGCAATAGGAACTACCAAAAGGTCAGGCTAATGAACATGCCATGATGAATGAATTTTTCTCCGGCACTGCAAGTACAAACACTGAACATTATCAAGAGGCAATTTCTGTGCTTCCAATTTGGACTATCTAAACCACCAATTGGCAGAGCGTTAGATCTGCATAAAGTACTGATGCAAGTGATCTGTGAAGCAGAGCATATTGAAAAGGCAGTGTACATATAGGCTGGACAAACATAGTTATCTTAAATTAGGGAAATGTCTATATCCACATATTTCACATTGCAGTCATTTCCAGTTTGTACTCATGTATGTAAATGCTTAGAAAACCATTGAAGAACAAACTAAGCAGTTGTCGCTAGATAATAAAAATGAATGTCTTACTTGATTCAGATATCTCAAGTGAGCTAATATGCATTATCTGTAAACTGTAGACTTTAAGAATTGATGCATGTTTTAACGGACATAGAGTTAGTAATGGACATGGCACTGAGTAGATAGATTTGAGTCGCCTATTTGTTTTACAAAATTTAGATGATGTTGAAAAAACATACATAGCAACGAACGGACATGTAACCAAATTTGATTGCAACCAAACTCTGAACACAGCCGTAACTCAATCTGGGGACCCAATCCACTGAGACATGAATAACCCAAGTCACCGAAAATAGTACAAATTCTAGAAAAAGAAAACCCCAAGCTCCGGTATCGCAAGGAAGCTCCACGAGCACTGGAATACGGGGAGTCGGCATGAGCAGGGAGACTAAGAGAGCCGCACTAGGGTTTCATGGTGCATAGGAGAGGACACGTCGTAGAGGAATGACGTCACATGGGGGGACGAAGCCGCGCCAGAACCACCAGCAGCGGCCGCTCGGCCGCGTCGTACCCGGGGACGACGTCCGCTGGCCTCCCGCGGTCGGGGCACGGCCACCCACCGCACCGGCACAGCACCCGGCGGGGGGCAGCGTCGCCCCGCACTTGCAGCGCGAGGGGAGAGGAGCGTGGAGGAGGAGGAGGAGGAGGAGGAGGGTGGCCGCCGCGCGCCGAGGGCTAGCCACCGACGACCTCGCCTCGCTCCGCCGAAACCCTAGGTCAGCGTGGCGGCGGTTCTAGGGTTTGGGGACGCAGCGAAGGGGAACCGGCGGCGCCCCAGCCTCGTCGCTCCATGGCCGGGGACGACGACCTGCGGGGCACACGCGTGCCGCCGTGACGCATGTTGGGGGCGCCACCCCCGCCGACGCCGCCACCCTGGCACCAACCCGCACCGATCCTCGCGGGCGGCGGAGAACGTCGTGGAGGTCGCGATTCGCGAAGGGGAAAAAAGCAAAAGCAAGAAAGGCAGCGGGGCGGAGAGCGAGGAGAAGAGGCAGACGCGCGAGACCAGTGTATACACGGCCACCAGATTCTGTCGAGAATTGGCACGGTGAGCAGAGTCGGACGGATGGACCGAGCAGACCGCGGAGCGTGTGACGCACGGAGTTAGCTCCGAACGTAATTGAGGCAGCTTCCAAATTATGGTCAAGGAAACAGTGACTAAACTACCAAATCTAGAGAAGAAAATATCGTGAACCAATTGTGTTCAGAGTACAAGACCAGGACGTACTTACACGTATATGTAGGTGGATAAAGGAAAGGTAATGCATGCCGGTGTAAGATTAAAGGAGTCAGGTTCAGTTACAGCATGCAGCGCGGATTTAGTATATGGAAGGCAAGGTTCGGAGATACGTGCACACGTAACGATTTTAGAGTTCTCTCACGTGATTGGCTGGGTAGGAAGGGTCACGTCTTCTCGTATGGTAAGCACTCTGTTCGGACTTGTTTCTCGTTGAACCGTTTAGGAACATACGTTCGTATGGATTGATGTTTATGACTCACTCGCCCTATAAATATGAAGAGTGACGGCTGATTGACAACACACAAGCGCACAAATCAATCTATTATATTATTTTGCATATATTATTTTCTCTCAACTCTATTTTTTCTTGTTCTTCATTGTGGTCTAAATCAATCTATTATATTACTTTGCATCTATTATTTTCTCTCAACTCATCTAATTTTTTTTTTCTGTTCTTCGTTATTGTCTACTTCGTTGTGACAACGAGTAGTGCAACGTCCTACGGGCGGTCAGGCAGACCTAGGGCAGCCCATCGCCGTCGTTCTCCTTGACGGGATCCTTCCCGGGAACGTGGGGTGTCGGGTTTCAAGAGTTCTCGCCGGCGGCGTGTCTTGCGTATCGCGCTCCCGACAAGACTCCCCTTGCAACGTGTCTTGCACATCGCACTCGTCGTCGGGGGCACACATGACGTATTCGTGTGTGAACACACTTTTTTGCGACTCCGCTAGGGAAGAAAGAAGATAAGGTATATCTACGTCGTCGTCGTCATGTCTGGCAGCAAGATTCCAAAGCCGCAAATATCAGCACCGACAACATTGTCAAGCCTAGTTTTGATGAATTATCCGAAGAGCATCACCAAGCTTATGAAGCATGCAAGAAGAAGCGTGATGAGAAAGAGATGGATATATAAATTTCTTGCCAACTTTAACAAAGATCGTCAAGGTAATATCAAAGCAGTTGGTGAAATCACTTTCCCTCCTCTACAAAGCAAAGAAAAGGCACAAAATTCTATAAGTAGCGCTTTTTCTCCTGAACAGTCGACTGAATTAGAGTTTTGTGTTGCACAGCATAATGATCTTCTTAATGAGGCTATGATAAATACAATGAAAGCTAATAAAAAATACACCACAACCCTCTAATTATCATGTTCGTGCATCTACTAGTGTAGTGAATCCTAACCCAACAACACCTATTATATTAATTCATCTGAATTGCCACAACAACCATATGCTACTAGTGTAGTGAATCCTAACCCAACAACACCTATTATATTAATTCATCTGAATTGCCACAATAACCATCATATGGCATGCCGATGAATTTCTTTTCTAGGTAGCAACCAAAACTTGGAAGTGAATTAATGGTAATTCCTACATATCCTAATCCCATTGCTAGTGTACCATGTTTGGGAGTTTCCGCAACAAATGAGACCATACGGTATAATTTTCTACACCGCCAATGCCTACGTCACAGGTTTTAAAACGGTCAACACTCCTATAAATCTTAGGCCACCACCTAGAGCTCTCCCGACCAATTTAGAAGAAGTTATGGCTGGTTTACGAGAAGATGTGCATAGGATGTTTGTTGAATCTTTTGGAGTTGAACCAAAAGATTGTGCAACCTCTTCTCCAACATCATTGTGCTGCTCCCCAAGCTAGATGTTATCATTAACCATGTCACTAGGACCTTCAAGGTCCACAAGGTGCTCATGTGTTCTTTGTTAGCCATGGATGATGTCATTGCGATCGCCACCAACCACTATGTGTACAATGACATCTTATGCTTCCCCAGGAAGGGAACTTTTGTGCTACACAAAACATTTCATAAGATCCCGTCATGACCACTAGGAAAGAGGGGCTACACTGGAAAATTGACCACTCAAGAGCATGAAATCTTTTACCGAGCTTGTGAAAAGATATGGAGGCATCACGGAAACCTTAGCTTTAACTACCAATACTTCGACTACATCCATTGAAGAGAATATTGTCTTCTCATGAAGCTTTTAGTTAGAAGGTCTTAGAGAGAGGATACATAATAAGGCAAAGCTTCCAATGAGAACATCCCTAGAGAAAGAACACATCATCAAGTGAAATTCCCAATGAAAAGGTCTTGAAGACAAAATATATGTGACGAGTGAAGCCGACAAGCCATGTCATAGAAGTAGTTGAAGGAGCCAAAGACCAAAGTGGAAGATACCAGAAAGATCGACATAAGGCACTTGCAATTAGAATCTTCAAGACTAAGCACTCTTTTCTCCATGCCCTTTTTCCATGGGGTTTTTAGGATGGAGTCTTTTGTGAAGCGAACATATGTATATTGTGGAGGATAGTCCTCATGACCAGGATTCGAGTTGTATTTGTGCTCTTCTGATATGAGCATCTACTAGGTCGTGTAGTACAAGGCAGACCAACATGCATAGTACCTAAGGAGCTACTGTTGGTGGAGCCCCTAAGGTATATGGGACAAGACTCTCGCTAGAAGAGGTCGAACTAGTAGCTAGAGTAGTGTCATTTGAAATCCAACCCTACTAAGGGGCCACATGTAAATAGTCATTGTCTATATAAGTGTCGAAGAGTATTAGGGTAAGGGATTCTCTCTCACCCACTCTCATTTGCTTGCTCCCAAACCCTACCTAGCTCTCGTCGCCTCCTTCCACACTCTCCCCCTTAACCTGTTCAATATCCGCTATACCAATAGGGACTGGTGATGTCTTATTTCATTCATCTACTCTAAACTATCATCAAGATTCGTACAAACTATTTAGCTTGGGTTGACTATTCAATATGTGTTTCCCCCTCTACCTCTAGTTTGCCATGACCATCCATTGCATTCCCTCTGCTCTCCGGTGCCTCCCCTCACCTCTCGCCATGTATTTTATATTTTTCTTACATCTCTTGGAGACTGCTCATTTATCTCCCTCACTAGATCGAAACTCAATATCACAACCCTTGGCAGACGACAATCAGTCAACATGTCGAGGTGCCACAACCACAACCAATGTGCATAGGGCAGATTACCTGCAAGGCTTCAATTGTACGTGGATCAAAAGTAAGAAGGAACATACATAATGGTACTTTATAGAAAACAAAATAGATGTAAAAAAATAATTAAAATGACTTGTAACTTGGTTTGGAAGAAGTAGCGTTCAAGGATCATTCTCAATCATAGTTCATGACATTTGTGTTGCAGTTCTAATTGGACAACTTGATCTGTGTGACCGTAGAGCCATTAAAAAGATCTAGTTCATGACCCAACCAGACAGCATGTAGCCTATTTGTCTCCCTTGGTGTGATTTGGGATTTCGAATGGAAGAGATGAGAGTGGAGCAGGCTTGCGGCCAGGCTTAGAGGGTATTGTACATATTGTGGAAGGTGAATGTGTGCCGTATGCGTTGGTTTAAAAGCTAATCGGCAACGCCTAGATGAGTTTAAACCATGTTTTTCTTGTGGATGATGACGTGGCGCAACGAGAATTTAGCTTTACAGTAATACAAATGATTGCTCGTGCCCTCTATTCGAGCATGTTTGGATTATAGCTAGATTATTATGATGAGAGCCCTCCTTAGGTACCCTGTGGTTATAATAATTAGATATATAATCAAATTTTGATCCAAACATGATTGGTTATATGTAGGATTATTATTATTATTAAAATTAAAATCCTTGATTAGCATAGATTAATGTGAGACTAGGTTATAATGGGATTATGGTAGCTGAAATTTCATCTTACCCTGAAACCAGTTGTCCAACTTGCCAAACTAAAAGATAAGAAATAGGAAATTTAATTTGAACAAATTATAATAATCTTATGCATAATTCATATTATGATAACCTAGCTTGATCTTAACATGTCCTAGATTATGTATAGGTCAGATTTGGGTCTCCCCACCACACCATGATGATTACTTATGTTTGGTTAAAAAGTGAGAAATTACTAGTATCTTAATTTTTTCGATAAGTTGGACAATCGGTTAGGGACTAATAATTGCAGTAGACATTTATTAGCATCTATAATCCTCTGATGAGACCAGGTCTGATATTGGGATTATGGTAATCATGAGTTTTTATCATAATTTATCATACTAGCCCAGCAAACCATGCACTTGCACGGGCTAGTGATATGTAAATTATCTATTCCTTAATTTTTTTCAATAAAGGATACAGTTTCCTTACTTAATAGGTCATGAGCATATGAGCTTCCAATATAGTAGTAATCATAAGACATATGCAGATGAGCATTCTAGAAACCATACACAGATAGAAGTCATATGTAGACCAAAATGAAAAGCTAAACTATTGACTTACACATCTCCATGAGTATAGTAGAAGTGCACTCATAATTCATAAACACAAAAAAAGCACCCATACTTTATTAGCTGCTCCCTCCGACCTAAATTATAAGTCATTCCGATTTTTTTGGAGAGTTAAACATATCAAGTTTGACCAAATTTATATAGTTAAAACATTTATAATACTAAATAAGTATTATTAGATTCATTATTAATTATATTTTCATAGTAAAGCAATTAGGTGCCATAAACTTTGTAACTCTTAGTAATTTTAGTAAAACTTGAGGTGCTTTGACTCTAAGAAAGTTGGAAATAACATAATTGTGTTGGAGGGAGTACTAAAGAGATTCATTTACATGATTAAAGGGTGATTGCTTGATAAATATATGTAATAGTAATTGGCCCACTAAATTTATGCATCCATTTTGGGTGCAATTTTAAGTGCTACTGAGGAAGTATCATAGTATTCGGTTTGTTTTGATTTTATTTCCTAAATTGTGGATTTTGCAACTTATTATACCATGTCCTTCATAATCTCGTAGGCAAAATGACACAATAATAACCATTTATTAATATTGATATAACTTGAAAGTGCTACTAAAATAGGGTGTTTATATCTTCCTATCTCCATGAGCCCTCCTAAACTTACCCCCCCCCCCTATACTGGTGTAAGGTGCATTCAAACAAAAATTTTCTCTTAAATACTTCTGTTATCCAATAACTTCCGTATCTCAAATAACATACGTACAGGATGGATAACATATCACTCTAAATTTAAGGGAAAGGGAGGAAGATTTAGTGTACCACTTAGTGTAAGATGTTGGATATATAGAGAAACTATTATAGGTTAATTTTTATTGCACAATAGACCTTTTTTATTTTAAAAAAGATTGGATAGGAAAGCTCTTGATCTAGATGCTCTGCAACATATTGTTCATCCCAAAACTGGCTGCACTATTGATTCGTTGGCTGATCAGTAAAGCACTTTGTTCCTAGGTTGTAAACTTCTAAATGACTAGTTGAATGCCCGTGCGTTGCTACGGGATAACAAAATTTTGTAAATAAATACATAGATCGCACGATAATATAACAATGTTTTCCATGAGAGTAGGGATCATTGATTCATGTAAATGTAAACGTGTTACATGTCAATTATTGACATTAGAATCAAACATGTACAAATGGTTTTTCAGTAGGCATGTAGTGTGTATACATTATCTCCATGTAGAGCCCGATAAAATACATTAAAATACCTAAAAATAATAATGAGTACAGCGTTACACAAATAATATTTATTATGTAATACAAATAGAATGAAAAATTCATTATATTAGTGAAATGTTATATTACCTCGTCTATAGCGTTAGAACTCTTTAAATACAATATTCTTCGTGAAAGTTCCCGGAATCATTTGGGTCTTCTTACACTTAACTTTTTTATTTGATGTATTTTTTGACATTCTTTTAAGCCTTTTTCGTGAATATTTTGACGGCAATATTTTGACCTTGCTATCGTCACTTTTGAGCCTTTCTCTAGGCTCTGACGGCAATATTTTGACCTTGCTATCCATCTAATCCACGAATTTGATTTTTATTCAAAAAGAGTCTCCCTGGTCTGTGCACACAGCCCATACTGCAGAGGCTTATAACCACATGACCAGTTTGTTGCCTTGTCCAAGACATGTGGGCTATAAAAATATTTGAATAAATAAAAATCTTGCTTAGCCAAAGGAACCACACCACCATAAAACGGGGCATAATGTAAATTAGGAAGCAAAGTATCTTAAAAAAAAGTGGTAGCCTACTGCAGGTGCTGGTGATGAAGCCCTAGGCTAGAACTGAAATAATAAGACATATCGTGCTGGGCTAGAACTGAAATACTAAGACATGTCTTGTTAGAATACATACATTGGAATTTTCCAAACATGTACTGAACTAAAAAAATGCATGTATCATAATACCCAAACCTTAGAGATACCTAAATCTAGTAAACTTGAGTTGTCTTATCACTAAAGTGTAAAGACAAAACAGAGAGAAGTTCCTCCATTAGTCAGTACACCAAAGATAACATACATATCATCACTGTCTCTTATATATTAAAGTTTTAATAATAAACCAAACCAAACATCTGCTTATAAAAAACTGTTTAAACTGTGTGAACCATGATGCTAGTGAGCTATAAATATTACAAAATATTGATCAACATGGCACTAAAATTCAGCATCATCAGATCATCTCAGTTTAACACAAACATTGGTGGCAAACATGGTCTTCTCAAGGTTTAAAAGATGCACGGTCTGGAAGGGTTGAGCATCATTAAACGATTAAACGATCATATGTAGTTAGAAAACCACAAATTAATAGATGTACTGTCCATCAGCTACAGCTGACACTTCCTTTGGATAAGCTACAGACACCAATGCAGAAGCCAATGGCTCTGCATAGGTGCATATCAATGTAGGAGCTCTAATGTTGCACTATTTTTTTTTCCTACAAGAGGATCTTACATGGAACTGATCTATACTACTCCTACACAAGCAAAGTTCAATAGTATTTCTATTTTGATTTCAAACATCATAGATTAAAATATCTATGCTCTACATATAAAGGGTATCAATCTTGTAATCAGACACTAAAGCTCAATTGAGTGGTAAAAATTCACTTCAAGCTCACAATTTAGAAATGGATCATGTAATTAACTGGAGTTGCATACCTATTGCACTGACTTAAAGTTGATCATCTGAAACGCCAAAACATATATTCACATGAATCCACAAAAGGATAATCATTAGGACAGTACTAACTTTTATCCTTGCTGCAAACTGTGTTGTCACTCCGCGATTAAGTCCAGGACGCACCTGTGTGTAGCAAATCCTTTCTCCAGCAACCTCAAAGACAACCTGTTGTGAATCAAATATGATAACATCTTTCTACATAATTGTGGGCTTATATATCATCACAATGAAAAAAACTTACGAAAGTTACCAAATCGGATGAACCTTTGCATTGATTTTAATAGCAATATTTTCAAATGTTTCATCAGTTTTTACCTTGACTTTCCACAACACTAAGACACAAGATCGTTTTAACTTCCTATGTTTAGGAGTAAGTAAGTAACACAGTTTCCTATCAGACATGGCATATAAGCAACAAATTTTATCTGGAAGTATAGAAATATTTTTATTTTGGCACAAATTACTTATCTCCCTGATGGAAGTATAGAAATATTTTTATATAAGCCCGTAAGAAAAAATAAAAAATTAACAGCTGATCATGAAAAAAATTACTTAATTCCCTGATGGAAGTATACAAATTACTTAACTCCCTGATTGCAAATCCATAAGAAAAAAATTAACAGCTGCAGCTTCACCCCGGTCTTCTCATTCTCTAATATTTGTGACCAACTCCGTCTCTATGCTCAAACAATTATCAGTTTGTTCGAAAGTTATTTGGAGGCCTGATCATGAAAGTAACCCAAATGGACTGATGTAAGACCAGAACAGTAAGGCCTCAACCATACAAAAGAAACTTCGTCTGCCATTTTATTTTTTTCTCATAATGTAATCATGGTTGTTGGAACCCATGTATGTAATGATCTGTTACTGAAATGGACTGCCTATCATATGTATCTAATGATCTATTACTAAAGACAATATCATTTAGAAAGTTTCAGTTTAGAAGATTTGATGAAATGGACTGCCCCTCATATGTACTTTCAATTTAGCCAAATAAGTTAGTTTTGCTTCAAAGGCTCTTCCTAAGTACAACAGAATTACTGCTTACTACAGAGTATATAGAATGTTAATATTATTAAAACAGACTATCTGGATAAGAATATTAAGGTGGTCATAAAATATTGCGAAAATGCTTATACATGCGGTAGAGAAGGAAAATAACTTATCTAAAACAAATAACAGAATGTCTTTCTGTTAAGATATTCTTCAAATTCAAAAGTGTCCAGGGAACTTGTTAGTGCCTCATATCCAGGTAGAGATAACAACAAAGCACCAGGGGGGCTTTGGAACCTGGCATCACAAAATATCCATCAGCATGACATCAAGAGACCTAAACTGGCTGATCACCAAGAAAACAGTTTAAGCAAAATATACTAAGATGTCCAAGGATGAAGATAAAGGAATAGAAGATGAAGCTAAGTGCAACCTAAGCATGTTGTCAGGCATCTTACATTTAAGTTGTGAGCATCTTACATGCAAGCTGTTGGAAAAACACAAATTTTGATGTATTCTAAAAGAACAGGTACCCTAAATATTTTCCATTTCGAAAAAGCACACGATGAGGTTTCTTTATCGGAGAAAAGTTACATGGGAAGTTAGACACTCACTATTTAGGTTGCATTTTTCAGTGCCATAATAACAGAACCAATTCAAAACTCTAGACTTTGTTCTTCTACTGGATATATATGATGAAAGCTAATCTACCCATTGTCAGATGTGCTATCCTCTCGGCTGGAAATGGCTTGCAGTATACACTAAACCATGTAGTGTCTAACAATATGACACTTGATGGAGGACTTGTTGCATAGTAAACAATTCCAACAGGCAAGTGCAAGCATTTTGCTGAGCAGGTTACCAGCACAAGCAACAGTTTTTGAAACCCAGGAAAAAATAAGAAAAAAGAAAAAAAAGAAACTAATATACAACAATACTGGAATGGATGGAAGAAAGATTTTGATTAGATTGACAACAGTTCTGAAATCAGAAAGTAATCAAATTTTCTTGATTGAGAAAATTTCACTGCACAGACCAAACGTTGCAAAGCACACAGAACACACAGTGCAAAGCACACATAACTGCAGATGTAGATTCAGTAAAGGACATGGGTGTGCACATGTATGAATGGTAATATCTGAAAGGAATGGAGTCAGCACGCATAATACATGTCCACATATGCAATTAGGTGAGCTGCAGATAAAATAAAGTGGGAAATAAAGAAAGCAAATGCCAGCCCATGTGGAGGAAAAAATGCAAAAGAGCTAGTAATACCTTTGAAAGACCTTGTTTGGTTTTGAGTAATTGATGAAACCTATGAACTAACCCTTGAACTAAGTGTATGATCAAGATAGGGGGTTCACCTTGAGACATGGAGCTAGATGAAAGATCATGATGGATCAAGTGCTCCATGACTAAGGAAAAGAAGAAAGAGAAAAACAAAATGGACCCAAGGCAAAGGTATATCTATAGGGTCATTTTTGGTTTAGTGATCAAGACACTATTGAGAGTGTGATCACCTTTAGGATAGATAGCCGCACTATCAAGAAGGAAAAACACGTTTCGATTGCGGTTATCATGTGCCACTAGGTTTGTATTGCATCCATATAAAATAAACCTAAGTGACACAACTAAAATAAATCCAAGAAAAATATGTTGCAAATGCTAACACAGATGAACAAGGACTGGATCACAAGGTGTTAGCACATGGAAGCTTGGAGAAGAAGCAGAGGCTCGGTTTGACACTCAGAAGTGCTCCGGACGCAGGGTCCGGACGCAAGCTAAAGAGGGTCCGGACCAATGGACATACGTCCGGAAGCAGACCCTAGGCATCGGCCTCTCTGGACAAGAGGTCCGGACGCTAAAGAGAGTCCGGACGATGACTTCGGTCGCGGGTCCGGAGCTCGGCGCTCTCTGGACTCCTCTGGATGTATTTATCCGGGCGCTGAATGCGGTCCGGACGCAAGAGACCGGACGCGGGTCCGGAGCTGAGGAGCTCTCTGGACCTTCTCTGGACCGAGTCCGGACGCAAAAGAAAGGAGCACCGGACGCTACTATTCCCTGGGTCCGGAGGTGGCACGTCAGCACAGAGAAGGGCGCCAACGACAAGATTCAAATCGGCAGAGGGTCCGGACGCAGATGCGATGGTCCGGACCCCCCATGCATATTGCGTCTGGACTGACGCAGACAGCTGAGAAAGAGGGGCAAAACGGCTAGTTCCATGGTGGTGGCTATTTATATGTTTTGGCCGGCCTCTATGGCTCGCTCTTGCACCTCCCATTCATTTGACATACTTGTGCTTGCTTGAGATAGCCCCCAACTCACTCTCTTCACTATTGTTGCATACTTGTGAGAGTTTGAGTGATCCAAGTGCTTTGATCATTGCATTGCATCTTAGTGGCACTTGGTCATCGTCATCGCCGCGTGGTTTCTTGTTATTCTTGGTGTTTGCCAACACCTAGACGGCTTGGCGATTGTGGAGAAGCTTCGGCGCAATTGGTGATTGTTTGCGGCCGACTTCGGTGATTGTGAGAGGGCTTGTACCCACCTCGGCAGAGAGCCAAAGGATAACTCTAGTGGATTGCTCGTGTCATTGAGTTACTCTCATTTGGGTGGTTTCTTGTGGCGCCCGAGTTAGTGGGCTTGGCTTGTGAATTGCCAATTAGCCACCGAAACACCATTTGAGTAGTCGACACAACGGGAACTAGCTTGGTGGCAACCAAGTGAACCTCGGGAGAAAAATCGATTGTCAACTTGTCTCTCGGCTACTCTTTGGTATTCATTGTGATTGGTTCATCCTATTGACATCCATCCATCACAAGGCATCGGTATAACAATCACCTCCTATCTTGTATCTACTTCTTCCATATCTTGTCTAGTTAGCTTGCTAGTTAGCCTCTTTAGTAGTTGCTCTTGCTAGCTTGTGCTAAGTGCTTTAGGTTCTTGCTATTGATTGACAAGCACTTAGCTAACTAGAATTGCTTGGATAGGTGGTTTTGCACCCCAAGTAGAGCTAGAACAAAAAGCTTCGCTTAAGTGTTATCTAACCATTTACTCTAGTGATTTGTAGATTTTTTATTAGGCTATTCACCCCCCTCTAGCCATCTAGGACCTTTCAACCTTCTCTGGGACAGATGTAGCTGTCGATTCATCTTCAGCCCCAACAACCTTCTCCACACTTTCACCATCCATTTTCTGAACACCAACCTCAGCTGCCTTCTTCAAAGGAAGGTTCTTGGGTGCAGCTGCAGCAACTTTCAGTCCCTTGACAGCTTTAGGGGCAACTCCCAGTCCCTTGATAGCTTTAGGGGGGTTTCACAAGCTGGAACAGCTTCTAAGTCAGCAATATCAACCCCCTTTCTTCTAGGCTTCGGTGCGGGAGGCACTCCTCTCCCAGCGGCACCCTTTCTGCGCCTAGCAGCACGTTTAGGAGCACCCTTTACTGCCGTCGGCGGAGTAGGTGACACCGGTTTGGCAGGCGGCTCTCCTGGCTACATATTGTCGAGCTTTTTAGACCTCAGGCATGCTTGACGAGTACTGCTTCGCAGCTCTGGCATCCTCTCCCCATAAAACTCGGGTCAGCGTCCCATCCTTCCGAGCTCCTTCCAATCTCCACATGCAGACAAAGTTACAATCATTCATCAATATAAAGAGCAACAACAGATGCTGCAAAGAACACACATCAATACCACCCTAGCAACCTCTCCATCTAGGCATCTACCAGCATCCCCAAAAGAACAATCAAACTAAGAGTGAGCACGACCAAGGACAGCGACCAATAGAGGTAAAAAGGAGGAGGGGGAGAATCAGCGGAGCCGGATCCTCATCGCCATCAAGAGACGACCAGCTTCCCTACCACCACACCCTTTGCCGAGGAATCGAATACGCCAATCGGCACTAAAAAGGAAAGGGGGGGAGCATCCCATCCCCATCACCGGATGCACCACGCCCGATTCCCATCCAACGAGATAGAGAAAAAAAATCTCGGCTTTGCCCACAGATTACCGCCCGTCAGGGCACAGATCGCCACAAACCCGTAACCAACCCCAAAAAGAGGATTTGGGTGCTCTGATTCACACAGCAGGAAGTGAAGAGAAGTGTTTGGCAGACCTGGTTGTTCTTCTCGCCGACAACGCGTAGGGCGGCCTCCCGCGGCATCGGCGCTGGTCGTCCGCAGCGTGCGTCCCGGGGCTGGGCTGCTGGGTCGGTGGAGCTGTCGGGCACGGGATGGGGCGCCGAACGCTGGGGCAGGGTCCGGGGACGGCCGCGGTGCTTCGGGGCAAGGGAACCACCATGGATCCACGACGGCTTGGAGCTCGCCGTTCGCTGCCGCCGCCGAACAGGCCTCCTCCATTGCTACGCTGGATCTCGATCACCCACCGCATGACTGGGACAACGATGGGAGGACGGAGGGCCGGTTGCGGCGTGCCGTAGCCGTCGGGCAGCTGCGAACACATGGTGGATAAGTACCCATGTATGTTCAGTTTTGTGATGAGTGATTGACCAACATTTGAGCGTTTCAGTTTGAGTGGCTTACCCTAACCTCTTTGCGAAAGCAAATGTGTGCCTGTCTATCGGCTTGTGGTGTGCAGGTGCTATGCCTAGTGACAGTGGTCAATGGCGTGGAGAAGGTCGAGTAGAGACTTGCCGTGCCGATGGACTGAGAGCAGTGAAGGGCGGAAGCGGGGCTCGGACTGAGGGACCATGGGCGCCGGCGGACTAGCTGTGGTGGCTAGTGCCTGGCACCGGCGAGTGCGAGAAGACATGGAGGTAGACCGAGTCGACCAAGTCAAGACGGTGGACGCGCGAGTCGAGCGGAGGCTCAGGGGACTCGGAGTCCGACCGGGCGAAGACAAGGTGGCTCGCGTCGAGTAGTTTGGTGGTTTGGGCCTCAAAACCATCCGCGTCGGTTTCCGAGTTTGGGCCGCAAAACTCGGGGTTCGGTAGTTGAGCCCAAAGCTACCGGTGGCGGGTTTAGCGGGTTTGGGCCTCAAAACCCGGGCGGAGCTTCCGAGAAAGCGGGGATGGCACGTGGCGGAATCCTGGAGGTTGCGTCGAGGCGACGGCAACTCTTGGCAGGAAGCGGGGCCGTCTATTCAAATCGAGGGAGATATTTACCGGAGCTTGGACTGAAATGCTTAGGCTAGGTAGTTCACTCATTGTATCTAGGGGGGTCTTTGGGAAATAGCCAAAGCCTCTAATAAATAGAGGATGAAGGGGTACCCTCATCCCATCTCTTGAACCCTAATCATTTTGCCCCAACTCTCTCTCTCTACCCTCTCTCTAGATCATGAGATCCCTAGGTTGATTTCACCAACCTCTGTAAGAACTTGAGTTTGTCGTGAGGAATCGGAGGCCGTAACCTCCGTAAGCCATGATGGCTTCGATTTCTTGATCGTGTCCCCATTTTGCTTGTGTTCTTCGCGTTTTGCTTTTGCTCCCTCTTTTTCCCGAGATGATTTCTCTTTGTAGGGAGTAGCTCTTGCAAATCCGTTTGAACCAAGTTGTTCGTATTCGTGAGGAGCATCTTTGCACCGAAGGAATTCTCCTCAAACCTCACGATGTGCGTAGATTAGGCGATTTCTTTGCGGTGTTCTTCGTTCTTGCCCCTTCTCCCCCAAATCCTCGTTTCCCTTTTTTTCTCACCAAATTGAGCGATGATTTCTTAGGATTAGCTCCCCAACTGTACAAGGATCATGCCTAGAAAGTTTGGTTGCAGTTGGAGGTCATTTGGTTGAGTTTTGGGAAGATTTGGAGGAGAAAACACGATTTTCGGGTTTCGTGAGCGTCGGACGCTCCGAGGGTTTTGCGTCGGACGCTGGGGCGTGCTGACATCAGCGTCCGTCGCCTCGCTGGTCGACGTTTTTCGATTTTGGCGTCGGACTCTCTTCTCAGCGTCCGTCGCCCTCTGTCGGCGTCCTACGCCAGCGTCCGTCACCCTCTGGCAGCGTCCTACGCCAGCGTCCTTCGCTACAACGGACTCTGGCGACGGACCGTCCAACGTCAGCGTCCGTCGGCCTTTCAGCAAGATTTTTCAGGATTTTCTTCGTCGCTGTTTTGGCCGTTTCTCCCTCATCCGGACTCCGAATTGAGTTCCGTTTGTTGCGTTGGTTTCGTAATCATGCAGGAAACTTGATGAAACACTTTTGAGACCAGTTCTCATAAGTATTTTTTGGGAGATCTCTCTCCTCTTCTCCATAGGGTTTGAGACCCTCACTATCGGTGTCACGGTTTGAGTTCTTGGGTTCCGGAAGATCCGCTGTACCTCTTGGTCTTCGCCAAAGTTATCCACATTCTCTAGGGTCGTGATCTTGCTGGTGGAGTAAGCTTGCTTGCTGGGGTTGTTTTTGGGAAGAGTGGCCCGAATATTTCCTAGTGAAATTTGAGGCTCCCATTCACCCCCCCCCCTCTGGTCGCCGTTCTCGGTCCTTCAGCAGCAGCGGCCAGGAGCCGGGAGCGTCGGTCGCGAGGTCTCGCAAGGGCGTCGCACGAGGCCAAGGCCAAGGCGGCCGAGGAGGAGGGTCGCGGTTGCAAGGGCATCGCACGAGGAGGCGTCGCGAGGAGGTAGTGGGCGTGATGAGACTGACGATGAGGACCCACCTGTCGGCGCTTGCGGTATCGCACGCTGAGGCCGCGCGGGCCGAAACAAATGTTGCACCAAACACAAAGTCTTCCTTTTGTGCTTTTTAGTTATATATATGGGAGATTATATATTATTAACTTGTGAATAACTCATATAGGTGTGGATTTTTGCTCTTAACACAAAGTAAATAAGTAGGAAACGTAATAATTCAGTTTTATTGCTTATGTAGAGATACATGGGGGGGATGCATTACCCTTGATGGCTGGCAACTCGTACACTCTTTGCAAATCAAACATTACATATCTTAGGCCCAAGCTCTAATAAGTCTTCCTATATACTGGTTGGCATCGTATATGCGTGGCCTGGAGAAACAAAAAAATAAGCATAAGATGGTAATAGAACCTGTTAGTTAACAAAAAAAAAATACAACTATAGCCTATATCACATATCCAAGAAGGGCACCAGAATAATGGCCATGGTCTAGATGTGTTTCCTACTTTTCTCGTTCTAACCAAGCTTGCAAAATTTGTCAATGGTGCAGTGCATGGCGCCCTTAAATACCTTGGAGGTCATTAGGTCGATACTTGATACATAGTGGAACCTTCAGTCCAGTATCTCAATAACCATAGTACCTAGAAAGCAATGTCTTTGACGAAGAAACAAAGGAAAGTATCCTGGATGCAGGTGATCCACTCCGAGAAAGGCAATATGCTTGGAAATCGATCGTTCATGTATCCAGGATCAACTTTAATTTCTAGTGCACACTACTGCAGTTGCAGAGGTTACCACCGCCCATGAGATTTCATCCGGCAGATTGTCCGCAGGCATATATATACGCTGGATCTTGCGCATCTGTTCATTGGCCTCTTGTAGATGATGCGAACTCCAGCAAGGGAGGATTGATAATGCACACGTGAGATTCTCATGCACTGAGCCAATGAAATTCTTGGCCGCTCCTACAATGGCTGTTGACGAAGTCATCTTTGCATGGCATGACATGTCGTTGGCTCTCTGCTGATAGGAATCGTAACTACAGGGGAGAGCAACGGGAGAAGATGAAATTGCGATGTGCTGGATAGATTAGATCGGTTCCAAGACGTTACTTTTTGGTAAATGATTTATGCAAGTATTTAATTGTATTATTTAATTCTATAATGACAGTGGTGGGTAATTTTTTAGAAAACTAAATTGATACAATGACCAGTATTGCTAGTGACGATTGAACATCATCAAATTGATGAGAATTTATAAGATTTATTTTTTTTTCTAGCACATCTGGTGAGAATTAACGTGGAGCCTCCGTTGAGACTCTCTAATTAGTAATATTGTAAGTGATGATTGAACATCATCAAATTGATGGCTAGATGTCTCTGATTATTGTGAGAATTTACAGGATTTATCTTTTTTTCTAACGCATCCGGTGAGAATTAACGTGGAGTCTCCATTGATGCCTCTAATTAGTAATAGTAAGATAATAAATCATCACAGATGAAAATTTGACCGATTGTTATCATATAATCATAATAAATAGTTATATACGTAGATAATTTGCTCAAGTAAAAAAAAGAAATATTATTAGCAAACAGGACTCCGCTCGCCGAAATTGAAAGAGAGCAAAAAACTCTCGCCTTCCCCACTCTCTCAGCCTGGGAAAATTACTTGATACCCGAACCCGAATTACTCGAAACCTTGTACCCGATCTTAATTCGGGTAGTGATTTTGATTACCCGAAATTAGTTTGGTAATTCGGATAATATCTCCAGGTACCCAAACTACCCGAAATTTTGTACGTGTCTTTATATTTATCATGTGTTATTAGTTGAACACTTGAACTTATCATTTTATTAAAATATAATTCTCTCTTCTTGAACAAATGACTATAATATATTATTCTCTGCACAATGTTGTTGAAATCATGTACATTTGGTGCTGAAATTATGTATAAATTGCTACTAAATTTTTATCAAGTTTGTTGGTTTTTGTAAATTCGGGTATATCGGGTAATACCCGAACCCGAATTATTGGGTACCCGAAATTGCGGGTAGTGTTTTTTCGGAGCTAATATCGAGTAACAGTTTTCATTACCCAAACTATGAATTACCCGACCCGAACAAATCGGGTAACCCGAACGCCCAGGCGGACCACTCTCCTCCCGCCCTCATCTGAAAACCAAACCAAACCAACAAATTTGGGCGAGCGCGACCCCAATCCAATCCAATCCGTGGATCGGATCGCTCGCCGGAGAAGGCCTGACCGGGACCCGGGAGGAGACGAGCGAGCGAGCAAGCGAGATGCCCATCGAGAGAATTTTTTTTTTAATTTTAACATTTTTTAAACTAAATATAAAATTAACACCGAATGACTTTTTTATTGCTAACACTTTTGGCCGCTCCCATGGAGTGTCATTTCTCCTATGCCGCTCCATGCATGGTGAAGCGGCAAGGAGCTGACTCAGCACAGGACCGGTCACGCAGATCATGGAGCGGCAAGGGGGAGGCCTTTTAAACCGGTAAGTCCTCCTTCCCCTTCCTCTCTCGCCCCTCTTTCGTTTTGCTGCTGATGTTGCTCGGCCTGGCGCCGCCGAGGGCGACTCTCACGCCGCCGCCACCCGCCGGACGTCCATCGAAGCTCCCCAGCTGCACCCCCCTCCATAGTCGTCTTCCTCCGTTGTGCTTCCTCCGCCCCGACATGCTCCCTCCGCCTCGACGTGTTGTAAAGGTTAGTAGCATACTTAGTTTAGCTAGTTGATTTACTAATTTGAGTAGTATAGTTTTCTTTAATAACTTACCTTAGTTTAATTAAGCGGAGTTAGTATCATTACTTTAGGGTTTAGCTTACCTTAGGTTACCTTAGTTAGTTAGAATATTTTGTTAGATATGTAGAGTTAGTTGATTAATAAGGATAGTTACATAGGTATTTGTAGTTTAGTTATTTTGATTAATTAAGTAAACTAGTTAGTATACTTGTTAAGTTAGTTATTGTACTTAGTTGTTATATTTGCTTTATATGTCATTTTGTTAATACATATGTATCGTTTTTTTATTTGATGTTGGTAGATGCAAGACCTTTATCGTACGGAGTATTGAAAAAAAGCGTGGTCGACCTAGGGAATCGTACATTGAGAGTTCTAGCTTGGATCGGCCCCGTTCCTCCTGAACTTCTGGTCCCTAACTGTGATTGTGGTATTCCGACCGACATACAACAGTCGAGGCAGCCGGACACCGCGGCTCGTTGCTTCTACACATGCAGCCGCATTTGCGTAAGTAATTGTGTCATCAATGAGTTCATCATATTATATTCTTCGGTTACAATTTAATTTCATACAATTTTGTTTTGTAGGACCATACTAGGTGTTTTTTCTTTTAGTGGATTGATGGTCCAGAAAAGTACGATCCTAGGATCTTGCTTTTCTCCACTTGGAACTTTCATAACACCGCGGATCGCTTCAAGCGGTGGGTTCCACCTCCGCCTAACCCTCCTCCAATGACAAATGAAGAGAAGACCTACGCAACTAGACGTCTGGAGTCGCCTCCTCGGTGCGATTGCGGAGAGCGAGTAGTGATCAACCCTAACAATTTGAATAGTTCATTTGTACTCTCAAGCATGAAGTAAGTTGTCGTATGGTGATAAACTCTCATATCAGTTGGCAAATGTCATATCCTTATGTTTTCATGTATTACCTATTGTTTTGTAGAATTTGTGTATGCCAAAATGACGTATGCACCATCTATACACTATGGGTGGGAATCCTTCGATATGCTCATTGGCAGCATGAGGAATAGGTGTCGGTCCGAGATCACACATATGGTGCGAGTCACACCAAGGACCTGAGTACGTAAAAGCCTCATGAACCATGACCACGACGAATTGTTCTCTCCCTCTGCCAAAGCAAAGGCAAGGGGAACTATCTGGTTCTCAAGATCAACAACTGCAGCCATCATCAAAGTGCTCTTGTACTTTTCGGTGAAAAAAAGTGTCATCAATAAGTATCACAGGCCTACAGAACTGGAAAGCCCACTCTGTCTGAGTGAACGACCAAAAAAACCCGGTCTAGTACATACCTCACCGGGTTCTGACGAGTCTCATCCAAAAATCATTTCATGTCTGGGTTGTAGAACTGCTTTGCACTCAAAATTCGGGGTATACGGTTGTATGCCTCCACCCAACTACCCTATCGGATCGCAAGTGCAATCTGCTTAGCACGCCAAGCCTTGTCGTACTTCACATAATACACAACAAGGTTAAATATGTTTACCTGTAACATTGACACTGAGACATCGTTGTCCTTGTCAACGATAGCCAAAATACGTCGACCAAGGTAACGTGCAGTGAGCTGTAGATGAATTTCATTCCCGCTGTTGGACAAGCATATGTGGGGTTGGACCACTGTATTTATCTTCCACTTGCCATCACGCTTCTTCCTCGCAGTAAGCCTCCACATGCATGGGAAACCTGCTTTACAGATCATGTGATACATCAACTCTTTGTCAGAATGAGTGACAACATAAGGTATGTAGTGAAACATAGCATAGTCCTGAAGAAAAAGCTTCATTTCTAACATTGTATTGAAGACCATGCCCTTACTAAGCATTAGGTTCTGAGGGTTATGCACCGACTGCCTTGCCATCTGCAAACTCGTGTCATAAACTACCATATGTGTCATGCTGACATATCTGTAATTTGGAACGCCAGTAAAAGGTACACCACCATCACTCAACTGCATTAGTTCATTCTGAGTGTAAGGGGGAGGTGGAACATACTCAAGCGGTTCGCTAATCCTACCCCATGGATCATAATAGGGTGCACCACCCTCTGGTAACTCATGGACCAGCGCGCCATGAGTCGGCATTGCATGAAATGCTGACACAGGAACATATGAGGGTGTAGCATGAGCCGGTACTGCATTAGGAAGCACCCGTGTCCTCTGAGCAGGTGTACCCCCTTCACTCCCCTTCATTCCCTTCATCCTCAGACTCAGAATCATCGCTAACAACATCAGGGACCCTCTCATGTTCAGCTTCATCATCCTTTTCACGGTCAAACCCGCTCACATCATAGTCGTCGTTTATACGACCTTCTACATGGGTATCAATCTGCTCCTGCGTCAACTGATCGTCCATGTCCATGTTATCCGGAGTTTCATCTCCTTGTACACCAATTATTCGTCACCTCCTCCAACACCCTCATCAACATCCTCCAACCTATAGCCATTCTCAACAACCACCTCAGTCATGTGTGCATTACAACTTTGGACGATCCTATTATAGCGGGTCCAGTGAGTAGGGGCAGACAAAGACATCAAACCATAATTGTTATATTTTGTCCCACTGTCAAATCTGCCCCTAATTATGAAATCACCACCAAACATTGAACTCAAGCGGACACACAGGTCAGTGAAGATCGGTGGTTCATCAAACCATTTTAACTCCTCTTCCATATCCTCAAAAATATCATCTTGTTTCCTAACACTTCCACCATAGAAAACCCGAACAGAACAATCCATCTACAAAATCATTCCACCAAAGTTTATCAAATGGTCGATTTTGTAGCGTCTATAATTTTTAGCTAACTAACAATAAATCCTAAATAACTACAATCTATATAAGTAACAATAGTCTAGCTAACTACTATTATCTAGCTAACTACTAACAATCTATATAAGTATACTAACAATAGTCTATAAAAATTGTTTAGCTAACTACTATTATTGTAACTAAGAATAGTCTAACTACACTAATTTATAAGCTACTAAACCCTAAAGTACTAACCTAACTAA
The DNA here is from genome assembly GCA_022036555.1 of Microstegium vimineum. NCBI lineage: Eukaryota > Viridiplantae > Streptophyta > Magnoliopsida > Poales > Poaceae > Microstegium > Microstegium vimineum. The sequence continues at coordinate 38,836,321 of CM039129.1, read as the reverse complement.
TAAAACTAACCTACACAAGGTCACTAAAAAACTAACCTAACTAATAAAACTAACCTACAAATAAACATTTAAAAGGAAAAAAAATAAAAAAAATACCTTAGCACACAAGGAGGAATCCGATGGAGGAAGAGTGGGGAACGGCTGCCGGGACAGCTCCCGGGGCAGCGGCGGGGCGGGCAGGGCAGCGTGGGGAGGTGGGGACCGGGACGGCTGCTGGGGCAGGGGCGCGGCGGGGGACCGGGACCGGCCTTCTCCGGCGAGCGTGGGGAGGTGGGGACCGGGACCGGCGGCCGAAGCAGCGGGGGGGTCGGCGTGCGGTGGCGGCCGGCGAGCGGTGGCGGGCGGTGGCGTAGAGTGGGGGAGGTGGCCGAGAGCGAGAGCGAGGGACCGAGCGAGCGAGAGAGAGAAGGAAAGAAAAAATAAAAGAACTGATTGGTTAAACGGCCTCCCCCTTGGCGCTCCATGATCTGCGGAGCGGCAGGGCTGACGCTCCATGGCTGGGGGAGCGGCAGCCTTGCCGCTCCGCAGATCATGGAGTGGCAAGGGCGGGCCCACCGTGAACGCTTTGACCGGTCCTGTGCTGAGTCAGCACCTTGCCGCTCCACCATGAATGGAGCGGCGCTTCATTACTGATGGAGCGGCCAAAAGTGTTAGCAATAAAAAAAATCATTCGGTGTTAATTTTATATTTTTAGTTAAAAAATGTTAAAATTAAAAAAAAATCCATCGAGATGCCCCGTGGGCTGCCGTTCGCGGTTTCTACGAGAACTGGTAGGAGTTACTGTGGGTTTATATGTCACTTGAGGCAACATCAGATCAGTCCAGTCCTTCCTTCTCATCCGCACATCTGTCATCTGAATTAATAACGGCCGCGAACAGTTGTGTTCAGAGCCGTTTTCAGCAGCAAAGAATCTGAAAGAAACAGCCCATTTATGTATGTAAACATTTGGAACATTATCAAAAAAAAAAATGGAACGTGAATTGGTTTCGCTGAAAAGTCATGAGCCTTAGAAATCTCTGTGGCTGGTATTATCTATCCACACAAACGTTCTAATTAATTACTAGACTATAAGCTGTGGCAGTTGATGAGCCATATATTGGTATACTGGGGATTACTACTGTGTATCTGCAAGCAATCTGGCCTGGAACTCTTTGCATGGAAAAAAAAACACCTGATGAGCACTAGCTTCAAAGAGTTCTTCAGCTTACTGAGAAATTGAACGAGGCCTTGTCGTTCATCAAGAAAAAAATTAAATAAAACTAGAAGAAAAAAATTAAATAAAACTAGAAGAATTAAACGAATGAAGTTGTGTATCCATTTGTTCAAAAGGTAAGTAGGACACTGTTTTACACGGTGGTCGGTGGATAACAATGACAAATAAAGGTCGACTTGCATTGGGCTATCAAAGGCTGCATGTTTCTGATTTCTAAAGATGTAATTGTAGTACGTTTTTGTTTCTTGTGTACTGTATCCTCCAGCACACAATAAAAAGATTTCGGCCCTCGCTATCGCGATCTATCACGTCGTCATTTTCCATCCAGTAGTTGGAATGCTGAACCTGTCAGACACTCAGACAGATCGACGTAATCGTGGAACCCTGTCAGTGTTTAGTTTACACACACTCTTGCTCAGTCTCGGCTTGCAACTACAAGGGCCGCGCGTAGGTCGTCGCCAATGCAAACCACGTACAACGCGGCGCATCCTAGTCCCTCGTTCGCTTTCTTCGGAACGAGCCATTTTTCGGCTAGAACTATTCCGATCATTATACAAACTGTCTACACGTGCATTCCTAGCCGAATTGGTTCCAGGCCGGTCTTTTCATTATAAGATAACCGAACATGGCCTGAATATCTATCTAACCGCACAAAAAAGACAGCATTAGTTTTGGATGAACTGGTCAATAAAGTGAACGGAGCTTATTTGACAGTTGCAAAACTGGAGTCTGAACTCATGCTGACTGACGTTACTGATAGCAGTTCATTATTAGTTCCTGCGGCATGCCGGCATGCATACCTACTACTACCGATAATGACCTCGAAATTTCACCAAATCCGTGAGCAGACGGGGTTCGTTTCGTTCTGAATTAGTCTAGCAAGCAAAGCCACATGATCACCAAAACATGACTGAGTGTTACTACCTTCTCACGAGAGCCTGAACCTAAATGAAACTCATGTGTCTTCTGTCTTGTACAACCATCTTCTTGCCTCGCACAGATCCCCGTAGTTTTGTCAACGGTGACGAGACACTGGCACTAAGGATTTTTGTTAGAACTTCTACCGTCAACTGAATCATATCTTCACACTTGTATTTGAACGTAGAGGAAAGATAAGAAGAAGAGGAAAAGCTTTTGTCAAAATAAGCACAAAGTCTTTAGCTAGCTGTTACTTAAGGACAGATTGAGTACTAGGGAGCTACTAAGAAGAAAAAACATGGAATTGCAGAACTACAACTGTGTTTTATGCAATGGTCTAATAGAGGAATCTCAAAGTCATCTTTTCATTTACTGTCCTTTTGCAATTTCTTGTTGGAGCTGGTTGCAGATTGACATAGATCATCAGCTGAACTTCTTCCAGAATTTGGAAATGTTTAGAAGACAGTTGCAGGTGCCCTTCTCCACTGAGATCATAATAATCATGTGCTGGACAATCTGGAAAGCAAGAAATGGGCTAATCTTCAGTCAAGTACAACTTTCACTCCAAGACTCAAAGATCGAGTTTAGAAAAGAATTTGCGTTGCTCATCTTGCGCGCTAAAAAGAAATACTTCCCCTCAATAGAATTATGGTTAAACAATCTAGTTTGATTTCTTTAGCTTGGGTTATCTTCTTTCTTTCTTTCTTTCTTTCTTTCTTAAGTTTCCTTCCTCCCTGTTTTTAAATTTTAATAAAATCCAGACTATGGGCCGGATGCCGAGAGTAATTACTAGTGGGGCCTCGTGGGACGTGACAATGAATCTCGACACTAGTGTTTCCGGAGATTGTATTTGCTGACAGATGCACTATGCATGCATCATGTCAGTGTCACCCATACGAATGTTTCACGCCAAACGGCTGTCAAACCCCCTTCTCATTCCAAGTATGTACTATCTGGTATAGAAGTTGTTACTGCGGGTGCATGTCACGTGAGGCAACATCAGATGAGTTCTTCCTTTTACGCAGTGGTGGAGCTAGAGCAAATTCAAAAGAGGTTGGCTTACCTTGTGGATGCGTAGACTTTTATAATATGAGTGTAAATATGATGAAAATTTAGATACTTCCACTGTTTTTTCAAATTTTTGTGGGTGCGGATGTGCACCCACAGTCCACTATATATAGATCCGCCCATGCTAGTTTTACGTAGTCCACACATCTGTCATCTGAATTAATAACGGACGCCAACAGCTAGTTCTCATTCATAGCCGTTTTCAGCAGCAAAGAATCTGAAAGAAACAGCCCATGTACATACGTATGTAAACATTTGGAGACGTTAATTGGTTTCGCTGCTGAAAAGTCAGCCTTGGAATGAAATCTCTGTGGCTAGTATTGAGATGCTGATTTCTATGAAGAATTAATATTTGGGACGGGACAGGCAATTGCTGCTTGATGAAGCCTTTTTCATCAAAAACCTGAAAAGGCTAACGTTGCTATTGATGGAATAAATATCATCAGAGTCATCCGGCCTCGATCGACCTATGCGCTGCACAGCCACACGCCGGCGTCAACGGCAGACGATCAGGTCACCATCGTCGACGCCCCGCGCCCTCCATCGATCTATCACGTCCTCGTCGTCGTTTTCCATTCAGCATCAGCAGTAGTAGGAATGCTGAACCTGGCAGACAGACGTACGTAATCGTTGAACCCTGTCAGTGTTTACTACAACCTCTTGCGTGCTCAGTCTCGGCTTGCAATTGCAAGTGCCGCGCGCTGGTCGTCAACTCGGTAGCTTCTGGATGAAGAATGAACAACATGCGATGCGACGAGTAATCAATATATGCGAGCATCTTTAATCTTTAGCTAACCGCACGAAAAGGACTGCCTGCATTTTAGATGAACAGGTGGTCAGACTGATTGGAGAGCTGCAAAACTGAAAGTCTGAACTTGTGCTGATGACTGACGTTGCTTACCTACTACCGATAATAATAGCCTCGAAATCGAAATTTCTCCAAATCCGTGAGCAGACGGCGGCGTTCAATCCAGCACTGGCAAGCAAAGCCTGTTCACACAGCGCGATGCAAATCATCCCCTTCGCTAGCTCTTGCATGATGCATAGCACGAGCTTGAATGAAGGAACTGACGGGTGACGGCTGCCTCCGCCATGGATTTCTACGCACCCGCGGTGGCATGAAAGCGACGACGACGGCCGCGGTTTCCACGAGAACGAAGAAATCAAAATTAAAGGTGATTTATTATTAACAAAAGTAGTAAACCTCAACAACCCCAGTCCCCAGAGGATATCATCATGGGACCGTACGTGATCAGCAGCGAGAGCCAATGTGTGCGCCGTACGACGAGTGATCATTAGCGGATGGAAGGGGGTGTCGTTTTCCGCCACGCGATCCATCATATGTATGGAAGGAACCCTAAAGTCTTGCGGTGCCACTGTTTGCATTGCACGTAGGGGTTTGACATGGCAAGCACGGCGGTTTAGCTAGCCAGAATCCCCCACGCTTCCATTTGCTTTGATTTGATTTGATCCTGTGGAGGAGGGACGAAGCCGCCTGCCTGGTGAAGTACAACGACTCCACCACTCCGGCTCGTTAAACAATTGTGTGTACAGGCAGTGGCGAAGGTAGAGCACACTAGAGAGGGGTGCACTTGCCTTGTGGGTGCATAGACATATATGGTGAAATTTTAATAAATGTACTGATTTTCTAATTTTTGGGGGGTGTATGTGCACCCACTATTCCTAATGTAGCTTCGCCCCTGTGTACAGGTAAGCCAACCTATCAGATGAGTTAAATGATGTAGTCACCTCGAGCTTCCGCACAGGATTGAAAAAACCATAGATCAGAGTGCATTTTTCCTTTCCCGTGAAATCCTGAAGATGCTACAACATTCCGGAGGAAAGGAAAGAGTCTTTTTTCTTTCCTGTGTTTTGGTTTCCTTTGATTTTCCTCTAAAAATCCTTTGATCCAAACAGGGTCTTAGTCTTGTGTTTGGACAAGATAGAACTTTTAAAAAATAATTGGCTAACGATTATCTCCATGTATGAACCCAAATAGGTTTTAATCGCGCGTTGGTACGAGGTGATGGTACAAGGAGAAGATGGAGAGTCTTTCTATTTTGCTCACTAGCTCCCTAGCTAACTAGTATGAATAGTTAGTAGCCACAAGCATCTTGTAGCGTGTTCTTTTATGGCTTCACCCCCATGCTTCAAGCTAGATAGCGTGATTTTTGTTGTGTGTTAATTTGGCTTGGGGACGAATATATGAGACGGGATAGAATAATCCCCTTTTTATAGTGTTTGGTTTTTTGGACAGCTAGGATAGAATACATCCTCTTTGAAAAATATCCACATAATATTCCTTAATATATGGACGACGGTCCGTCCTTATTAAAAACAAGAGGACAGTGAGGGACGAGTGAAATATAATCAGGACCAAACATGTGACATGGACGATCTCATTTCCCTTGCAATCAAACACGGGATAAACATGTTTTGTCCTCCCTCCCAAAAATAGGGGATGGAATAATTTCATCCCTCGTTGACTCACGACCAAACACACACTTAGGTATCCGCAAATGCTAAATTGATCGAGGAGAGAAGGAAGAAAATTGGGCAGCCTACAAAGGAGCTTTAGCTTGAGCAAAAGAGAAGGATATGGTGCATGGAAACACAGAGATCGAGGATGATTGGAACTTTGATCACGATTCCCTTGCTTTGCCTCCTCTAGACGATGCAAGCCACAAGATGCTTGCTAGCCCGGCCGGGAGAGCTGAATTGGCTCTCTTGGTGTAGGAAGAGGAATCTTGCTAGTGGCACACAGTCAACATAGATGAAGCCCATGATCCAAACAACTTGTTTTTTAGTCCATGAGAAAAGTCAAGTGTGTGCGCGAGATATGATGCCATGTGTGGTCTTGTTTGCTTCTACTTGTAATTTTTGGTCAGAGAAAACGAGAATCCTACCGAATGTTTTGATTTTTTTTTAAAAAAAATCTTTTAGCCATCTGAAAACGTTAAGCTAGCACAATCGAAATCGAGAATAAGAAAAGTAATTATAACCAAATTGATTATAAGCAGTCTTTTTGTTGGTGAAAGCAACGCGAAAACAAAGAGTAATGGATCTAGTCTAGTCTAGAAGTACTGAAGTAGTAATAGCGTGCATCGTATGACTTGTTATCTTCATCCATCCACATCTACGTGTCTTTGTTACTTTTACCGAAGACCACCGCGAATTCGTGCCTGCGTGCGTTGTCATGCATTGTCCTATATATGGTCCGTGCACTCTTACACTGTACATGTCGAGAGTAATACCATGAAAGCATTGTGTGTCCTAAAGCATGATTTGGACTTGAGGTAAGAAGTTTACTTTTCTTTCTCTTTGCTTCGGAAGTACAGTACTAGCACTCGTCTAGTAGCATAGCTAGGCCCAATAAATGGCGGGACCAGGCTGGGCAAACATGATAATAACACATCATAATTAAGTGTGCGTAAATATATACAACAAAATGTATGTATCAACAACTTTTTTAATGGTTAAACAAATGCAACTAAGTAATATTCATAACGAGAAACACAATATTATGATCGGGAAATGAATGAACTGATCATGACCGACTTATCCTGTTGGTGCATTATATTGAAATGTTTGCTAAAGAAATTTTGTAATAGCAGGCCGCCACCTTGCACATTGGTCCCCTAACTAAAGCTCGATCCGCCCTACAAACACCAAGCAACACAATCCGTTGACGTCGAGAGCTGGTAAGGTGCCAAAAAGACCCAACCAAACAACATCTAGGTGAATTACTAGTACTTGTTTTCTTACAGGAGACGTATCTTTCGTTTTAGTCAACTTTTGACCTCTGTATTTGTTTTAGAATTATACAAGTATACAAGTGGATTTTTTTAATTTTTTTTGCGTTTAAGTTGAGAGTGAGACTCGAGAGACAGAGACAGAGACAGAGGAATGGATTCATGGATGGAGGGAGGGAGCTCATGAATCCGGAGACTAGTGCGCCTTGGAGCAATTCGTCTACTATAGCCCACGACGAGGCCTCCGGTGACGGCCCCCGACCAGGCCGCCGTACTACGAGGCGTACAGAGCCCAGCAAACGCCTCATCCATCCCGCGGCCGGGCCCACGAGACAGACAGACAGACAGGCAGGCAGGCATCCCTCTCGGCGCATCCGTCCCATCCATGCAACCCACGACCCACGAGTAGGATCCGTTTCCTGTCTCCCGTCCGGTTCGGTTCCAATCTTGTGTTGGAACGCCTGTTCCTTCGTCCGTCCCCGTGACTCGCCCGCCCAGGTCCGCGGGCCCCACCGGCCACCAAACCGCACCGCACGTCTAGAAGGACAGCCAGCCAGAGGCAGAGCCAGGCTCGCCCGCATCTGGTTCTGGTCCGGCGGCGGCCCAAGTCCAGTGTGACCAGTCCAGCGACAAGCACACTCAGTCAGACAGCAGCACGGCCACCTTCACCTTGTTGTGCGAGAGGGGGGAAAAGAAAAAAAAAAAAGGAAACCCCGTGCGTGCCGCGTGCTGCTCCTCTCCTGCGAAGTGCGAGGCTCGCTGTCCCCACCCACCGCCAGGCTGGCCCGCCTGTCGGTGTGGGCTGGGAGGGGGCGTGGCCGCCCGGTCCCCCGCGGGCCCGCAGGGGCGGGGGGACCACACGAGGGGCTCAGATTCGATTCGCTCCCCACCTCACCCGCGGCAGCCAAGGGGTGGGCCCCGCCGGTCAATTCTCCGTACCGGTGGCCCGCCGCCCGCTCGCTCCTCGCGTGGTCGGAAGGACGAGGACGGGACGGACTACGGAGGCGACCGGTTCGTCGTGCGTGCCCGGTGCTCTGCCTGCCTGGCTTCCTCTACGGAAGCGGGGGTGGACACGGTCCAGGATGAGGCGGGAGCGACACGAGATCGTGCACCGGCAGCCCTGGCCGCTTTTCCCTGGTTTTTTCTTTGAAAAATATAAACCCGCCGGGCTCCATCCATTTCGAGGATCAAAAGCGGAAAAAGCGCACCTGGGCGGCGGCTGCTGCTGCTGCTGGTTGTGGCCGTTCTCTGGCACAGTGGCATCTCATGAATGAACCAAACCAGAAAGGCACACCGGACCGGACACCGGAGGATGCAGTGCACATGTTTCATTCAGCGCGTTCAAACCGTACGAGGCGGGACCCATCAGTCGGCGAGAGATTAATTAGTATGGACCAGCTGTACGTACGCTAGCTCCAAATGATCCTTCATTCCTTATTATTAGCTTTGGATACAACAAGACAAACTGCACGCACATGTCTACTGACACACTAATATTTTTGTTACAGCGCTGCAAATTCGTGATGAACAGACGGACAATAGTCTCATGGACATAATTTGATCGCAAAAAAAAAATGGACATAATTTGACCAAAACGTATTATTATGCTCTCTACAAATTCTACAATCAAACACACTAGTCTAGTCTAGAGGCAACCAAATACACCATCCTAGGAAGGTACTTCGAACGTTTTCTCTCCACACCTGTATTTTAGATCAATCGATCGACGAGATATACAAATTTAACTTCAGCTATATTCACCGGTGGATTCAATGAATACATTCAAGTTCGGGAGTCTTCTTTATTACGCTATCATCCTCACCCGTGCCATCCTGACATCCTGTTATATATGCTATACTAACCCATCGATTTAAGGTGCCCTTGCCTCTACCCCGCTCGGTGGGCTTTGACCATCGCTTGTAACCGCCGCACTATGGCCACCACCTTTGTCCACCACCTTTGTTTATAGTAGCCTACCATTGATGTCCTTATCTTTAGAATTGTTACCTCTTCTCGGCAAAAAAAACTCAACGCCCAAAATCCATACGTCAAACTCTACCTCGATACCTCAACGAAGTTGGGAGAGATTCAAGATGGACTCATTCGAGCCCAACAAAAAATGGGGTGTCTGGTGGCTCTAAAATGGGAAAGCACTAGCTTCCCTTTCCTAAAAGGAAACATGCAATGAATTCTAGCATTTTTTTGCAAGGTTCATCCATGTGCATGGTTATCATTGAATATGTCATGTAACCAATACATACATAACACGGACAAGACATAAGTCTATTTTCAAGTTAATTGCTTATTAATTAATACATATAAAATAAGTTTAACATAATGCATTTTTATGAGACTTGGTATGTGTTCCTTTCAAGAATTAGAGCGTGAAGATTATTAGATTTTTTGAATGCTCTATATTCTCCTTACCATCTATAACCATAACCACCTCACCTACCATTAATTATTTGTCGGCATCCTAAGTACTCTAATCTTGCCTCTCATCGTCCTTTACCCTTATCCCAGTCTATCTTGACTCCAAGGTATAATGTCTCTCTTGTATTCAAAGGTCATGTTTCCACTGAGCTCTTCTTCTTAGATGGGGGAAACCCTATTTTAGTTACAAGCCACATTCAACTGCTCATCTTACCAATACTATGACTGGCATCACTTGTATCGTTGTTTGCCAACATCGTTGGACCATCAACCACTCTAAGCATCTCTCTATGGGAAAGATGCAAGATTTTCCTAAATCCACCCAATGCAAAAACCTAAATATCTACATAGAGGGACTAGGAGGAGTTTAGCACAAATCTCATGGTCATTTGTGAGGTGAGGAATTTAATAGAGCCCTCACAATGTACCATTTTTACATAATTTGTATAGTTATTAGTTTTATACTTTTATAGTAAAAAAAGGGAATGAAACACATTTCCTTGTATAATATGTGGTAAGCATTTATGTACTACTATCATGATATACTACTTTCTTTGTTGTATCACACATAACAGAGACAATGTTGGTTAGGAGCAGGACATAATAGAGCAATTAAAGGTAAGGGGTATATGAGGCAAGCTGTCATGGATATCAAGAACCGAACAATTAAAGTTGGCTAAATATATCCCTAATGTAATAAATGTTTGAAGTATGAAGGACCTGACCTTGCTAGCCCCTTTGCGGTTATGTCACCGATGCTAGTAGATAAAGAAACTATTATTTGGATTTAAATTAGCCTGCCACCACACTCTACATTCATGACAAGAAATATAAACACTCGACACTAAAAGTGTGACCTCAGTTGTTTCAACTTTTTTCTATAGCGGCAACAAGCCACCGTACATCTGTTACCATAATCAATGGTCTTGCCATCTTCTGACACTAGTAATGGACACTCTTTGCGCTCTTCTTACCTTCTAGTCAATGTCGTTTTGGTGGTTCATTTGTAATCCCTCGACCCGCCCAAACTTACGTAACCTAATATGTTTTTGCGCGGGAGAGAGGACATGCAACATGTAACGTAAAATCTTATCTTACGTTGTCATGAATCCCTCGCCCCTCCCAAACTTGTGTAACCTAAAATGCTTTTGCGTGGTCAGAAAGGACGTACAACATGTAACGTAAAAAACCTAGCTTACATTGTCATGATTGGTTTAAAGTTAGCGTCTCACATAACTACGGTAGTCGGTGATTATCGTAGACTCATTAGACATACATCATACATGTACCCCTTCCATACACAACCCATAGATTCAACAAAGTAATAACAAATTCTTTCATGCACCAATTAAAACCTGAGCAACTGAGTAGCGGCGGCAGGCAGAACTGGTACACCGGTCCACGGACCCGGCTCACAGTTCTCACACACAGGCGGCGAAAGCACTGGCCTTCCCTACTCCACCTCACCACCTGCCTCTCCTCTCCCCTCCCTTTCGTCTCTCGCTCGTCTCCTCCCTCACCTCGCGCATGCTCCAAAAAGCTACTCCTCCCCTTCCTGCTTTCCCCTCCTCGCCTGCCTTCGCCTAGGGTTTCCCACCCCGATGTCTCTCCCGAAAACCTAGCCGCCGCTACCGCCTCCTCCTCCTCACTGCTCTCCTCGCCGCTGCAGCCGTTTTCCGGCCATGGCTGCCGCTGGCGCCAGCGACTACTCTTTCGCGGCGGAGTACGACGGCCCGCCGCTCCCCTACTCGCTCCCGCGCGCCATCCCGCTGGACCTCTCCCGCATCCCACTCGCCGCGCTGTCCTCCTCGCCGCCGGCCTCCCCCTCGGCCTCCTCGTCCCCGCTCCCCGTCGTTCGCCCGCTCACCCCGTCCTCGCTCTGCTCCGCCATCCACGCGCACGCCCACCCGGCGCCCCGCTCCGCCGCGCCCGCGCCCGCCGTGGGAGGAGGAGCTGTGGTGGATTCCCCCACCTCCGTCATCGAGAACCACCACGCTGCCGCGCACCACTCCGCCGAGCTCCCCTCTTCCCCCTCCGACGACGAGGGCGCCGGCGCCGGCGACGGCGCCGGCAGCCCCGAGGCGCTGCCGCTGAAGCCCCGCCATCACCAGCCCACGGTGGTCACCTTCGCCGAGACTAGCGGGTCCCTCCTCCAGTCCTCTGACGACGAGGACGAGTATGAGGACGACGACGATGCCGACGCAGGGGAGGCCCGGCCCCGCGCTGCTGCTGCTGCCGGCCAGTCGAGTGGATCCCTCTCTCCCGCTCACTGGAGGGGCGGCAGGACCCGCGGCTGCTACAGGTGCGGGAAAGGAGGCGGCTTCTGGGGCCGCGACAAGGAGTCATGCCTCGCCTGCGGCGCGCGGTACTGCGTGGGGTGCGTTCTCCGAGCGATGGGCTCCATGCCGGAGGGGCGCAAGTGCCTGGAATGCATCGGCCGGCCAGTGGCCGAGTCCAGGAGGGACGCGCTGGGGCGAGGCTCGCGCGTCCTGCGGCGGCTTCTCAGCGCCGCGGAGGTGGACCTGGTCATGAGGAGCGAGCGCGAGTGCGCGGCGAACCAGCTGCGCGCGGAGGACGTGTACGTCAACGGCGCCAAACTGTCGCCTGAGGAGCTCGTGGTGCTGCAGGGGTGCCCGTCCCCGCCGTCTAGGCTCCGGCCCGGGTTCTATTGGTACGATAAGGTGTCTGGCTTCTGGGGAAAGGTATGTGGCCTCTGACGATCTTAATTTTCCTGTGCTCCTGGGTAACCTCTACCTGTTTGATGCACAGCAAGCACTCTGTGGCTGAACTGGTTGGGATTCGTGTCCATTTAGTAGAAGTAGGGATATTACAACAGTCAATGTGCAAACATGAAGTGAGGATTGCAAAGTATTGTGTTGGGTGAACTCTTTGAATTACATTTAGTAGAAATAAGGATATTGCACCAGTCAATGTGCAAACATGAAGTGAGGATTGCTAAGTATTCTGCCGGGTAAACCATTTGAAGGACAACTTATCTTATTTTTTATAGCTGCAGTTCACTATATTTTATAGTATTATTAGATGGAATCATGATGTATGGTCTGGAACTCTGGATGCGTGGTCTGTTCAACATAATCTGCTGGAATATTTAGTTTGACTTGATGGAGCTTTGATGAATCATCACCGTCAGGCGTGTTGTGTCATGGTCCACATGATTTCTCCTCGTCCTAGGAATGATAACGTATCGTGTGCTGTCTAAATCAGGAGAATCTGATAATTTTGATTACACTGCTCAGAAAAGATTGCACACCCAAGTTGGCATGCCAACAATTTAGTCAAGATATATGTACCAGGATTTTGGCATTCTCGTGCTATGGTTTAGGCAGACTTCTGTTTTGGGGAAGGATTGAATAGTATCATGTTTTTTTTGTCCTTTTTATGCAATTTCATAATTGCTCAATAACTTAGTTGTGGCATTATGAATTTTTGCTTGTTTCTTATGAATCTATAATAATTTATCACCGACAACTCTGACAAACTTTTCACTGAAAATATTCCAGGAGGGACACAAACCACATTACATAATCACTGCAAACCTAAATGTTGGAGGTTCTCTAGATCAAAAAGCAAGCAACGGGAGCACCGGAATATTGATTAATGGACGAGAGATTACAAAATCTGAGCTTCAAATGCTTAAGGTTTGCAATCATATATCCATGTACTCTTTTTAGATAATGGAGAAAAAATTGGCTTCATCCCTCTACTATTTGTTCTTGACATATGTTGCTTTCTGTATTTTTTTAATATATATTTTTAAAATGTTTAATTTCAGTTGGCAGGAGTCCAATGTGCTGGGAAACCTCACTTTTGGGTGAATGCTGATGGGACTTACCAAGAGGAAGGCCAAAAAACTGTTAAAGGAAAGATCTGGGATAAGGTAATCCTGAGATTCTTCTTGTGTAGATGGTGCTGTAATTTTTAGGATGGTAGCTAAACAGCTTTGGTTTTGTCTGCATTTCTCACCAGCCTATAGTGAAGCTTCTTAGTCCTGTTCTGTCATTGCCAACACCCAACAAAATAGCTAATCAATCTAGTGAAGATGCTGTTAACATAGTAAATCGAACCATCCCTGACTACCTGGAACAAAGAACAACCCAGAAGCTTTTGATGATTGGGTCAGGGGCAAGCACCATACTCAAGCAGGTATGTATAAGATTAGCACCAAATATATAATTTGTAGGTTTCCACATGTATATTGATTGAATATTTTGCATCCCCACAAATTTGCAATGTTGTATGCAAATTGATTTTGAATCTATTGAATACATCAGGCCAAGTTTTTGTACAAGAGCGGAAAGCCATTTTCAGTGGATGAGCGTGAAGATCTGAAACTTATCATACAAAGCAACATATACAACTACCTTGGCATATTACTTGAAGGCCGTGAGCGGTTTGAAGAGGAATCTTTAGCTGATAAAAGAAAAATCAGTCCATGTGATCCTTCTAGCTCTGGTATGACCAAATCTTCATGCCGTTACAATTTCCATTCTTCTTTTTTCTTTTTTTCTTTTGGGCATAACTGAGTAATTGAAATGCCAAGTGTTCCTGGCACTCCTAATTATTAGTTTTGTTTGTAAAACAATGTACAAAAAGGAAACGTTCCTACATTTGTAGTATGCCTACTACAAGTGATTTTTTTCTTTTTTTTTTCCTGCAGGCTGTTGTGAATCCGGAGTATGTGATGAAGTCACTGAGTACTCTCTTATTCCACGCTTGAAAGCATTCTCGGATTGGATTCTTAAAGCAATGGCTTTAGGTAATCTTGAAGACATCTTTCCTGCAGCAAGCCGTGAATATGCACCACTTGTGGAGGAACTATGGAAAGATCCTGCTATTCAAGCTACATATAGAAGGAGAAGTGAACTGCCATTCCTTCCACCCGCTGCCAATTATTTTCTTGACAAGGTATTATTGGCTAATGGCAACCCTTTTTTTTTCTTTGGTTTTATAGGTTGGAAGTGTTGTTTTTTATAGTGCGGATTGCAATTGTTCATTTTTTAAACTTTTTACCTGAAATGGCCAGGCTGTTGATATATCCCGAACGGAATATGAGCTCTCAGACATTGATATACTGTACGCTGATGGGATTACATCATCAGATGGGCTAGCATCAACTGAATTCTCTTTCCCTCAGCTGTCTTTGGGTGGACTGGGTGTTGATGAATCCGATGCACAAGACACCTTGCTAAGGTTAGTTCTTCTGTCACCTAAGGGAATGGTAGTCTGCTATTACCTGCCTCACTGAGTCTGAGGTTGGTTATAGTGTGTTGTCCACTATTATCTTGACTAGTCACTTTTGTAATAAATCTGCAAAAATGTGAACAAGATCAACTTTTTTTTTTCTTTTTGATGCATGGGCATGGGGTATTCTCATGTAGAACCCTATTAAATCTCACATACATACATATTTTGCATGTTACACTTGTACTTTAATTCCAGGTTTAATTCATTACTTAAATTCTAGGTGTAATAATGATGGGAGACATTTTGATTTGTTTTCAGGTACCAGTTGATCAGGATAAACAGTATAGTTTTGCATGAAAACTGCAAATGGCTGCAAATGTTCGATGATGTAAGGCTTGTTATCTTTTGTGTTGCCGCTAGCGACTATGATGAGTATTACGAAGATGCAAATGGCACCATTGTGAACAAGATGGTAGAGAGCAGGCAACTGTTTGAGAGCATTGCTCTTCATCCAACATTCGAGCAAATGGATTTCCTTCTACTCCTCACCAAGTTTGATATCCTGGAGCAGAAGATCAACAATTCTCCACTAACCTCATGCGACTGGTTCGATGACTTCACTCCTCTCATCAGCCGCAACCTTCTCAGCAGTAACAGCAGGAGCACGCGCAGCAGCAGCGGCGCGACGCTGTCCCAGATGGCCGCACACTACATGGCGATGAAGTTCAAGAGGCTGTTCCAGTCGCTGACCGAGCGGAAGCTCTACGTGTCGTATTTGAACGCCCTGGACCAGGAGTCGGTCCAGTCGGCGATCCGCTACGGGAGGGAGATCGTCAAGTGGGAGGAAGAGAAGCCTGTGTTTGGTGCCAGCGAGACGGTTTACAGCGAGGAGCCGAGCTCCTATACTCACTGACTTTGACACCCCCTCCCCGCCTTTGCTGTGTGCAGAAGAGAAGAGATGTAAATATTTGTGCATTTCCTCCCCAGCACCCTTTCGTAGAGTTGTGGTACACCCCCCGATTCCTTTTGTTCGTAGCTGATCATCGGCTTGTATGGCAGTTTAGTTAATTTGCAAGTAGAATGATGAGGCGCGAGTAAGACCCGGGCCGTTCTGATTCTTGTAAATTGTATTATGATGAGTTGCTTGCATTTGAATATGCATTAGGCTGGTGCGAAGTCCCAGATCATTGGCTTGTATATGGTTGTTGTTTGTGGTATATTGATGGGACTCGGAGGATGATGCATTGCCCATTGCTGAGATATTTTGCTGGGAGATGAATCATCTGTCGCTGAGATGTTTTGCACTTTTGCAGGGAGATATCCATTATTGAGACGCGTCATCTTCAGTTGTGGGCCTGAAAGTAAATCCTGTGTGTGACAGCAAACTTGGATGCTACGATGACGCAGATGGTGGTTATGAAAATTTCAAAAAGACCTTTTTTTTTTTTGAAAAAAACATGCAATGATGAACCACTTCCCTACAAAACAGCAATAATGTGTAGCATGTACAGTACATGCTCAACGTGTAGACGTAAAGTAGTTATGTAACAAGGCCGGTCTACTTGTCAGTGGACGCGGCCAAGTGTTTTGAGATGGCTCTTTCTAGCAGATCGTACCCCAAAATTCAGCACTGATCTTGGATTCGAATTTCCGTGGATATCAGAAGGTTTCGTTCTGTTTTGGGTTCCGTATAAACTGTAAATATTTGGATTACAAATCTAGGCAACTGTGGGTCACCCAGTGCATTGTTTGTTACTGCATTTGCTCCGCGTGCATTCTGCATGTCTGGCCAGTTCACACTGAAATTTCGTGTCTTGTGCTCATAAAGCGGAAGAAAGACCGGAGAAGCGGGTAATCGCAAACAACACAAGATGGCATTGCAATTTATACATCATTTATTTTCTTCAAAAAAGAAAAAACTTTATACATCATTTTTTTACACAAAACCATGGCGTGCAGTTTATTCAGCCTGTACAGTACAGTATACAGCATACAGCACGCGGCGGGCGAGGCGAGTCGACCAAGGGTGGGTGGTGTTTATCAGCTGGGTGAGAAGCGGTCGAGCAGCATGTAGAGCGTGGTGTCGGACATGCCGCCGCAGCACCTCGCCACGTCCCCTCCCTGCCGCTTGTCCTTCCCGGTCCCGGCGGTCACCACGGCTCCTCCTTCCGGCTTCTGCTGCTGGATCTGGCGCGCCGGCCGCGGGCCCTCCTCGCCCGTGGCCGCCACCGCGTGCCACGACCCTTGCAGCGCCGCCGCGAGCTCGCCGAACCACGCACCGGGCAGGTGGTGGGACTCCGTCGTCGAAGCCATCAAGACGCTTTATTTGCTTGCTTGGATTCAACCGCAGAGCAGAGCAAAGCTGAGCTGAATGTGGATCTGGGACTGTGCCCCTGTGTGTGCGTGTGAGAGAAACAAGCCGGCCTGGGAACCTGGGATGTGGATGTGGATGAGCTGTTGGTTGGTTGCCGTGTCTGGCAGGGCTCCTTGCTGGCCTCTGCTTATATAGAAGAAGAAGAAGAAGCCGAGCGCCCGAACGGATCAGCCCTTCTAGACGTCGATGGCGCGGGCGGGCCCCGCACGACCGGCCACGACAGCGGCCGCGAAACGGTAGGCGCGCACCCCCGCCCCGCCGTGCCGCGGTTTCGCCTCACCTCGCTGGGTCGCTGTCGGGACCGGCTCGTCAGCTGTCACCCTGTGCGTTGTGCGCGCGCGCGGCGTGCCGTGCCGCGGCCCATGTCCGTCGTCCTCGTCGTTCTTATCGCGACGACGTGTCGGTGTCGGTGTCACCCTGTGGTTCCCGGCTGGCCCCGTGCCGGCGACCGGCGACCGCTCCAAAGCAGGAAAAAGCGCGTGTAGTAGCCTCGCTCACACTGCTGTGTTGATAGACCTTCCAGCTCTCCGGCCTGCCGTCGCCGTCGCCATCGCAACGTTGACGTGTGCCGTGGCGCTGCGTGGCGCGGCGAATTTTCTAATAACAGCAGCTCGTCTGTAGCCGCCCGCCGTGTGCATGGCGTGCTCCCGTTCCCCCGCCTCGTTCGTGCCGGTCGCGGCCGTCCGCGGTCCGCCGTCGCCTTCTTCTCGAAGAGTCGAAGCATCTCCACAGCCAGCCAGCCCGGCCCATGGATTAGCAGAGAACAGATTCGATCCGCGCCGCGGAGATGACGGGCCGGATGCTGGGATGGATCCATGGGCCGCTAGCATCTTCTTCTTTTGGGCCTGCCGCCAAGTCGGTAATCCCACGTGCTGCCCCAACCCGTACGTAGCCCAACAGAACAAGTAGCCCGGATCCGTTTTCACGTGAACCCGTGGTAGTATATTTCTCGTTACCAATAAATCGTCTTGGCAAATAGCAAACGACTCTCCAAGTCGGGGTCTGATCCGATCCGAGCTGGACCCGTCCGAGTGGCCCCCACGGCCTTGACTTTATTTCGGCTTTCCCTTCTCATCGTCCGAGTCCGTCTGACCGCCTCCATCCCGTCCCGCGCCGCCGCCGCCGCAGAAACCCTAACCCTAGCCTTGCCGCCGGCGAGGCCAGGAGCGTCGGAGCCCCCGCCCGCCGACCCCGGAGACGACGTCCCCCGCGGCTGTATCGCCGCAGGGGAGGTTTAGGTAACGCCACCCTGCCCCTCGCTCGCCACGTCGCAAGTA
This sequence comes from Microstegium vimineum, assembly GCA_022036555.1. Taxonomy (NCBI): domain Eukaryota; kingdom Viridiplantae; phylum Streptophyta; class Magnoliopsida; order Poales; family Poaceae; genus Microstegium; species Microstegium vimineum. The sequence goes on along the minus strand of CM039129.1, from coordinate 38,818,081 downwards.
CGGCTCGATCAGATCCGATCTAATCTGGTGGCACTAGCTGCATGAGTCCCGGCGACGTACGGCCCCTCCCTCCCCTAGGGTTAGGGTTTTCTTGGGTTCTTCAGTTTTTCTTTTTCGTTGCGCGTGGGTGCGCGATGTATGCCTCGTGCTCTTGCCCTGCGTGGTTCGGCTCACCCTGTAGTGTGGGTTTTAATCTTTAATTAAGTATTGTATTTTCTGACGTCCTTTGATGACTAGATAGAAAAAATAAAATAACCGAATGATGTCTATAGCTGTAGAATTGGGGTTTAGCGCTCAATGCGGCATGCAATCCTTATGTTGTCGCTTTGTTAGTATAATCGTGCCGTTACGGCTTCCTTGTTAGCCAATCTGGTGACACTGTATAATACCTGAGCCGTATACGACTAAAAAGAATCAATGTGAGTGTCGGTTACTCGTGCATTTCGTAGTCTGCTACTCCAAAATGTGGGATGCATTTTTAGCGTTAGCATGTGTTCAGATAACGGTCACTCTTTATGCTTTTCTTCCTCCGCGTAGAAGTCGTTTACCTTTTTAGGCACGTTGCTTCCCAGCGACTGTTTCTAATTCTGGTATACGACTTATTTTGTGATGCTTTGCTTTGCGTTAGTAATATGCTGATATACTGATCTGTGGCTTGTCGTCGCCCTGCATTACGCTGACTGTATACATTCTATTTCTAGTATGGCTTCCCAAGTGCTACTATGCTTTGTATTAGTGGTATATGGTTATCTTGTGCTTGCAGCTGCTCAATGAGCTCTTGATGAATTGGTAAATCTCTGCATTTCAGGTGAATGCCTCAAGCATGATGACTCAAACCCTGCAAGGGAAAGTTATGGCCTACACACAGAGCAGCTTTCCTATTCAGCAACAGATGTCGCCGGAAGATCTTGAAATTCTTGAACTGGATAACATGAACCAGGACACCTCTCCGATTCGTGCCATCATTATTAAAAGAATGTAAGTTTGGATGACTTGCAAATTTGTTGTTTCTGTTAGTATATACGGCTGTGCCCTTGTTGTGAACAAGAAATCATGTCACTACTGATAAATTCTAGCAGTTCACCCAGCTACCTCACTGCATTTAGTTCTTGGAATGTTGATCTTCATGCTTGCTAGTATATATATTGATGTTCATATTTGTCTACGTAGGCTTGCGTTGTTCCATGGTTCTATGAATGTAAATGCTGTGAGCTCATTTATTCGCATCAATGTATTGTTGGCCATATGTTTAAAATTTGGCAATCCCAACCCTCACTTTATTCTCAATTTGTACAGAATTATCCATTCTTTGTGTAGCTCGAGAAGATTGTGTGGTGCATTTTCTCATGTGGGCAGACAATTCTGCAAAAAAAGAAAAAAAAAGAATTTTGTGTGAAAATATCTGATAGCTGCAACTAAGACTTTGTTTCTGCGTATTCCCCTGTGTTCACCTAGGTATCTGCACCATGACTCGTCTATAATGCTTTCATATTGAATTGTTGCATCTTACAAGGCTGAATTCTTCATTTTATCTGTATTTTGCTGATACAGCATAGTTAGTCTTATACCTCAGTATATGGTGTTGCACTGTATTCATTAGCATCTAGCTGCAGATTTTACTTGTTTTTATGTATTCAATTTTACTTGATTCCCATCCCAGATAAACAGTTTTTTTTAGTTATATATATGCTTCCATTTTTTAGTACTAGTTCATTTTTATCTATCTTTAGTGTACACCTTTTCCTGCATAAGCCAGTGGTTTGGAATTTCTTCAGGAATACTAATGAGTGGTTTAAATGGAGACAGTGGATTCATTATTTTCTTTCCTTTTTCACACTGTATATTCTGATGTTTTTTTCTTCTATCCAGTGAAGCATGCCTGAGAAAGAGTGAACATTTATGTACTTTGTGCCCAGATTCATTGCTGAAATTTTCAAGAATCATTGACAACAGGCTCTACCAAAAAGCTCCACAGGTGTGTGTTTTTCATTCTGCCATGCAACCACAATACATTATATAGCATGCTAGTATCTTTTATTTAGTTCCGAAAATCTTGCTCTTGAAAAAATCTACAAAGCTGCCCCTGGGAGTAGAGATGATCTTCCCAGGGGGGGGAGGGGGGATGGCTGGATCTAAAACTTAGACCTGCGATACCATGTTACAAATAAGGGTGACTTAATGGGATGATAGTATTGAGGCCTAATGGTGACTATGTATAGAGTCTATAGAGTACATGGGAGACACAAGAGGGAAACCCTAGACTAGGATATTACGGTAATACCTTAAAGTACAAGTTTGAACCATACTGAATTGCTGTCTGATAATAATTTAACTAGTGTTGTACTTTTATCCTTTTTTTTCAGTTGCACTTTCACATCTTAGTTATTTAACTCAATAACTAAATATCTTACTATTTTATGATGCCTTGCTAACATCTACCCGTTTTATATATCAGCTCCATTTTTACATGGATCCTGACACAGTAGAAGGAAGGGTGAATGATTTGCTCAGATCTTCTCCGTATATAAAGCAAAGAGATCTGTGCATATCTTCAGCAGTTCCATCAACAAAAGATTTGGGCCAGCTGCCTGGGATACAGATGACAGACTCTAGTGTCTATCATAATAGAGTTGCCCCTGCTTTTACTAATTTGCCTCCACATTCAGGAGACGTACCTCCACATACTGTGTTCACTTCTCAGAGTAAGTTGGGATGATGAGCTCTACTTTTATCTCTCAACATACCTTTAAATTTATCATTATTCGTTGGCTATTTTTGCAGGATATGTACCACATAATCACAACATGCCCGCTGCTAATTTTGCTCTAGTTGAAAGGCCTGAAATCTTTATGAGCACCATAGTTGCTCCATCTGTGTCAGGACTTCCTAACTGTATTTCAGGCCTTGGTGGGATTCATAGTGCTGGATTGCAAAATGGATCTTTAAAGGACCATTTTCCAGGTAAATTGTTTCACATCCCTTGCCTTGCATATTTGATTAGAAATGGCCATTTGTACTTCGCAAATTTGGTTTGGTCATCTCATTAAAATGGTATGAGCGAATTTTGCTAGGTGATGCTTATCATGTTGATAGTCCACAGCCGTCTATGTCTGGGAGTTCCAGTCCTTTATCAGCCGTGTGTGATCCAACCACAAGTTCGTGTGCAATGATAATATCATCAATGGACTCTATCTCTAAAGCAAGTGGGCAAAAACTATTTACCGGTGAAGGGCAATTGTTTCAGCAATACAGAGAATATGAGAAAGAGTTAGATGGTGCACGGAGCCACCCAGCAGAGAAGGCAGTTCAGTCAAATAGGACAACTCAAAGCAATGAAATATATTTCAAACGAGAATGTGGAACTGACACATTCATGGGAATGAAAGAAAACTATTGGCGCACCTCGGACTCCAGAGATTCGTTCAGGGAGATATACTCAAATTTAAGCACACCCAATGCTCAGTACCAGTGCTTCATGTCTGATTGTGATCCTTGTGACCCTGAGAGAGAATTTGTTGATAGATCTGAACAGACATCAAATAGCACAGTATCAAAGCCAACTTCACCTATTTCAGATGAATCTTCTGGCAAGCGTCCAGCAAAACGCCTGAAGGCTGATACTCCCAGTCTTGTCAATGCCAATCAAGTAGAGAGCCCAAAGGAGCAAAACCCTGTTGTGAATGAGAATCATGTATCTGGTGGTGAAACAGTACAGTCGGAAATCACAGAATTACCTGCAAAATCACCTTGCAGTTCATCGGGAGACATTAATGCGGACAGCAATAATACACTTGAACAGGGTAGTGAAGATGCACCTAACACGGAGATTGTTAAGGAAGAGGAATTGTACTGTGCAAAGGGTGACATTGAGATGAAAGAGGCTAAGACTGTTGCATTGGATCAGACACCAGGAGGGGTCAATTTAAGTTCAAGGATAAAGAAAGGGGCTTCTATACTTTATGCATTAACTGCTGAGGAGATTAGAGATCACTTGAGTAGTCTAATAAATCAGCATACTTGTCTGGTGAGTGGATAACCCTTTCAATCTCCTGTGTTTTCTGTGACTTTGGTTGGAATCAGCATATTTTACTGCTAAGCAGTTAGATAGTTTTATAATAATCACACTCATGGCTATTATATAACTGTCTAATTGCTTGGCGGTATAGTACATTGATGCTACAAGATCAAACCAGAATCTTGCGCATGATTTATCCATGGTTAAGAATATAAATAAATATTCTTCCACTCAGATTGGATCAATTGTATCATTGATTCATATTATTTGAGCATAATTTTCCTTGTTTTTTGCAGAGCAAGGTGACATCTCAAGAATTTCCATCAGTTGATGGATTGCCTGATCAGAATACATGCAGTTTGTGTGGGGTGGACAAGCTTCTTTTGGAACCTCCTCCGCGATTTTGCGCTCTCTGTTCCAAAATAATAAATTCTGCAGGGTGCTATTATGTTGATGTTGAAAATGGAAGAAACTCTTTATGTAGCAAATGCCACCATCTTAGCAGTTCAAGAGCTAAATATCAGAAGAAATTTAATTATGCAGAAACAGATGCTGACGCTGAATGGGTAATGTTCTTTTCATTTGTCAAGTTATCCTTATGTCTCTAATAAATTCTCATTGTTTGTTTCCTTGCATTTTTCAGTGGGTCCAGTGCGACAAGTGCAAAGCTTGGCAGCATCAAATCTGTGCTCTTTTTAACAGAATGTGTGAAGGGGCAAAGGCTGAGTATACTTGCGCAAAATGTTTTTTGAATGAAAAGGATAGCGGAGATATTCTGGCACTGGAGTCGTCCACTGTTCTAGGGGCACAAGAGTTGCCAAGATCTAAGCTAAGTGATCATATTGAGCAAAGACTTTCAGAGAGGCTTGAGCAGGACAGGCAACAGAGGGCGAGTGCCTCTGGAAAAGTTGCTGAAGAGGTATTTATCATATACTCCCTCCGTATCCTAATTAGAGGACGTTTTGGACAGCGACACGGTCTCCCAAACACGACTTTGACCTCTTGTTTTTATAAAAATATTTATGGAATAATGATATATGTATACTTTTATGAAAGTATTTTTCAAGACAAATCTATTCATATAACTTTCATATTTAGAATCTCAACAACTTAAAAGTTATTGATGATTTATATTCCCAATGTTTGACTCAAAGCTTGTCCAAAACGTCCTCTAATTATGATACGGAGGGAGTACACTAATGACATAAAAAATTATTAAGTCTCATTCATACCAGCTACTTGTGAGAGTGTCTAGTCATGTTAAATCCCTGTATAATTTATTCCTATTCTCATTTTCTATGTCTACTGGGCCTTTTGTTTTCTTGTTGATCACATAAAAGTGTTAATCCTTTTAGTATAACATTCAATGTTGATCCAAGTAATCAGTACTGAAAACTCCTGTGCACTCAAAATCCATTTCATTTTTGTTTCTTTATATAATCACACAGTTTTTATGTTAATCTGTACAGTGTCATGGCATTGGTGATGCACATTTAATTGGCTTAATGCATCAGAATTCTATTAAGTTTATTATACATAACAAATAGGCTGCTTTACACGTTTTTCCTTTTTGATTGTTAAGTAATATGGAGTCTGTTTTGCTTGCATTGCATATATTTGGACATCAAGAAAGGATGCTCAACACACAATATTCCATGTAGTTTTTAACCCACTATTGATGTAGCTATCCAGGTCGTGTTACAGTCCTATCCAAACCTGCGAAGATTAGAATTTTGGAAAAAATATTGTGATCATTAATGCTTATTCAAATAAGACTACGCACGTGTTCTTAGAATAATCAGATTATCTATGTTGGTTGTAATTTAATTTGCTTCAGTCAATAGGAACTGCATTGCAAACTGATGTCAACTCCACGGAAGGTTTATTCGACTTTTGTCATCTGTGCTCCAATTTTAGGTACCAGATGTGAAAGGTCTTACAGTTAGAGTAGTTTCTTCAGCCGAAAGAATACTACAAGTCCAACCACACTTTCGTGATTTTTTTAAACAAGAAAAGTATCCTGGGGAATTTCCATACAAATCGAAGGTACATGATGATAGTTGACTGATTAACCAATATATCCTATTTTTTGCTGTCTAGTAGATAATTATAGCTATCTTATACTAATCTCTGTGTTTAACACAGGCCATTCTCTTGTTTCAAAAGATTGAAGGTGTGGATGTTTGCCTGTTCGCCATGTATGTACAAGAGTACGGTTCAGATTGCCCATCGCCAAATCAAAGACATGTTTATCTTGCATATATTGATTCTGTTAAATATTTCCGGCCTGAAATCAAATCTGCAAGTGGAGAAGCTCTCCGCACCTTTGTGTATCATGAAATTTTGGTATGAGAATTAAATCATCAAACATATTTTTGTCTCTGCGTGCACAAATGAGTTTATGTTTCTAGAATCTAATCGTTCCAATGCTTATTGTAGATTGGTTATCTGGACTACTGCAAGAAACGAGGATTTGTAAGCTGTTCCATATGGGCTTGCCCATCTACTAAGCGTGATGATTATGTTTTATATTGTCATCCAACAGTACAAAAGATGCCCAAGTCTGACAAGCTTCGAAGCTGGTTTGTCTTTATAACATGATATTGATGAATTTAAACTAATATTAATCTATATGGGCCTTATTTTGTCAATTTTATTAATAAATTTAGGTACCAGAACTTGATCAAGAAGGCTGTTAAGGAGGGCGTTGTTGTGGAGCGTAATACACTCTCTGACTTCTTCCTTCAGGCTACAACTGAATGCAAGGCCAATATTTCAGCAGCACGCTTGCCATATTGTGAGAACGATTTCTGGCCTGGAGAAGCAGAGAGGCTCCTTGAGAAGAAAGATGGTAACATTTCAAAGAAGAAAGAGACACAGGCAGGAAGGCTCTTGCGTATTGCCAAACGAGACGATAGAAAAGGAAACCTTCAGGATATTTTGCTTGTGGACGAGGTTAGTTTTTGTTTTATTTTTGATCTTGCCTTCCAGCCTTTCGTGGAACCTATCATCTTATTTTTCATTTTCGCCAGCTTGGGGAAAGGATGCGCGCCATGAAAGAAGATTTCATTATGCTTTGTCTGCAACAGTTTTGCAAGCACTGTCACCAACCTATCATATCTGGCAAAAATTGGGTTTGCACTAGCTGTAAAAATTTCCATCTTTGTGACAAGTGAGCATTTCTTCCGATCACAGTTCTCTTTTTTTACTCTGCTCAGAAAGTTGTCTAAAACTTTGATGGCTACATAGGATGGCATCATGATTGTTTAAAACAGAACATCAGTGAAAATACCTGTTGTTGAAACAAAGCGTTTGTGTACTTAGTTAACCTCGTCAACTTCCAGCTTCCATTTGCCAATTAAAAACCAAAGATGAGCTTTATACTTAGTTAACCTCGATCAGTAAAGAAGCAATTATTTTGATTATTGATTATGTGTTGGTTTACATAGGTGTCATGCAGAGGAGCAGAATACGGCACACAAGGACAGGCATCCGGCCAACACAAAACAGAAGCATGCATTTCAAAGAGTATGTAGGCAAATTTTATTTCTTGGCTTGATTTTTTTCTCTCTTTCAATCAAATAAGTTGACAACTTGCTTATATTCAATAGATGTATGATGGATCAATATACTAACCATAGTGGCTAACTGTCCTGACAGATGGAGGTAGAACCTCTTCCGGAGACTGACGATGGAGACCCGACAATGGAAAGGAAGTATTTTGACGGCAGGATCGATTTCTTGAAGTACTGCCAAGACAATCAATTTCAGTTTGATACCCTTCGGCGGGCAAAGCACTCTACAATGATGATTCTGTATTATCTACACAATTCGACCTGCTCTGCTTGCCATCGTGCTGTGGATCAATGCTTGGTGTGGCGGTGTCTAGAGTGCCTGGGCTGCACCTTTTGTGATCAATGCTATAAACAGAATGGTCAAAGTTTGCATAGTCATGAATTAAGGCAGATTCACATGCAGAAGCACACTCTACAGGTACCCCTTTTAAATTAGCAACTGGACCTTCTAAATATCTTGTTGTGAAGTTTTTAATCTCTGCAGCGGCTACTGGCATTCTTTTGTTTTGGTGTTCTTTTCATAAGAGATAATTTTGGGCATCGTTGGCAGATCTCATGTGTACACCATCATTCTTAGAAACAAAACTTTGCTCAAATGATTTTTTTATATGTGAAATTTGCAGTGGTTCTATAGTGTGAAGGTGTTCGTCTTTCTGGGCTTTCCGTACATGATAATTCTGTGTTTTTATGAATCTTGTGCATGTTTCCAAAGCAGGATTACATTGATGGCCTTGTGCATGCTTCGAGGTGCTATGATCCACGTAACTGCACCCATCCAGTTTGTTTAAACCTGAAGAGATTGTTCTTCCATGGTGTACGATGTGAGATCCGTGCCCGTAATTGGAGTGGTTGCATTAAGTGTGTTTTTATGTGGAAACTTCTGCTCTTCCACTCAAAAGATTGCAACGATGTAGACTGTCCGGTTCCTAGATGCAGGTAAAACCATGGCTCATCTGAACTATTCAGCACTTCGCTCTTGAAACGCATCTGCATTGCTTGACAGGCCCTGTTTAATCCGTTTGCTCACCCACAAGTGTTTTGTCGTCCCTGTAGGGATATAAAGGCATGCATAGCTGAAAAGTTGAAGCTTGTTGGCCCTGTGTTGTAGCAGGCCATCTGGTCAGAAGCCGTCTTGTATAATCTCTGGATTTCCCCCCCTCCTTAACCAGTAAAATTTGTCGATGAAAATGCAATAAACTGCGGTTGGCCATCGCTGGTGGATGGAACTGCAAGGTAAATAAAGTGGTGGCTTAGTGCTGCTGGTGAGGTCGCCGGCTTCATCGGAGTCATTTGTTCCGTCGGTTTCCCTGGCATTGGTAGAAGGAAGGTGGCTACTGTGTGCTCTGCGCTGTGCTTTGTGTTGCTACATATGAAGCATGGCCTGGAGTCTGTCTGATTTCCTCCCATGTCACCGAGAGTTTCACCAACGGAAGCTTACATAGGCAATCTGACGTTGGTTTTAGTGTCCGTACATACCATGTACATATAGTCTGTCTGTCTCTGCGATTCATAGATGTACCAACAGAAATAGGTGGTTTGGATTTTAAATTTCCTCATTGTCAAAGTTTTGTTCCAGAATGTGTCGAACAAGGCCACATTTTTGTTAAAGTGTTGCAGTGCTGTGGCGTTTTCCAAAATTCAATGAATGTGTATAGTCACCCTTTATCTGTTCACGGATAGTCTGACTATCATGAGAAGCATGAATGTGTTTTAACCATTTGTAGATTGTAAATACTCTACGACCTACAAATGGTTATATATAATCATGCTTCTCATTATTTTTTTTCCCAAAATGAAATTTATTTTTTCTCTAGGTGATGCACCTCACGCGATGAGCCGTACTGGTGGCAGTTGTATGGTGACCAAGAATTAGATAAGAATTTTAGCTGGCTTCCATTCGCCTCCCACATCTGATCGCCTTTTCGATCGGTCTTTCAGTGCTAAACCTAGAGGATCGATCAAGTCAATCTCACAAAAACAACAGAAGGAAAACGACGATTATTAGCTGTCCGTCACTTTGATTCGATTTGCATCCTCATGCATGGCTAATAACTGTGTTCTTTGATTAGCAGCTGATTAATGAAAGGATCAAGATGTTCAAGAGAGGGTGAATTGAACTCATTTAAATTTCTAAACAATATTAAAACCTAACAAGAGCCAATTAACCCCTAGTGCTTTTCCAAATATGTCCTAGCTAAACAAGCAAGGCATGACAACGAAAGCGGTAAAGCTCTATGAAATTCTAGTCAAGCAACAAGAAGGTAATGCAGAATGTAATGCTTGAATGTAATTGCAATAAGTAAAGAGGAGGAGGCAAAGGAAATTTGACACGACGACTTTTTGTCGAGGTATCGAGGAGTCGACACTCCCCCTAGTCCTCGTTGGAGCACCGCGCACGGTATCGCTCCCCCTTAGTTCGCGCAAGGACTAAGTGCTCTCTACGGGCTGATTCTTTGCCACTTCGGCTCGGTGAATCGTCCACAACCGATCACAACGTCGATGGAGAAGGGCCGCCGACAATCCTCCGGTGATCACCTTCCTCCTAGCACCACCAGACCGTCTAGGTGATGTCGATCACCAAGAGTAACAAGCCTTGATCTTCACTTGACTCACTCAAGCTTCAACACTAAAGGATGCACACTTGAACTCTTGGATGAACTAGGGGAGAGGATGGATGGATTCGCGAATCGATCTCTCACTCTAGGGCTCTTACTCTCTTCCCAACCTTCTCAACAAACTCAGCAACTGAAATGAGTAAAGACAAGGTGGGAGATAAGTGTGAGGAGCTATAAATAGCCCTCAAGAAAACTGCCTCGGGCTGGCTCTTTAAGTTGGCGACGGACGCTCCGACGCCTAGGTGACGGACGGTCCGTCGCCCTGCCCAACGGCTACTTCTGCACATTGTTTTGGGCGACAGACGCTCCTGCGCAGTCCGACGGACGCTGAGGCATCAGCGTCTGACGCCCTCTTTCGTTTTGCACTGAAAACAGGCCCACTGGAAGGCCGATAGACGCTACCCTAGTGTCCGACGCATAGGCGACGGACAGCGTCCGACGCCCTCTGAAACTCAGGGGCTCAAACTGGGTGGGCGACGGACGCTACGTCATCCTGACATCAGCGTCCGACGCCATCGTCCGACGCGACGGACAACGTCTGGCGCCTCCAGACTCAGCGTTCGACGCCCAGTAAACTTCTTTTTCAACTCCGGTTTTCGTCGTGATGAATTCGGAAGAAGTTCTTGGCTATCTTACGTTCACCATAGGCTTGCTTAGAGCTAAGGAAGTCAAGTGTGCACCACACCTAAGTTAAGCTACTAGTCTCAACCCCTCTTGATAGTACGGTCAAAGATCAAATAGAAGCACTATCTATTTCTAAGTGCCCTTCATCACCTTATGGCACTTAGCCTATCATTCTAGGGTTTTCATCATGTCTCTTTGAAATCCGAAACGATATCCATCTTGAGATCTAAGTGATGACCATTCATGCCCATTCATGTTGATCACTATGGCTAAGCTACGCATAGCCTCTGCAAAACACACGTTAGCCATAATAATCGCTAATTGTCGTTAATCACCGAAACCAACTAGGGCCATGATTCTTCAATCTCCCCCTTTTTGGTGATTGACGACAATAACTCCTCGAGTATGGATATAAGAGTGAAAGGTTAGGATTTGGGTGACTTGGAATGGTTGAGCAAGGGTTAGTGAATTTGTAATGAAGCAAACTTGCTCACCCAAACCAAATCACAAACATGGTACTCATGAATATGAATATTAAGCGAAGAACCTCATGATATTCTCAACCATATATCGGAGTAAGATGCGGAAGCTCAATTACCATTATATCATAGAGACATATCATGAACAAGAGACAACTCACACCATATATTAGTGAAAAACAAGAGTATGTCTCACAAGCACAAGTATCTCGCAAGCATCATTCAACACACATATACACAAATGCAATAGAATAGATATGATGACATGAGTACGGGGGATTAAAGACACACAAAGAAACAAATCCCTCCCCTATCTCTATACTCGACCCTCTCTCCCCCTTTGGCATCGAGCACCGACAACTAAGCATCCGGGGCTGGAGAAGAAGGCGAAGAAGCTGCAGCCTGATGATCGAGCATGATGAATTCATGAAGATCTGACTCGTCGGACTCAACATCCGCCTCGGCCGCTGCAGGTGTAGGCGCAGCTGGGGTGACCTCCGGAGCTGACCCTGGAAGCTCTGGAGCTGTTGACTAAACTAGCTCCCCCTGAGGCTCAGCTGGTGCCTCTGATGGTCCTGCCTCTGACGTAACGGGTCTGGGAGCCCGACGAGTGAAGACTCAAGGCGGTGGAGGAGTAGATACTGCCAAAGTGACCAGAGATACGACTGCCACAAGCTCTGCTGGCTGGGACTGAGGTGGAGTAGATACTGCCACTGTAACGGCCTCGTCCTGCTCCTGTGTCTGAACTGGGGCCTCGGGCTCAACTGCCTCAACTGCTACTGAGATCGTATCTGTCTAAACTGCAGCTGGAGGAGTGGTGACTGTCTGCGTGGACTGGTCTGGTGCGATCTCCGACGAGACAACTGAAAAAAGGTAAGTGCCCGTCGCCGAAAGATCCACCTCAACCTCTGGAGCGCGTGTGTCTAGCTGAGAGGCTTCGGGAGAGTCATCTCCTGTGATCTCCAAGTAAGATGCTGAGAGGTCACGCGAGGCCTCTGCAATGGTGGTTCCTCGGATATGTGTGAAGCCTGTATGAAGCTCATCGGGCGAAACCAACCATGAGGACACCTGGGTCCTCGAAGACTGACACTCTGGAGAGGCAGGTGCCTGGAAGGGTGGAGCGACTGGTGCCTGACTTTGCTGTCCTCCTGACGGTAACGCTGGAGTCGGTACCACGACCACTGACGGCTGCTGCTGAGAGACCCCGGACATCTGAAGCTGTGGAGTGACGGTCAGTCTGGAGGTCGAGCCAAGGAGACGCTCAAGAAGCATAGTCTGAATCTTCTGAATTTCAGCTTGCTGCATCTGATAAGCTAGGAACTGACGCTGAAACTCATCCTGCCAGGCCTGAGTCTGAGCCTGAGCCGCAAGCTGCTGAGCTGTGAGTCTCCGAACATCTGCAGCCTGCCGCCTCTGCTCCTCTGCCTGTCGTGAGTGCTCCTCCTGCCTCCTCGTAAGTAGGGAAAGAATAGTGGCCTCTGAGGTGCCTGAAACTAGAGCTGGAGCTGAAGCTGGAGCTGACCCTCCTGCCTCATGATCATGAAACATCGGTGCGTAATCGGGCATGGGCCTGTAGTCCTCATCAGAGCTGTCAGAGTCTAGGTCCTCTCTGTAGGCAGCCTCGATGGCGGTGTCAATCTGAGCATCAAGATCCGCAAGCTCTGCCTGGGCGATCTGCTCAACTGAGGCGTCAGTGTCCTGTGCCGACTGAGGTGGCACACCTGCCTGTCTGGTGACTGGTCGGTATGTTGTGCTGGGGCGAGGCAGGTTCCCGTGGATGACCAACGGGCTCATCGAGTAGACGGGGAACTCAGTAGATGACCTGGTAAGAGTGACACGTAGAGATCCAGATCGAGTCGTGGCCACTACTAGGTATGAAATCCAATGTGCAAACTGTAGCTGCCAGTGTCCTCTGAACCCTGCAGCGATGATGTCCTCAAGCTCACTGACTATCAAATCCCAAAGATCAAACTTCCCCTGCCGGATGATATGAGCAAGTAGCCATAGCTGAAGACGGGTAATAGTGTCCCACGCTCCAATCCGGGGAAGAATGGTACGTCTGAGTACCTCATGAAGAATCCGAGCAAGAGGTGTGAGGTCTCTCGGAGTGCGGCTCGAACCCTCGGTGAAAGGTAGCTGGAAACACGGCCTCACGTAATCTGTAGATGGCACTATTCCATCGTGAGGTCGGTGAGGTGCCTCCTGATCCCCATAGCACAAACTGTGAATCTTTGTAGAAGATGACTCAAAGTGGAATAGCTCTCTGAATCAAGCTGTTGTGATCCTGAAGTCATGACCTTTAAAGCCAAAGTGAAAGAACTCGTGGTTAGGGGAGATCCACAGAGATGCATAGAACTGATAGACCCAGTCCTTCTGATAAGCACCGGATCGTCCCATCAAATTAGTCAGGCCCTGAATATACTACAAGTTTTGGAGAATCTCTGGACCACCGACACCCTCTATGTGAGCAGGTGGGCAAACTCTGTGAGCCCTAAGAGGAGCGTCGGTCTCAACGTACGCTCTGTAGAAATCCTCGTGGATAGTGGTATAGAAGTCACGTCCAGCACGAGGGTCCCTCTGAGCGGGGAACCAAGACTGAAAGTCCACGAAGCGGAGTAGCTGGACCTGCTTGGCTGTGAGAACCCTGACCTGATGCCTCACTGGATCTGGTAGCTGAGGTCCGAGAGGACTAGGAGGAGCTCCAGAGCCTCTAGAACGTGTAACTCTGCGACTCATCAGCTCCCCAATCGAAGAGTGGCCCGCGGCCTCTGTCTGCTCAGTCTCTGGAACTGGCTCTGCCTCCTCTAGCTAAGTAGCCGCTGCGGGCTCTGTCTCTGGACGCGTAGGGGACTCACGACACGCTCCACGGCGAGGCGAGAGCCTCAAACCGACGCGATGTCCACCTCGCTCCGCGATCTCTGCGGCCTTTGCCACTGCAATTGCTGCTGCTGAATCTAGATCCATCAGTGGCCTCTTGCGCTTCTTGGAAATAACCTTTTGCTTGCCCCTTCCCCAATCAGTGGGTGGACGCGGTGGAGGTGGAGGGTCACCACCACTGCCGAGAACTGGACCGACGTTCTTCGTTCTTGCCATGGACATACACTGGATAAACAAACTGTCACTGTCAAGAGATCCTCAATTGTCAAATCACAACCTCACTGCCCACTGCCAACTGACAATCACTGAGCAACACAAGCAATCAAGATTGGCATGATGACCCTGGACTGTCCTTTTGAGGGTTCCTTACTCGTGGGCTTTGCCCTGAGTTTACTACCACTTCCTCACTGCCACAAACCCTGCTCGAATAGATAGATAGGGATATATAACATATAAGCATGTAGCTATAGAGGAGTGGGTCTATATAGAAGCATGAAAAAGATAAGAACGTAATCGAATCTGCCCAAACTATTACCTCTGTCCACGGTGACCAAGCCTAAAAAGAAAAGGTAAGTTCCTCGGTCGATGTCACTCCAATCCGCAGTCTTAGAGATCCAGGGAGGACCTCAGGGGAAACCTTGAAGAACACCCAAGCAAACACCGGGAGGGGGGGGGGGTCTCTGCTTGGTCAAAACACAGAGAGCAGAGGGGGAACTCCGGCGAGAGGTGACGACGGTGCTGGGCGCAAGACGGCGGCACCGAGAGGGTGGGAGGTGCGGCGACAACAAGAGCAGATGCGGCGGCGGCGCTGGGTGGGGCACGCCGGCGAGTAGTGGCGCATGCAATGTGAGATTGGCTCAGCGGGGGTTAGGGTTAGGAGAGGTCGGGCGGCGACGGCGTACGGATGAACTGAACCGACCGAGAGAGGGAGAGAACAGACGGGGATTTTTTAAAAAAATTTCAGCCTTAAGTTCGCGACGGACGCTCCGGATTGGAGCGACGGACGCTCCGTCGATGTGCGACGGACACTGGACAGCGTCCGACGGCATCGTCCGTCGGGCTTCCAGAATAGGTTTGAAACGCCCAAACGCATTGACCGCGTCGGACGCTCCGCGACGGACACTCCGCGACGGACGCTGGGGAGCGTCCGTCGTCCTGCAAACAGGCAACGTCCAGTCTCCAGACGATCGTGACGGACGCTGAGGCATTTGTCGTCGAGCGTCCGTCGGCAGCGTCCGACGCCCTTTAAAATAGAATTTTTCAAATTTGATTTTTGCATCTTTCTCCCAAACAAGTTCCAATCCAAATAAGATCCAAATAACACCTGATTGGACTTGATATGAGAACCACCTCTCAAACTCTCCTTTTCAAATAGTTTGCCATAGGCTTAGATTTAGTTTTAGCTCAAAATATTCGAATGGAAGCACCAAGGAGGCATCATATGGCCACAAGAGGGGGTAAAGAAGTGTATTGAGCTTGGAATGCTCCCCCTAAGTGGACGAACACGGAGGATGCTCAAACTTAACCAAAAAGAAATGGCAAACAACACATGCAAATGCAATGCATTACAAGAATTTGAATCTAGGTTGCTTGCAAGTTTAAACCATGAATTGGACTTCTTCACACATTCAAGAACGGTTATTCCAACCATGTTAGCCAAGCCTATGTGCAATACTAAATTAACATGATTAAATTACACGTGATGCTAGGTGGTTCACACAAGATCATTTTTTAGTGAAGTTTGCGTGATCAAGCACATTCAACTCGCTTCTCAACCTACAAAAGGTTGCTTCATCGAGAGGTTTAGTGAAGATATCCGCCAATTGATTTTCGCTAGAAACTCCCACTAGTGTAATATCTTTCCTAGCCACATGATCTCTAAGAAAGTGATGGCGAATATCAATGTGCTTGGTACGAGAGTGTTGAACCGGGTTATTTGCAAGCTTTACGGCGTTTTCATTATCACACAAAAGTGGAACATCTTTTAAAACCACGCCGTAATCAAGTAGTGTTTGGGACATGTATAAGATTTGTGCACAACTAGCTCCCATGGCTATGTATTCCGCCTCGGCGGTAGACAATGCCACACTATTTTGCTTCTTAGAGGATCAAGAAACAAGTGATCTTCCTAGCAGATGGCAACCGCCGGAGGTACTCTTCCTATCAACCTTACACCCGGCATAATCCGAATCGGAATAGCCACAAAGTAGGAAGGGAGCTCCTTTGGGATACCAAAGGCCAATGCTAGGGGTGTGCCTTATGTACCTAAGGATTCTTTTAACCGCACAAAGATGCGACTCCTTAGGGTTTGCTTGAAAACTAGCACACATACACACACTAAACATGATATCCGGCCTAGATGCGGTGAGGTAAAGTAAACTACCGATCATTGAGAGGTAAAGAGTTTGGTCTATTGATTTACCTCCCTCATCGAGATCGAGATGCCCATTGGTAGACATTGGGGTCTTGATTGGCTTGCAATCCTCCATCTTGAATTTCTTGAGCACATCATTAGTGTAATTCTCTTGAGATATGAAGGTGCCCTCCCTCAATTGCTTCACTTGGAAGCCAATGAAGAAGGTTAGCTCGCCAATCATCGACATCTCGAACTCCTTGGACATCAATGCACCAAATTCCTTGCTATGATCTTGGTTTGTTGACCCAAATATAATGTCATCGATATACACTTGGCAAACAAAGATCTCTCCATCTAGCACCTTGGTGAAGAGTGTGGTATCCACTTTCTCGATCTTGAAGCCCTTCTTGAGTAGGAAGTCTCTTAGCCTCTCATACTAAGCTCTTGGAGCTTGCTTCAATCCATAGAGTGCCTTGGACAACCTATACACATGATTAGGACAATTGGGGTCTTCAAACCCGAGAGGTTGTGAGACAAAAACAAGTTCATTGATGAAACCATTTAGAAAGGCACTCTTCACATCCATTTGAAAAAGTTTCATTTTGTGATGTGAAGCATATGCAAAAATGATACGAATGGCTTCTAGTCTTGCAACCGGTGCAAAGGTCTCCCCAAAATCCAAGCCTTCAACTTGGAAGAACCCCTTTGACACCAATCTTGCCTTGTTCCTCACAACCACACCTTGATCATCTTGCTTGTTCCTAAACACCCACTTGGTGCCAATGATTCTTGCTCCTTTGGGCTTTTCTACTAGTGTCCACACTTCGTTCCGGGTGAAGTTGTTCAACTCTTCATGCATGACGTTCACCCAATCCGGATCCGCAAGTGCATCCTCCACACTAGAAGGCTCAACAAAGGAAACAAAAGAGTGATGCTCAACATAAGAAGCAAATTTAGATCGAGTTGTTACCCCCCTTGATGGACTCCCTATGATGAGGTCTTGTGGATGAGATTGAAGCATAGGTGTAGATCTTCTATCAATCACTTGGGGAGGAGGTGGAGAGGGTACTTGATTTGCATCATCTTCAACTCCTTCCACCTCTAGTGGGTTGATTGCACCAACAGGCATATTCTTCATAGCCTCCCTCAAGGGTTCATCACCTACATCATCAAGATTCTCATGCTCTTCTTGAGAGCCATTAGTTTCATCAAACTCCAAGTCATATGTTTCTTCAACTAGGCCGGAGGCTTTGTTAAATACTCGATATGCCTTGGATTTAAGAGAATAACCAAGTAAGAAACCAATGTCACATCTCCTTTGGAACTTGCCCAAGTGTTGGCGCTTCTTGTAGATGTACACTTTGCATCAAAACACTCGGCAGAAAGATATATCTGGTTTCTTCCCATTCACAAGCTCATAGGGGGTCTTCTTGAGAATCCTTTGAACAAAGAGCCGCTTTGCCGCATAGCATGCGGTGTTGATTGCTGCGGCCCAAAACTTCTCGGGGGTGTTGTATTCATCAAGCATTGATCTTGCAAGAGTGATTAGTGTCTGGTTCTTCTCTCTCTACTACACCATTTTGTTGTGGGGTATAGGTGGTGGACACCTCATGCTTGATCCCAACTTCATCACAATAGTCTTCAATCTTGGTGTTCACAAACTCGGTCCCATTGTCACTTCTTATCTTCTTGATCTTCACATCAAACTCATTTTGGGCTCTAGTTGCAAACTTCTTGAATATTGATTGAGTCTCTCCCTTGTCTTGAAGAAAGAACACCCAAGTGTACCTAGAGTAGTCATCAACTACCACAAAGCAAAAGAGATTGCCCCAAGGCTAGCATAGGTGGTAGGTCCAAATAGATCCATGTGGAGTAGCTATAGGACTCTTGAGGTTGACATGAAGGCTTTGGTTGGATGTGTGTTGACCACTTGCTTGCCGGCTTGACATGCACTACACAATTTGTCCTTCTCAAACACCACATCCTTCACTCCTCTAACCATCTCCTTATTGACAAGCTTCTTCAAAGTTGACATTCCCACATGTGCTAATCTTCTATGTCATAGCCAACCCAAAGAACTCTTGGAGAATAAACATATTTGCAAACTAGCTTCATTTGAGGTGAAATCCACTAAGTAGAGATTGTTGTGCCGAAACCCTTTGAATATCAATGATGAATCTTCCATCTTGGTCACAACTACGTCATTTGGAGTGAAGAGACATTGGAAACCAAGATCACATAGTTGTCCCACTGATAGCAAGTTGAAGCTCAAAGATTGCACTAGCAAGACATTTGATATTGATTGATCTTGGGAGATTGCCACTTTGCCTAGGCCTTGCACTTTGCCTTTTGAATTGTCCCCAAAGGTAATCTTGTCTTGTCCTTCACAATCTTTCTCAAGTGTGGTGAACATCCGGGAGTCACCGGTCATATGTTGAGTGCATCCACTATCTATCACCCAATTACTTCCACCGGTCTTGTAGTTCACCTACACACACAAGAGATGAAGCTTTTTGTTTAGGCACCCATTGAGTATGGGAGCTCATTGCTTTCTCTAGTAATGACTTAGCCACCCAAAGTGTCCTTGGTCTGTTCTTGTTGGGTGGTCCTAAGAACACAACAAGTGGCTTGCCCTTGACATCCTTGTTGATGATATAGTGAGCATTGTATGCAAAAGGCCTAGTGTGCTTGGGCAAGGGTTGTGGAGGTGGAGTCACATAATTGTGAGAAAAGTGTCCTTGATTCCCACACTCAAAGCATGTCTTCATCTTTGGCTTTGGCTTTTCTTGATAGAAGTACTTGACTTGTTGTTGATATCGAGCTTTGGCTTTAGCTTTGGTCTTCTTCACTTGAGCGGACTTGTAGCCAAGACCGGCTTTGTCATTCTTCATGATAGTGTTCATAAGAAGCTCACTTTGAAGATTGTGGCCCTTAGTGAACCTCTCCATTCCAATGGCTAGATGGTTCTTATCATTCTTTAGCCTCTTGTTCTCTTCTCTAAGCATATCAACTTCAAGTGCCACATTATAGTCTTCATCTTGTGACTCAATCACAATTGACTTGGTTGACTTGAGCTTGATAAGATCTTGCTTGAGCTTTTCATTCTCATTCTTGATCTTCATATATTCATTGTAGTTATCCGCCACAACCACTTGCTTGCCTTTGCACTTAGGCTCTTGCTCAATGGGCTCAACAATTAAATCATCACAAGAAGTGCCAATGTAAATCTTGACAATGGGGTTAGCAACAATAGGCAAAGCATCCTCAAGACATTCATTAGCTATAAGGAGAGTATCATAGTTCATCTTTACTTCGGTGTACTCATCCTTAAGCTTGATGTATTTTTCTCTAAGCTCTTGTGATGTCCTCTCTAGCTTATCATGTTTCTCTTTTAGCTCTTTTAGAGAGGATTTGAGCTCCCTAGCATGTGAGGATAAGGATTTGTTTTCACTAATTAGCTCATCACTAGCATTGGATGTTGTTTCAAGTTTCTCTTGCAAGTCATCATTTTATTTTTCAAGCTCTTCATTTTTAGCTTGCTCCTTCTTCACAATTTTAGTATACTTAGTGAGCAATTTTATGAGTTCATCATAAGAAGGAGCTTTGTATACTTTTTCACTTTCACTACCACTATCATCACTATCCTCTACTTTGGATTGTACCTTCCGGTCACCCTTAGCCATAAGGTATAGGTGTGTAGAGGATGTAGTGGAGGAAGATGGTGGTGGTGGAGGAGGAGGCAATGAAGTCCCAATGACTAGAGCGACCATCTTGTCATCTTCACTTTCATCATCGGATGACTCACTTGAGTCTTCGATGTCGGTTAACCAATCACCAACAATGTATGCCTTGCCATCGTTCTTCTTGTGGTGTTGGAACCTCTTCTTCTTGAAGCCTTCTTTCTTCTTGTGGGGCTTCTCATCTTCGCTTGACTCATCTTTTTGCTCTTTGCCATTCTTGTACTTCTTATTGTACTTGTCCTTCTTGGGCTTGGTACAATGGTGAGCTAGATGGCCAAGATCACCACAATTGAAGCAATCCATTTCCGACAATGGCTTCCTCTTGTTGCTAGTGAAAAACTTCTTCTTTCTTGAATCAAACTTGACACCACTCTTGTTTAGCTTCTTTAGCATCTTGGTGGTCTTCTTCACCATTAGAGCAATGTTGGAGTCATCATCTTCACTTGAGCTATAATACTCCATCTTTGACTTGCCCGAGTCATGGCTAGCTTTGAAGGCCAAGTCTTTCTTCTTGGTGGATGGTGAAACTTCTTCTTCTTTATTGATGTGCATGTACATCTCATGTGCATTGATCTTTCCCAATACTTGTGTTGATGTATATTTGGAAAGATCACCTTGATGCAACACCGTCACAATGTTGGCATACTTGCCAATAGGAAGCACACAAAGAATCTTCCTCACAACATCGACTTCATCCATTTTCTTTAACCCAAGTGCATTCAATTCTTCTACAAAAACATTTAAGCGTGAGTACATTTCATTTGCATTTTCATGAGCAAGCATGGTAAAAGCATTCATCTTATTCATGACTAAGTGATATCGCTCTTCCCGCTCGCTCTTTGTGCCCTCATGAAGAGCACAAATGTTCTTCCACAACTCATGTGCGGTCTTTGAGGTTCGCACACAGTTGAACACATCTTTGCCAATGCCCCTAAAGAGAGTGTTCCGGGCTTTGGCATTCCACTTCTCATAGTGGACCCCATCACCGAATGGTTCTCCGTCATAGGCTGCAAAACCATCGGTGGCGGCTTTGAGCACACCAACATCTAAGGCTTTGAGGTAAGCCTTCATACGCACTTTCCAATATGGAAAGTCGTCTCCATCAAACATGGGCGACGGTCCATCCCCATGGGACATCTTGCTCTAGGCGGTTAAGCCTAAATTAGAGCAACCTTGCTCCGATACCAATTGAAAGGATCAAGATGCCCAGAGGGGGGGGGGTGAATTGGGCTCTTTTAAATTTTTAAGCAATATTAAAACCTAACAAGAGCCAATTAACCCCCTAGTGCTTTCCCAAGTGTGTACTAGCTAAACAAGCAAGGCATGACAACGAAAGCGGTAAAGCCCCATGCAATTCTAGTCAAGCAACAAGAAGGTAATGCGGAATGTAATGCTTGAATGTAATTGCAATAAGTAAAAAGGAGGAGGCAAAGGAAATTTGACACGACGACTTTTTGCCGAGGTATCGAGGAGTTGACACTCCCCCCTAGTCCTCGTTGGAGCACCGCGCACGGTATCGCTCGCCCTTAGTCCGCGTAAGCACTAGTACTCTCTACGGGCTGATTCTTTGCCACTCCGGCTCGGTGAATCGCCCACAACCAATCACAACGTCGATGGAGAAGGGCCGCCGACAATCCTCCGGCGATCACCTTCCTCCTAGCACCACCGAACCGTCTAGGTGATGTCGATCACCAAGAGTAACAAGCCTTGATCTTCATTTGACTCACCCAAGCTTCACAACTAAAGGATGCACACTTGAACTCTTGGATGAACTAGAGGAGAGGATGGATGGATTCGCGAATCGATCTCTCACTCTAGGGCTCTTACTCTCTTTCCAACCTTCTCAACAAACTCAACAACTGAAATGAGCAAAGTCAAGGTGGGAGATAAGTGTGAGGAGCTATAAATAGCCCTCAAGAAAACTGCTTCGGGCTGGCTCTTTAAGTTGGCGACGGACGCTCCGACGCCTAGGCGACGGACGGTCCGTCGCCCTGCCCAACGGCTAGTTCTGCACATTGTTTTGGGTGACGGACGCTCCTACGCAGTCCGACGGACGCTGAGGCATCAGCGTCCGACGCCCTTTTTCATTTTGCACTGAAAACAGGCCCACTGGAAGGCCGACGGACGCTACCCTAGCGTCCGACGCCTAGGCGACGGACAGCGTCCGACGCCCTCTGAAACTCAGGGGCTCAAACTGGGTGGCCGACGGATGCTTGTCATCCTGATGTTAGCGTCCGACGCGACGGATAGTGTCCGACGCCTCCAGACTCAGCGTCCGACGCCCAGTAAACTTGTTTTTCAACTCCGGTTTTCGTCGCGATGAATTCGGAAGAAGTTCTTGGCTATCTTACGGTCACCATAGGCTTGCTTAGAGCTAAGGAAGTCAAGTGTGCACCACACCTAAGTCATGAAGCTTTCCTAAGACAAGCTACTAGTCTCAACCCCTCTTGATAGTACGGTCAAAGATCAAATAGAAGCCCTATCTATTTCTAAGTGCTCTTTATCACCTTATGGCTAACTAAGTAGGGCCATGATTCTTCAATTAACAAGCAACCAAACTAAAGCAACACCATACTATATTATATATCTATCGTTTCACAATCACCTGAGCAGAGTTAGCTCTTTGGTCGCCAACGGCGAGGACTCAAATTCGACGCCGGCGCCGACTCCGACGCCGCACTGCTCCATCTGCCACCCCTGCCGTCCCAGGCTCATCTCCAGGCTAAGCGGCGCCGTCGCAGGCGGTAGTCCCAGTCCTAGTCCCAGCACCCTGATGCTGATGCCGCCGCCGCCGCCGTCCCTGCAGCAGTACTGTTGGTGGAGCCACTCCGAGCTGGTGGAGACCGTGTCGCCGCTGCTGCCGCTCGTGTTGTTCGGCGACGGTGGTCGCCGGCGTTGGACGCCGGCGGTGCCGCTTCCTGCTGCGTGGTCATGAGCCTCGTCCACGAGATGATGATGATGAACAGCGACGGCGGCGTCGTCTTCCCCGTGATGACGGCCGTCGACGTGTTCATCTCCTACCTTCAGTCCCTGCATGTACGTAGATACTGTACTGTAACAATCAATCATCCAAATACGTAGTTTATGGAAATAAATTGGATGGATACGGGTGCAACAGTTTTATCATGAGGTTCTGGGTAGTAGAGAAAATCGAACATCTAACCACAAGTACATGCTATTTGTATTAACTAACTTGTTGTGCATGCATGGGTGGAGTCCTGCACGACTCAAACCAAATATCCTTTTGATTAGATTGTTTGGCCACGTGTCAACCATCTAGACAGGGTCTCATGATAAAATTGGTGCAGTAGTGTTCATCCAATTTATTTCCGTAGTTTAGGTCTTTAGGCTGGGCATCTCGCTCGGCAGTCTACACGATGGAACTTTGAGTATAATATCATCGATTTTTATGGGCAAAAGAATATGTTAATTAAATAAAAATGATTTGGTATGGTTAAACAGTAAAGCAGCTGTAGTACTATACTACTATGTGGTAGCAACATTGAAGACATCTCTCCTCTTTGCATGTCTCTACATTTCTATTTATTTGAACTACTTTTAACTTATTTAAGTTTATTCTCTCTCTAAAAACATTCTTCAATCAGTCGGAATCAACTCACTGCGAGGAGTGCAGTGGTGGATCGATGCTGGCATCTATCACCATTGATTAGCTGCAGTTGCAGAGCACTGGCCTGATCTGAATTAAACAATGCATGCGTGCATACCGCCCAGACGGATCGATAGAGATCAGAAAATTATTGAATGTACTGGTGCGGTCGTGATCGGCGTTATAAATTCCATGCATGTATGAGTGCTTAAGATTTTTTTTTTTTAAAAAACGAGCTGATGTGTGTTGAAGATGTGCGGCGTGCAGCATAGCTAGACTGATACACACACATGAATGCAAGTGCAATACAGTATATTATACTGTACCTGCTGTCTTTGCTCCGTGGTGGTCGTCATCAAGAGGCCATTACTACCATCAGCTGGCTCGTCTGCAGCAGGCTCGATGAGGCCACCATTGCTGTAAGCTGCAGGTATGCTGCGGCATGGCGATGCCTGCAGCATGATCACTTCGTTGCTGCAGCTCTGCTGATGATGGCGCTGCACCTGGAGCTGCTGCTGCTGCTGCTGACCTTGGACGACTTGGATCCAAGCACAAGCGGCTGCTGCGGCGTCTTGATGATGATCCACCGCCTGCTTCTGCTCTCCTGGAGACCGTGACCTCCTGCATATATGCACGGTTAATTGCACACTGCAGGCCGGCCTCTCGCTCATGAGTATATATATTGATAAAGACCAGCATTATTTATTCCTTGTATCGTAATTCTTTCTACTTTATCTACATACAGTATTAATACGTACAAAGATACTCAGGTTTTCTTTCGTATTTGAGAAAAAAATAAATTTGTAAAATCAGAAGAACATGCATGGAGGAGTATGCTTTAATTTTTCACTGAATGCAGTCTCATCTCTCATGCATGTACGTACGTAGTCATGTTATGACCATGTTAATCAGTACTAATAATAAAGAGTAAAAACATGTATGCATGCAGCTCATATAAGATAGATTGATTGATTATATAACTTATTATACACAAGAAAGAAAGAAAGGAAGAAAGAAAGAAAGAAAGAGGTATCTAGCTAGGTGCAGTGCCGCCCGGGGGACAAAGCATCAGAAACCTGCCAAAGTATAGCAAGCTGCAGCGCTAGCTAGTGCTGCCAAGTGGCTTGTCCATACTCGCCACTACAAGCAGAAGCTAGTAGCTATTCGATAGATCGATCGATCGATCGTGTGGAGAGGAGACGGCCGGCCACGCGCGCCGCAGTGCACGCAGCACCAGCACGTACGACAGGCTAGCTAGCTTTCCCCGCGGTCAAGGCTAATCTCCTTGTCCTCTTGCGCCCGTCGCATGCTAGATTCCATCACCACCGGTGCAACACGTACGCCGGCCGGGCCAGCATCACCCGGTCCAGCACACAGCTGCATCACCCTGACAATTGATCGCTATGCATGCATGCGTGGATCTGATCTGAACAACATATCGTTCGTCGTCGATTGGTACAGTATCTATATCTTCTAGCCATGCATGCATCGATCCATGATCCACCTCCACCTGCAGATCATGCATATCGATCGGCCGGCCGGCCCACAGCCACAACCGGCTGTTAGACGATGCATGCGGCATGCCTAACCGTACGTATGTACCATATATATATATTATATAGCAGTGACAGACTGACAGTGAGGGCCCTGCTGCGCGCGCTGCTGCATGCATGCGTGCTGGCCTCTCCACGGCACTCTCTCAGAGAGTGATGAAACTAGCGCGCTAGACTGAAACGAACGAAGCATCGGCCGGCATGGACGCGTACGTGCAGTGCAGGCCGGGGCTTCAAAACTGCTTGCAGAGTTTAGTTTAGGTTAGGACCAGCAGCAGGAGGTAGGACCGATTGATCGAGCGAGGAGGCCCCGGAAAAAGAGTCTCCAACTGCATCATGACCATCTTCCTTCCTCAACTCAACTGCATGCATGATGCAGTACACTGTTTTGCATGCATGCATGCTGCTGTAAGCTAGAGTAGCTAATAAGGTAGTGGTATTCCTTTTATTTTTCTTTTCATACTCTCTCTGTTCCATAATAGAGAATAAAGAAAGACCTTATAACATTGAAAATTTATTTATTACCCCATAAAGAAAGGCACGCAGTATAGTAATGTTAATTTGACACTGTATTAACACACTATCCATCACTAACTTCGGCAAATTAATTTCTAGTATATGTGTGTGTCGTCTTATAATGGAATTTCTTTTGCCAAATCTCCTTTATTTAGTCGTCGTATGAATGAAATAGCTTTAACTGCCAACATAACTTACTATAACGCCTAGCGCCTAAGGCCTTTTGGAGAGAGAGAGAGAGAGAGAGAGAGAGAGAGAGAGAGAGAGAGAGAGAGAGCCTGTTGCTCTGCAACAAGTCGATCTGCATCATCATATCGGTGCGTGGATGGGAGCTTGAAATGACGAGCGTGTTGAAAATGGTTGCAAGAGAGGGGAGGTCGTACTTCCAGTTTCAGACGACGGCAGGCAGGCAGGCAGGCAGGCAGGCGTGGAGAAAACGTCACATATGCATGCACGTAGAACGACGTGGCCACTGGCCAGGCACGCATGCATGCTCTTTCTGATCAGAGTTTCAGAGATTGATCGAGATGTTAGTGGTAGGCCGGGGCACAGTCGAAATACAAAAGAAAAAGAAAGAGAGAAAATGCATCATGCGCTGATGCATGCATGAGTGTGATCGATCGATATGACAAAAATGTGATGGACAATTTCATTTCAAGCTGAAAAGGAGCTCATGATGATGGATGGATGGAATGAATATATAGAATGGCAGGAGAAAAAGGCTGCACAAACAGCTTGCGCATTGGGATCATCCCAAGCAGCCAGAGAAATGAGAAAACACAGCATTCTAAAGCCAGAGATGATGGATGGATCGTCAAAGACTCTGCTCTAGCAGCCACAGCGCTCCAACAGTGTCACTGCTAGTACACGGCTCATTTTTACAGTTGGCTTTAGAGACAGTCGATCGGTAGAGGCCGGTAAGAAACTGTCTCTAACTGGTACAGGAAGCACTGTAGCTATGACTAGCGAGAATTGGTGTATAGGTGCTACCACGATTTATTAGCTAGCTTTTTGGCTGGATGCAACTGGATCTGGGTCCATTTGGTTAGAACTTGGTCTGGGTGCTGATGAGATTGGTTGGATGGATGAAACATGCAGAAACAAGCTAAAAGTACTTCAAGCGAACAAAGTCGTCCTGGGCGTTACTTTCAACCGGTTAGAAATAGCTAGGGTCTAGATGTTATTGGGGCTTTCCAACTGATTGGGAATTAGGGATCTAGATGGCCAGGACTTGGTGGTTCTCACTGTTTTGAGTGGTCATGCTCTGGTTTGGTCACAGCTAGTTGATTTTCAACTAGGTTGTAACTGGTTGGAACCAAGTTACAACAACCAATTTGTGCCATGCTTAGGAGGCACAGGTCACATCGACCATGAGGGTGGACGTATTCTCTATATGAAATACGCATGGGTGTATTTTAGCCCCTCCCTCTCTCTCTCCATATATATGTTAAGCGACGAGCTTACCAAGGAGGACGAGGCCTAAAGGACACAAAAAGAAAGAAGAAAAACACCAAAGGAAGTTGCGGTAAACAACAAAGAAGAGGTGATCTCGATCAACTGCACGAAACCTGCCAAGACAAGGGCAAACCAGTCTCACCCAACAACGCGCTTGACCATTGATGCCGCACACACTCATGGTGCGACTAGGCCAGAAGCATGTCAACCTCCGGGACGAAGCATGTCCCCCAAATGAGGCTCATTACCAAGAAACTGGATTGACCCTCATGTTTTCCCCCAATGTCGTCTTAGGTGTTTTATTTGACCATTAGGAAAATTCCAGTTTCTAGTGGTGGCTAAAATAAAAGACGAGGAATGTCTCTTTTTATATGTTGTGTTTCCTAATGTTGAGGAACGATCGAATACTCCCTCCCTCTAGGAAGGATACAATTCTAGATCTAGTCCAAGCCAAACTATAACTATGATTAAGTTTATAAAAATAGCATCAATATTTATGACTTCATATAGATACAAATATTATGAAAATGTATTTTATGATGAATATAATTTATGTACTAGTATATTTAATATGTTTGATATTAGTATCTTTTTATATAAATTTAATCAAACTTAAGAAGGTTTGACTGAATACTGTTATAAAATTGTGCCCTTTTGAGAGGATAAAGGCAGAGAGGTTGCAAGAACTAGCTACTAAACTATATATCACGCTCCACTAGTAATGAAAATAAAACCTAGCTTAAACCAAATGACACACAGATAGAAGCCTAGATCACATACAGTCCAAACCGACTACTGTCATCGATCAACTAAAATAATGCAGTCAAATTCCTCTAGATCCTGGCATCACAATTGAATTGATTAGTAGTTTCCATATGTATCCATATCCCCATAACACAGAGAGGGCATGCATCCATATGCAGGATTTATACAAATAAAGATCACAGTGGCGTCCATATGAACCCTCCAAATGCAGCAAAGTAGCTGCATGCAGACATGCAGAGACACAAAGACCAAGAGAGATGGAACAAAACAATGAAAGCATGCGTCCATAAATTACTCATCGGTGGTACATACTAGAATAAATTAATCTGAGAAGAAATGCAGCAATGCAAACCTATCAGTATTGTTGTTGTTGAAGGTAGGGATGGTGTTGACTGAGTTGTTGCTGTTGAAAACATCAAAGCCACCCCCTTCAGCAACACCCGTTCTGAAAAGGACCATGTCTCTGGCATGGCCATGGCCTGAAACACACATCATACATGCATATATGTCTCATCACATTGCAGAACTACAAAAACACATATATAGATCACATACAGCGCCTGTGGTACAAACTCTGCCTCCATTCCAAAAACAGATATAAAATGCTAGAACAGTACCAAGTCAATCAGACGTTTGACTAAATTTATGTATAAAAACACAAACATTTATCATACTAAATATATAAGCGTCATTATATTTGTTATAAAAAAAATATATATTACATTATATATCTTTGGAGTCATCATACATGTTGATACTAGCTATTTTCTATAAATTCTTTTTGTTTGTGAGCATATTTTCTATAAATTCTATGAGTGTAGTAAAAGTTAAGGTAGTTTAACTTTGATATTGTTGGATCCATAATTGCATTATTTTTAGGACAGATGCAGTACAATATATATCTACTACTGTGCATGCATGCCAATAATTCAGCACTGTTTGTGACAAGACCTTGAATTGATGGACGACTCAGACCATTGGCAGAACATTATGATCTGTAGGCAATATGTGTTAATCCTTTACCTGCTACACATGATCTGTCTGTGCCCTTAACTGTTCTGTACATCTGCAGGGAAAAGAAAGAAAGAAAGAAAGAAAGAAAGAAAGAAAGAAAGAAACATATATTATTAAGAATTGCATGTTTATTCCTTGTGTGCCATATGGTTTAGTCTCGAAGCATGTGTAATAATGAAGTTAAATAGCCGTGTGATGCATGCATATTATAGTGTTTAAAACATATGGAGGACAATAGCTACGTGATATCAGCTAGTAGCAACAAGAAGACATCAAAACAAGTAAGCCGTACATGATACATGTCACATTTCTTTTTCAGTACTAGTCAACTGGTGATCAAGATGACTATCACGCACAGTGACATTATTTTGAGTGGATAAACATGCTGGTAAAAGAGGGAGGGAAGCTAGACTTGCCTGCAGGTGGCTCTTGACATGTGCAAGTGTAAGATCCTTCACGTTCATCAGTTCCAATACTGACTTTGGTGTTGCTC
The DNA here is from genome assembly GCA_022036555.1 of Microstegium vimineum. Classification (NCBI taxonomy): domain Eukaryota; kingdom Viridiplantae; phylum Streptophyta; class Magnoliopsida; order Poales; family Poaceae; genus Microstegium; species Microstegium vimineum. The sequence goes on along the minus strand of CM039129.1, from coordinate 38,788,397 downwards.
CTAGAAGATCAGCAAAAAACAAATCAAAGGAAGTTTCAGAACCAAGAATATGCACATGCATGCATGGAGGCAAAAATCAAACAGAATAAACTCAGCTTGCACAGAACCATATATGTAATAAATTGCAAGTATATATTATATTTTTGTTTGGATTGAGTGGATGATAACAAAAAGTTTAAGGATGAAACCTTGTTGAGAGTTAGACAGGGAAAGAAGAAAACTTTTTAGAAGATCTGAGTTATATGTTCTATATAAAATTTCCCTTGAAATCCTTAAACATATATAGGTGCAGCTAGATAGGAAAAAATAAAATAAAATGGATGATGCTTAAATTATCTTTAGTATGTTTATTGATCCTTTATTTAATTATATAGTCCTTCGCAAGGTGCCAAGAGGGAGTACCGTACAAAAAAAACTGTATGTAACTTAGATTTTGGCACTTATAGGTAAAAAAAAGAGAAGAGGACATCTTGAAGGACCGTAAAAAAGACTCATCTTTTCCTATTCAATCGTCACCCTATGATTGACAATAGTAAAATATAGTTACAACAAATAAAAGTATGTTATTAATTAAACAATTTTTTTTAGAATCAGGGAAACTTCAAGGAAAGTGCCACGTTCGATAAGAAGAACTCCAAGAGAATTAACAGAAAAGGCAAGATCAACAACGACGACAATCCCATGAAAGAATTATTCATGATTGGTGCTCTCAGTTTAACATACTCTCGTGGCCACCAAGGAGCTCGACGGCGTGCACGAAGTGCGCGTGCAGCGCGGTGGTCCACCGCATCCGTGGCGCCCTGGAACTTCTCCTGCCGCCGCCGGCGGTGGTGCCCGACGAGCTCTTCTTGAACCCGTGGGCCGTCTGGCTCGGCTGGTGCAGCCGGAGCCGCTGCACCTGGAGGTTGTGCTCCTGCACCGCCGCGCCATCCACCTTCTTCGCGGCCGCCGCCACCATGTCGTCGTCGAGCTCCAGCCTCGGCTCCGGCGGCATCTCGATGCCGCTGGCCGGTGGCGACGGAGTGCTTATGTGGAGGGAGAGATCAGGAACAACTGTCGTCGTCGTTGTCACACCCACGCTGCCAGTCGTGCTCATGGTAGCTAGCCACTGGGGTGCGCAGTGGGATCTGCTTGTTGCAACGACGCTGTCACGGTGAGCTGAGCTTCTTGGTTGTTCCAAGGAAGAAAAGCTTGCAGAAGAGGCAGTAGTGTAGTAGTGATTAGGTCATGAGTGGCATATCATTCTTGTTGTATGGGTGTTTGCGTTTGAGCGTGTGAATGAGGAAGGGAGAAAGAGAGGAGGGGATGGAGAGGGAGTTTGTAGTAGTGGAGAGCTAGAGAGAGAAAGATAGCTGATGCTATCCTAGCTACGAGCGATCGTACTGTAAAGACAGGGATGGTGATAGCTAGAGAGAGAGAGAGAAGATGGGATTAATGGCAGTGTCCCAGCTCCCAGGTAGCTAGGGGGATGAGAGAGAGAGTGAGAAACTTTAGGTGAAGATATATCATAGGAATAATAATTCCTAGAGAGAGAGAGAGAGAATGTAGTAGGATATAGTAGGATATGGCTCAGCAGGTTGCAGGTTGCATGAAATGGGAAAGGGGAGACAGAGAACGGTTGGGAGTGTGACATGCTCTAACGGATCTGACTGTGAGCGCCATGCATCTCACTGTGCACTATTTATTTCCCGTTTTCCATTGAATTGACCAAACTAGGGGCCTCTCATCCGATCCTCACACACAGTTTAGTTTTTTAAGGTCACCTTGGGGAGAGGACCTCCACCTGAATTTTTATTGCCTAAGACCTGCCCTCACTGTGCAGTTATAAAGTGTAAAGTACAATGTACATCTTTGATTATAAGTTCATTTTTCAGCGAAATAATATTACAAGATTCCTATTGCAAGTTTGTCCCCCCCCCCTACTAGATTTCTAGCATCTTATTTGTATATCATATATAGTTGTCTTCATTTTAGTCGTCTTTGTTGTCTTTGGCTAACTTTGCGTTTGGTATGGGCATCGGGTTACCAGGGGTTGCTGAAACCGTTATGTCTTAACGAACTCTATTCTGCTTAATGAAAAACGTGTCTTGTCTTGGTGTGATCGCAAAATAATGATGAATGCCATATGAGTCAGTTTGATATACCTCCATCTAGCAGTGATTTGGGTGGTGATTGAATAGAGAACGGTGGAGAGTGGTCTTCTTAGCTTAGTGTAAATGCACAAGTGCTTCTTGTCTACTAGAATTCAGTTGCATTTTAGCCATTTAAGCTCCACTAAATCCGCTCAAAGAAAGCTAGGAGCAGTTATATCAAATAGACCCTATATGTCAAGAAAAATATGCATGAATAGTTACACATGCTTGATATTAGTTCCGTAAACATTCAAGGTGTATTAGTGGATCACTATTTTTTAGTTAGTAGATGTTGTCCTTCATCAACTTATTAATAAGTTTCTGGCATAAGAATTCTCTCAAAGAAAGTTATACATGTAGTATTGGGTCTTGTTTAGTGGGGATTTCGGGAGGTGTGGTCTGAAACCCTAAAACATAGTTTTCGCTATATCTTTGATCATCCTCCTCATTGGTTGATTTTAGGCTATAGAGAGGAAAACTTCTTCATGCTATAGTGCCAATCAGTGTCAGTAAGTGTCTTTTTATGTGTAGTTGAAGCCAACCAGAGCCGTATTGAACAAACCCTTATTAGAACTGTCCTTGTTGAGAGTATCTTTCTTGTGCAGTAAAACCTCTAGGCTTGCTGTCAAGATGTGGATTGGATTCAACTATCTTGCCAGCAGGTAGCGGATGATGAGCTAGCTTGTAAAGGCACGAAAGCTAGAAAGGCTTGCATTATTATGCAAGTAAGAGCATCTCCAACAGCTCTACTGTACCCAATCCAACCATCATATTGGGGAAGTTAGCTCAAAAAACTTGCTCCAATAGTCTCCCATCCCATCCCCATGGTGATCACCAAAAGAAAACCCTAATTCCCAAATAGAGGGGGCGATGCAACTCCCCCAAAACTCACCCACATCCCAAATGTCAGGATTTCCTTCTCGCACCCCCGATGAATCTTACGTATGTGGCGAGATGTTGTTGCTCCCGGCGGACTCCAGCTTGCACCATAGATAGTGAGGGTGCTCTCGGTGGACAACACGGTGGTGGGGGTGGAGGTGCCTAAGATCATGCGTGGTGGCCGGTTCTGTCGTCGGTAGTGGAGGTACCTTAGCTCGTGTGGTGGACAACGTGCTTCCATCGTCGTCGGACGGAATCCGCATAGGGGCACGGCTAGAACGAAGTTGATATGGTCGTCATGGAGCCACTTTCCATAGAAGAAGCCAACCGAGGTCCAGCCCTGTTCGTTTGATTGTTTGGTGGCTGTTAAGCCGGTTGGTGTTGTTGTTTTGCTGTTTATTGTGAGACAAAAATACTGTTTCGGTGACTGATAAATTGACCGATAAGCCAAGCGAACAGGGTGCCTCAACCATGTCACGGCGGGGATGGGGATTGACCGGTGTTGGGGAAGATGCGACGGCCACCGAGAGAGCAAAGAAGGCAACCGGGTGGGTGGAGGGAGTGGCGTGGCATGCATGGGCGAAGAACCGATGGAAGAGAAAAAAGAAATGAATTTTTTGCTGACAAGTGGGACCAGTTGTATTGGGGTGGTACGGTGTTTTTGGTAATCTGCGGTAGTATCTTCTCCGATAATTACTATTGGGCTATCGTCATTATTAACTTATTGAGGGAGTTGGAGAGCTGCTAGCTGTCATAAATGTGGTCGACCAAAAGGTTGGCATACGTACGAGTACGAGAGCAAAAAGCGAGAAATTTAAGGGAAACAAAGCCAATGCATGCAAGTGAAGTGATGAAATGCTACCAGAATATATATATATATCTCCATTATTGTATCCATCTACAACAGTGGCGGAGCTAGAAGTATAACATAGGGGGGGCCATTTTGTTAATTGTAGTGGAAAAATAATGGTAGTATTTATAATTAAACACGATATACAAAATATAATTGGGGGCCATTTTGTTAATTGTAGTGGAAAAATAATGTTAGTATTTATAATTAAAACACAATATACAAAATACAATTTTGGGTCTTAGATCTAAAAACTTTACATATGTAAACGTACTATAGTGTTTCGTTTGTATTTGGTAATTATTGTCCAATCATGGAGTAACTAGGTTCAAAAGATTCATCTCAGAAATGCTAGACAAACAGTGCAATTAGTTATATTTTTTACCTATATTTAACGATTCATGTCTGAGTCCAAAGGTTCGATGTGATGAGGAATCCTGTAAAGTTTTAAAATTTAGAAGGGACCAGGACCTTGATAAGAAAATAGCCGACCATAAAAGGTTCTCTCAAAAGTAACATAAGATCTTTATTAACAACAAAACATTATTCAATTAGCTCTTATAGTAGGTATGTGTATATAGAAGAATAAACAAGTCTTAGACAACGACATAGAGAAGCATATTGTAGAAAGAAAAAAATACAGATGAGTACGAAGTAGAATAGGGTTAATTGAGTGGTGGAAGCACTACCACACTAGTACTACTTCTAGGGCTAGACGTTATTTGTCTTAGCCGATCACTACTACCCACTGCTAGGTGCTAGATGCTAATAGCATAGCTTAGGAAATGTTATAGCCTAATGCAAAACTAAACACGGACTTCACAACACACGGAGGGAAGGGGGGGCCATGACCCACTATGGCCCCCACGTAGCTCCGCCAGTGATCTGCAAGCATACATGCATATAGCTGCAGCATTAATTAATTTGTGCCCTAATCAAGCTGTGTAGCACAGCAGCTAATTATAAATGTCCATGCGCATTCAATTTTACGCTGATCAAGCTGCCAGCAGCTGACTTGCAGGTTGCAGCAATGGAGAGATCGAGTATCTGTAGCAGTGCGCTAGCTGCTCCGATCGATAGACAGACAGTACTAGCATATGTACAGTGGAATTGAACGCGAGGGTTAGCTATAGCTCGATCGATCACAGATGGGACTTGCATTGGGACAGCAGCACAGCACTAGTACTATGCTAGGGAAGTGGGGTTTGACGTGAGAGGTAAATTATTGAGCTGCAAAAGGGGTGCAGGAACCGAGAACGAAGATCCAATCCAACCAACAACGAAGATGTCATGACGACGAGCACAACAACAACGAGAAGGAACATCCATAGATCTATCATGCCTGGAGATTGGAGAAACGCCTGCAGGTCTCTGTGTCTGTCCATGCCTCCATGGCCTGGATAACTACCTGACAATGCATATGCCTTTGGAATCGCATGCAACTGCTTCTGCTGATCCATCGGTGATGACTGATGACCTTAATTAACTTTACTAATAAGTAATTAAGTATCATCGCACTGAAGCGCATTTGACAAACTGCATATTTCCCAACTGCATGAATGTATGCCAAGAAGAAATTAAATGCTGAAATGACAGGCAGATTAATGCATTATTTCCCAGTGCTAATAATCTATAGCTAGTATGATTCCATCTAATTCCTACCTAGAAAAAAGCTTATCGATGGATAAAATAAACTAGAATATATGTGTGTGTAGCCTGCAAACGAGCTTGGGAGTTCAACTTTTTTAGGACATATACAGTACTAATATATAATCTTCCTGCATGCCATGATGGCAAAATGGTTTGCTACTTTCTTATTCATTCAGAGACATCTATCCACATCTCCTCTATGAAACAACACAACTTTCTCTCTCTCTCTCACTCATTCTTCTCTGGTTAGCTACCACCCTTCAGCAGCATCAGCTCAGCTGAATGTTTCGGCATCTTTCGACTAAGATCGTGAGTGAAAGTCACTCCTGCTCCACTTCTCACATTTTCCATTTCAGGTGTAGTAGAAGGAGAACATCGACCACTGCACGATAAGGTGAGCAGCAAAATGTTTTTTGTACTACTTTTTCTTCAGGGTTAGTTCTTCGTTCTTAGCTTCCTTTATTTTGGTGATCTAATCTGATTTAGGTGCTGTTTGGATCCCATTGAATTATGAGAATTTGGGTAAAAAGAATCCTAACAGTTTTATTGGATTTCAAGATACTAAAAATATGTGAGTTGAAATCCCTGTAAAATATAGGCCGTTTGGATGAGATTAGAATGGTGAGATTTTTTTGTATCCGGATTTTCAAATCCGAAAGATTTAAAGGAGGGCCTTAATGAATTATATATAAGCTATAAGGTGAATATCTGAGACATGCTGTCCATGGCTAAGTGTCTAGAAGGAAGTAGACATGCACGGATAGCAACCTTTCAAAAGAATCATTATGTATCCATAATATATTTTTGGATTTCACTCATTCTTTCAAGGACGACAGTGATGCCATTTGGACTATATTTTAGCTCCCTAACTGGGATTGCATTTTGTGTGAGACAGGGCCATGCGCGGTGATGTAGAGAGGAATATTCCACATGATTGAAATGGAGGGACTTATATTTTTCTTATCATATATAGAACCTTGCATATGCCAGCATCAATTGCTAGGAATCTAAGCTAGTTGAGCTCTCTAGCTATGATGTGGAATTGTCTCCCGCATAGACCATTGACACGTTCTCTTGGGAAAATAAAATGTTCCGACTTGCAAGTTGTTTATTTGTAGTTATCTTTTCTACACATAAATTTACATAATATAATGTCATTGATATGTAGCATATCATTTATAATCTCTAAATGTTGTAAGGCGTAGTATAGTGGCTACAATTTTAAAAGATGGGCCGTGATATTAATTGGAGAGATGTTTTTTGTTTTACCATTCCAAATATTAATTGCTGGTTGTTTTTGGCCATGTAACTCTAAACCAAAAGTCTTTAACCACTAAACTATCAAGGATGGTCAAATTCGGCTATCTAGAAATGTTATTATGAAAGACGGAAAAATCATTGGCTTGTCAAACTCTCTATCAAGTCATGAAAAATGATCAACAAAAAAACAGAAATAAACCTACTATTGGTTTTGACGTAGAGTAACTCCCAATATAGGAGTAAAAACAAGACAAAATAAAAGAATAAAACATTAGTTATTTTGGGACTGATGTAGTATATATACTACATTGAGTGTAAATTGAGCTTAGCTTAGCTAATTAGATTCCTTGTGATGAAACCTTAAAGACCTAGGTTCAAGTCATCGACTTAACTTGTGTACTCGTATTCTTTTGGATTCACTATTCTTTCTTCAGTGGTAGGCAATGGGTCTATCGTGACAATGAGGCTAGTGGTGACTTCTTCAATCTCGAGATTTGCTAGGTGCTCATAGGAGTAGAATATGTGTGTGCTTATATGTGAGAGTGCATTTATACTACAGTTCGTAGAAAAATAGTACATTGCATTAACTGATTAAAGTAAATTTATGTGAGGGCGGACTAGCATGGAAAACTAAGAAAAGGGTGCATTGAAGTTGTAAATAGACTTATTAGTTTAGTGTGTTTGGGGGAAAGCGATTAATTCATATGTAGGATCGGAGAGAGGAAGAACAATTTACTAGTATTAAACAAGCTAAGCGGATTGCAATGTCTTATTACTTTGTTGTTGCTTCTGTCACATTTGGGAGGAAGAAACAAACAAATCTAACAATTAGGAGTTGAGCATGCATGGACGGAGTAGCTAGCTAGGAGACAAGTTTTGAGATCCACTATGCATTTGGTGAATAAATAATGCTTGTTTGATTGAAAAGGGGCACTCTATCTTAGCTAGCTAGCTGGGGCTTTTGGTCTCTTGCATATATACAAGGAATAAAAGAAGAAAGGGATGTGCCAACCCCCAGGTGGGACGTGCTGCAACAAGTTGAAATTGACACACAGAGAGAGAATATAATATAATGGAGGGCTTCACCGTCGTGATGCAAATGGAGCAAGACTAGTAGTGAATGACTGAATGAAGTTGCTAGCCATGAGCACTAAGCTAAATCCTTGGGAGCATGCAACAATCTCACCAGACAAGATGCTCCATCTTGATTGGAAGCATACTCTTGGAGCCTTGTTGGTGGTGATGAATTGTCACTTTTTTTATGTTGTGGATGGATGTGGATTGCATCCACGGCTGCACAATTGAAGTATGCAATTATACATAGTTGGGTATTCCCCTGAATACAGGGAATATCCTTTTTGCATCCACCCATGTAGGCCAGACCATGTGCCTTTAACAACCACTACCGGACTCTGGTCCTTTGCCGAGTGCCTACAGCACTCGGCAAACACCTGAAAACACTCGGTAAATATGTAGTTTGCTGAGTGTCCGATAGAAAGCACTCGACAAACCTTTAGACACTCGACAAAGAAGGTGTTTCCGGTAGTGAACGTTATATATTCATTTAATGATAGATGACGTGTCTGTCGACAATAAAACGTTTGTAGTGATTCGAGATTTGTTGGTCCATCTTAATGCCTCTGTCCACTCATAGTGGTAGCTAGGATGTACATGGCTATGTTCATATAGTTAAATGTGTGCCTGCATATATGAGCGTTTGTGTGACAGTACTTCGCAAAATAAAATAATGGAACATGGCATTGGAGACTAGGGTAATCCGAACCTATTATTTTCCCCTTTGGGGCAAACAATCCTACAAATTAGGATTATCTGAGTAGTAACTAGTACTAGATTGTAGCATGCACTTTTTATGATAAATATGAGTGCCCTTATGCAAGCCATTTCTTAAAAAATTATAAGAATTGTAGTATTAAATGCTTTTTAATACTAGTATTAAACGATTCATGAATAGAGTTATACAACATTCCAAAAGTATTTTTCAAAATGACGGTAACACTACTCTAGAAACTCAAATCAGTGCCGGTTCAAAACCCCCCTTCAGTGACGGTTTTTGAACCGGCACAACCACTTCGCTGCCGGTTATGCCAAACCGGTAGTGACGACTCAAGCATCACTGCCGGTTCGTGTTACAAACCGGCAGTGATGCTTGAGCCATCACTGCCGGTTCATTTAGCCAACCGGCATTGTATGTTTTATATCATTGCTGGTTCTAATTGATCCGTCAGTGATTTAATTTTTACAATTTGCATTTTAATAATTGTTTTGAAGTAATAAACAAACCATTTGATATCAATGTGAAGGTGTCAATCTTATTAAAAAACCATCAATATTTATATTACAAAAACCATCAACATTTATATTACTGAAATTCATAGAAGTGTCAATCTTTGTACAATACAATAGTTCAACGATTAGTACTACCAATTCGGAGAAGTGTAAGTCACCTATCTTGTAACCAAAAACCTTATCGATGAACAACAACGTATTAAATAGTGCACTCTCAGTTGCTTCACACTTACGAGCACATGGTGTACTAACAACAGTTAACGGTGGTCGAGTAGTTGGTGGGTTTCCCTTCTTAGTCGTAACCAACTTTGCTTGAAATCCTGCAGTAGTTAGTGTTGGCTCTTTATCAACATATTGCCAGTCATAACCCAATGCATACATTACTTCGTTCAGAATGGCTTCAAAACTACACCATGCGTAGGTCATGTCATACTCCCCTACCTATAAGTATAAGGTTAATTATGAGAGCAATATTGACAACATATAACAACAAATCTAGGTATAAACTATGATTCTTAAACTTACCATTGGCGAGTTCTGAGCCATTCATGCATGGAAACCCCGAAGATCATGATACATGTTGTGATTAATAGCTTCAATCTTCACTGATGACAGAGTAGGAAGTATGATCCCATTTCTTGAGAGCGTGACAGCACAAGCAAAGACAACATACTTAATAACAAGATCACGCTTGGGTGTCTGTATTCCCACCTCTGAGATTTCTAACACATTGCGCCCGCCAACACCACCGCGGCCACGACCACTACCACGACCACAGCCATGACCATGACCGTGACCATGACCCATTCTAACGGCAATTGAAAATGAAATACGACATTGGAGTTGTGGACCATTGTTTACACGATTAATCTGAACATCCACATTACCAACCCCAAAATAGGCAAGTGTTCCTTTAAGCCAATTGTAGGATCTGAGGAAGGGTAAATAGCCTAGAAGGGGGGGGGGTGAATAGGCCTGTCAAAAATCTCTTCAAGCAGATGTTAGTACCAAGGGCGGCACTGCCGACCTATGAAAACTGAGCACATTGAAATGAGGTTTGGCAGGGAGATACTATGCACCAAGATGAGTCCTTCCCTGCAATTTCAATACAAGAACCAGCTCGAAGACTGGTTACCACAGATATGATTCTTTTCCTAAAATCAACAACACAAACCCTAGCACAAGATATATTGCAAGAAGTAAACCCTAGGGGACCAGCACACAAGACACGATGATTTATCCTGTGGTTCAGCTCGCCACTAAGGCTTGCCTAAGTCCACATTGTTGAGGTGCCACAAAGGCTAGGAGCTTTGCAACTCCAACTCAATCTCAAGTCAAGGAAGTGAATCCTTGAGATGAGGGGTAATACCTTAGCTTCACAAGTCGATTACAAACCTCCCTAGGCTGCCACAAGGGAGGGACAAGCTCTAGGGCGACGCCTAGCCGGCTAGGAGCAAGCTTCAAGGGTAACAAACCCTAGCACCGCCGGCCAAACGTGAACCACAAGCTCTTAGACTTTGGGAAGTAGTAGATCCGCTCTCTAGGAGTGTTTTGCTGCCTTTTCCCTTAAGAATCTATGGTTGGAAGTGTGGGATTGCTTGGAGGGTGAAGGTCAACAATGGAGTGAGAGAGAGAGGGAGAGAGAGCTCTGTTTGCAACGGTCTGATTTCGAGGAAGACGAAGGGGTACTGAACTGGTGAGGTGGAGACCTTTCCAGCCACTATTTATAGTCTGGAAAAACTGCTGGGAAGGGAGGTCGGCACTGCCGACCTGGTACAGAGAGCCTACTAGATATGAGATTTGGATATGTCTCTGGGCTAGCTGAGAGTATGTTATTGGTAAAGATTGAGCATGTGATTCACATCTGACCATAACAGTACTAGAACCCCCCTTAATAGTACGACATCCCTATACTCAAATTCAAACCATAAATGAATTTAAACCTTTGATGAGTAGAGAAGCCTTCATAAGAATTGGGGTACCTCCACCTTCTCTAACTCTTCCTCTTTTTGCTATTACCTATGTGTCATCTCAATGGTTCTCATTAGTCCTTCAATTAAGTGATCATCAACACCAAAACCCACTTAGGGCTTGATTGCACTTTCAATCTCCCCCTTTTTGGTGATTGATGACAACTCAATTCAAGATTACAAAAGATACTCAATAATCTGAGAACTACAAGTCATGGGTGTAGAGAACTCCCCCTGAATATGTGAATTGAGATTTGAATTCTCAAATTGGTATTAGAAACCAAGTTTCACATATTCAAAGTGATTTGGGGCCTCCCCTTACATCCATGTTTGCTGTGGGGTGAACAAAATATGTGTCACAGGAAAAGACGTGATGCATATGACAGTTTATATCAAATAAAATTCACCCAAACCTGGCTGTTGTAGCAGGGGTCGGCACTGCCGACCTGGCTACATCAGTCAGGTTACAGACATATTTCTACACAATAAAAAGTAGGTCTAAAACAGCTCAGCCACAAATTATGATAAGCTAAATCGAAATCCACAAATACATGTCTATATCCAACACAAATAGAGTCAAACTAGTGCCTTATTACATAAAATAGAGTTTTGCGACGGCACTCAACCTCACAAGCTAACAAACTAACTCTCAATGGATATGTGAAAGGATCAAGATGCCCAAGAGGGGGGGGGGTGAATTGGGATCTTTTTAATTTCTAGACAAGAATTAAACCTACCAAGAGCCAATTAACCCCCTAGTGCCTACCGATAGTGTGTCCTAACTAGAAAGCGGTAGCAAGCCAATAGAAAGCGAAACCTTCCTACACAATTCTAGTATAAATTGGAAGACAAGTGCGGAAAGTAATGCGGTACTGAAAGTGCATCTAGCCCTTTAGTGGGTTTTGGTGAATTGAGTGACAACACAATTAAAGGTCTAACAAGTTTGCTAAGTGTATCAAAGATTCAACAAGAAAAGCAAACTTGATGGTATTCCACTTAGTGTTGAGATGAAGGCCAAATCGTATATTGTTGTATTGGAAGATCATGGAAATAATCTAGTTCAAGAAAAAGACAACAATGCAAATGGAATCAATGAAATGGCTTCTATATTGTGGGATATCATAGTATCATGTGAAAGCAAGCATACTTGACAAATGGAAAATGAGACATGAGTTGATAGCTTTGGATTGGTCTCTATATTGGCTTGCTTTACATGAATAAGAAGAGTTGGCAGTGGACTAGCTTTGATCAAGGATTGAAGAATGAATCGAGAGTGCATTAGTGAGGAAATACCAAGCAAAGGTCAAATGACAAAGGAGACAATGTATAATGAATACAAGATGGTCTCTACTTTGGTTTGCTTGTATAGACAAAGATTTGGAAATCACTTTGCATTAGTATGATCAAGCTAGAAGTGTGAAGATAGAGATTGAAGTGAGTCATAGGAGTGTCAAGCCAAAATGAAGAGGATTTAAGGAATCGTGAATTGACTTGACCATATTGACATTGATCCATATATGTCTCTATGTGAGTCAAACTGAAGCTTGATTGATCTCAACATTTATACCTAGAAGATAATCAAGCAAGGATCACAATAGTAAAGAAATGGCTATTCAATGGATGCTTGATATGATGTGACTTGAGTATGGCTTGATAAGGTGAAGATAGCAGGGAAAGATCTTCGAGGTACTAAGCGGAGGTGAAGGGTAAGCAAAGGCTCTAACCGAGGTACCATGGCTAAGGTGAAGAAGAGATTACTTGCATTGAGTCTAGGTACTAATCAAGCTATGAGAATCATCTTGTGTTGAGGATCAAATCATTACTAGAAGTGACTTGAAGCCATGAGTTGAACTAACATGTATGGAAATGGTTCAAGTCACATGCTCAAGGTATGTTTGCTCAAAGAGAAGAGACAAAGTTGATTGCAACCCCTGAAGTAATATTGAGGAGAAATGGCATATGAATATATGGAAACTCAAGTGGTTAACATAGTTATTATCTATTGTTCTTGAGTATAGGTATGTCGTACTATAAAGGGGGACTTTAGGACAGTTGGTCAACTGTTGAACCAGATGCTCATATTCTCCGAATAACATCATGTTACTTATCCCAGTTACCTGTCCAAACCTCATATTCAGCAGCCTATCTGAGCTAGGTCGGCAGTGCCGACCTCTCTTCCCAGCAGATTTTCGAGACTATAAATAACCGTTGGAAAGCTCTCCACCTCACCAGCTCATACCCCTTCGTCAAGCTCGGGTTTTTGACCGTTGCAAAACAGAGCAAGCTCTCTCTCTCACCCTCCATTGTTGCTCCCTCACTCTCCAAGCCTTCCCACCATTCCAACTAGTAAATGTTGAAAGAAAAGGCAACAAAACACTCCTAGAGAGCAGATCTACTACTTCCCAAAGTCTAAAGAGCATTGGTTCACGTTTGGCTAGCGGTTTTAGGGGTTGTTACTCTTGGAGCTTCCTCCTAGCCGGCTAGGCGTCGCCCTAGAGCTTTCCCTCTTCGTGTGGCAGCCTAGGGAGGTTTGTAACCATCTATTTCAGCTAAGAAATCACCCCTCACTTCAAGAGTTCACTCTCTTGATTTGAGAACGAGGGAAAGGCAAACCTTGTGTGGCGAGCCCAAGCCTTGTGTGGCGAACCTCAACAATGTGGACATAGGCAAGCCTTGGTGGCGAGCTGAACCACGGGATAAATCCTTGTGTCTTGTGTGCTGTTTACTTTCAAGTATATCTTGCATAGACATTGCTAGGGTTTGAGGTTTCGATTTGAGCTAGAAAGTGATTTATGTGGTAACCAGTCTTCGAACTGGTTCTGGTTATGAAACTGCAGGGATAGGCTCTCACTGGTATCTAGTTTCTCCCAGCGAAATCTGAGCTCGATTCGAGTTATATTTGAAGGTAGGTAGTGCCAACCTCTATTCCTTTTGAGTCTCAAGCTGAATTTTTGCAGGGCCACTATTGAGCATCTCAGGAACCCGTTCCCCTAGTTTGGGCTGAATTGGACCTACGGTCATAGGTCGACACTGACGCCCTCAAAGGGAGGTAGTGCCGCCCTCAGTGCTAATACTTGTTTGAGATAAAATTTTGCAGGCCTATTCACCCCCCTCTAGTCCTCATAGGCGGCATCAAGGTCCTTTCAGGTATGAAAGAGCTAGGGAAAGAGATGCTTGACACATCGATGTTTTGCCGAGGTATCGAGGAGTCGACACTCCCCCCTAGTCCTCGTTGGAGCACCTCGCAAGGTATAGCTCCCCCTCAATCCCGCGCAAGGGATGAGTGCTCTCTACGGGCTGATTCTTCGCCACTCCGGCTCGGTGAATCGCCCACAACCGATCACAAGTCGATGAAGAAGGGCCGCCGACAATCTCCCCGGCGATCACCGTCCTCCAAGCACCACCGGACCGTCTAAGTGATGTCGATCACCAAGAGTAACAAGCCTCGATCTTCCCTTGACCCACTCAAGCTTCACAACTAGAGGATGCACACTTGAACTCTTGGATGAACTAGAGGAGAGGATGGATGGATTCGCGAATCACTCTCTCTCTCTCTCTGTAGGCCTCTTGATCTCTTCCCAACCTTCTCAAGAGCTTCAACAACTGAAATGAGCAAAGGCAAGGTGGGAGAGAGGTGTGAGGAGCTATAAATAGCCCTCCAGAAAACTGCCTCGGGCTGGCTCTTTAAGATGGCGACGGACGCTCAGACGCCTAGGCGACGGACAGTCCGTCGCCCTGCCCAACGGCTAGTTCTGCACACAATTTTGGGCGACGGACGCTCCTGCGCAGTTCGACGGACGCTGAGGCATCAGCGTCCGACGCCCCTTTTCGTTTTGCACTGAAAGCAGCCCCACTGGAAGGCCGACGGACGCTACCCTAGCGTCTGACGCCTAGGCGACGGACAACGTCCGATGCCCTCTGAAACTCAGGGGCTCATACTGGGCGGCCGATAGATGCTACGTCATCCTGACGTCAGTGTCCGACGCGACGGACAGCGTCCGGCGCCTCTAGACTCAGCGTCCGACGCCCAGTAAACTTCTTTTTCAACTCCGGTTTTCGTCGCAATGAATTCGGAAGAAGTTCTTGGCTATCTTACGGTCACCATAGGCTTGCTTAGAGCTAAGGAAGTCAAGTGTGCACCACACCTAAGTCATGAAGCTTTCCTAAGTCAAGCTACTAGTCTCAACCCCTCTTGATAGTACGGTCAAAGATCAAATAGAAGCCCTATCTATTTCTAAGTGCTCTTCATCACCTTATGGCACTTAGCCTATCATTCTAGGGTCTTCATCATGTCTCTTTGAAATCCGAAATGATATCCATCTTGAGGGATAAGTGATGACCATTCATGCCCATTCATGTTGATCACTATGGCTAAGCTACGCATAGCCTCTGCAAAACACACGTTAGCCATAATAATCGCTAATTGTCGTTAATCACCAAAACCAAATAGGGTCATGATTCTTCAATCTCCCCCTTTTTGGTGATTGACGACAATAACTCCTCGAGTATGGATATAAGAGTGAAAGGTTAGGATTTTGGTGACTTGGAATGGTTGAGCAAGGGTTAGTGAATTTGTAATGAAGCAAACTTGGTCACCCAAACTGAATCACAAACATGGTACTCATGAATATGAATATTAAGCGGAGTACCTCATGATATTCTCAACCATATATCGGAGTAAGATGCGGAAGCTTAATTACCATTAGATCATAGAGAAATATCATGAACAAGAGACAACTCACACCATATATTAGTGAAAAACAAGAGTATGTCTCACAAGCACAAGTATCTCATAAGCATCATTCATCACACATATACACAAATGCAATAAGATAGACATGATGACATGAGTACGGGGGGAATATAAAACACACAAAGAAATGAATCCCTTCCCCTATCTCTATACTCGACCCTCTCTCCCCCTTTGGCGTCTAGCACCAACAACTACACATCTGGGGCTGGAGAAGAAGGCGAAGAAGCTGCAGCCTGCCGATCGAGCATGATGAAGTCCTGAAGATCTGACTCGTCTGACTCAACATCTGCCTCGGCCTCTGCAGGTGTAGGCGCAGCTGGGGTGACCTCTGGAGCTAACACTGGAAGCTCTGGAGCTGCTGACTCAACTGGCTCCCCCTGAGGCTCAGCTGATGCCTCTGATGGTCCTGCCTTTGAAGTAACGGGTCTAGGAGCCCGACGAGTGAAGACTCGAGGCGGTGGAGGAGTAGACACTGCCAAAGAGACCAGAGATACTGCTGCCACAAGCTCTGCTGGCTGGGACTGAGGTGGAGTAAATACTTCCACTGTAACTGCCTCGTCCTGCTCCTATGTCTGAACTGGGACCTCTGGCTCAACTGCCTCAACTGATACTGAGATAGAATCTGTCTGAATTGCAGCTAGAGGAGTGGTGACTGTTTGCGTGGACTGGTCTGGTGCGATCTCCGACGAGGCAACTGAAGAAAGGTAAGTGCCCATCGTCGGAAGATCCACCTCAACCTCTGGAGCGCATGTGTCTAGCTGAGAGGCTCCGGGAGACTCATCTCCTGTGATCTCCAAGTAGGAGGCTGAGAGGTCACGTGAGGCCTTTGCAATGGTGGTTCCCCGGATATGTGTGAAACCAAACTGTAGCTCACCGGGCGAAACCAACCATGAGGACACCTGGGTCCTCGGAGACTGGCACTCTAGAGAGGTAGGTGGCTGGAAGGGTGGAACTCTATCACACCCAGTTTTAAGAACAAAACCAGGATCATCATATGTGTGCCCAGGAAGTCCACACATACAACAATAGAAAAGGAGAATATCAAAATCAATGTTATATAGCGAAAACATATATACATTAACACTTACATCAAGTATAGCGAAACGATTACTAATATTTTCTTGAGGCTTCAACTTCAACTTCAACTTCACAGGGATGGTTGACTGGGGGTTGCATACGCCTAGCACTCCTTAGAAAACTCACTAGATCCATCTTCTGTTACCCATCCAGGATTTTTATCCAAAGTATTGAAAATAAAGCAAGCGTAAGTACATGTGGTACTCAACAAGATAACATGGGGTTCATGAGGCTCAAAAGGTTATGCATGGTTCATAGCGGTAAGCATTTTAAGTAGATCAAGTTCATATTAATATCAACAATTGCCAAGGTGCTTGCATAAGCTCAAATATCCATGATAATAAAGTAAATGAAAATGATACAATAATTAAATAACAACTTGCATAAACCAACATAGAAGTAAGAACCCATAATTCTGTGAGTTTTCCGAGCCGCTCGTGTCCGTGAGCACGACTATCATGATAGTTTTTAACTCTGATCAGAGGTGTACAACTTTACCCACGAGTCGTGTTGCCCATATGCCTGGGATCATGACTCCCAAAACACTACCGAGGTGAAAAGGCAGGGTACACTATGAAACCTTTCAAGGGTTCGTCTAACAAGTTAGGGCCGCAAAGGTTTCCATGGCAAGCAGATGTAGAGCCAACCTATCTACGGTCACACTCCTTCGCGGCTATGCCCATAGATTAGGAACCACACTATACCCATCTCGGCACACCCCTTTGGCGCCATAAAGGTAACCACTGAATGAGCTAGAAAAGGTCCCCATACTGAGCTAAAGCCAGAGCCATATAGCCCTCGTGGTTGTACTGTATATCCCAGCTTTTGCCCTACATATAAGCTCCTATAATCCAATGTTGCTAAAAAGCGAGTTTTATCATTATTGCATATAGTCATTAACACATTAAGATCATGTACATCTGATTTGAGCGCTAGCAATACTAATCATATATGGTGGATCAAATCATAGGCCACAAGGTATCAGGATAACAAGACTAGATTCAATCTACGGTGATCAAGGGATATCATGCATATGAATATTTAATTTATCATGAATAGGACAACAAGGATAATCCCATGTTATACTTGCCTTAAACAGTTGCTCAACTCTCATACCATCAGCTTCGGGTCATCATCTTTCGATCTTCAGCACTCACAAACGGTTCTCATTCTACTCGCAGCAAACACCACACATAGACAAACATACAAGCAAACAAAAGAGACAACTAAGAACAATAGACCAGATAAAAGATAAAACAACATACAAAAGAGAGATCGGTACTACGACCAAGAGAACGCAAGAAATGCCAAAACGAAACTACCGTTCAAAATTAAAGAAACAACTACTAAAAGTTTTACTATTGTTGACACTATTTTTCGGCATGTGTCAAATGAGATAAGACTCGCATTGATCGGTAGCTGTTTTCTATCGGCATCGGCAGTTTATCGGTTAACGTTACCGATGAGTATGAATTCTGCAAATGAAGATTTTTGCCGATGGAAGTTGCCGATAAGGATGTTGCCGATGGGAGTGAAGAATGGTCGATTGGGGATATTACCGATAAAGAGATGATGCCGATGAGCACAGGATGATGTGGCGGTTGACATCAGAAGGGATTGCCGATGCCGATGGAAGGAGGTTGCAGATTGAAAGTTTGCCGATGAAAAGGATCATCGTAGAAGGGCTTGATAAGGAAACTGGTGATTTTATGCCAGTATTATTATATCAGTTTGAGTCCGACTCCTGCGCAAGTCAGTTATTTCCTTTAAAATAGGAGTTTGTTTTGTTTAGGAAAGGTACGAGTCGTATCTATCTACAACTCCCTCTGCTGGAGTATAAATAGGTACCCAGGGGTGCTGTAAAATACAATCATACATCAAACAAATAAATTACTCTTATTTACCTTTATTGCAATTTACCCTTTTATTGCATTAGCCTTAGTTTATCTACGAGTTCTTCAAGCTTCGACGGGTTGCATCTCCTTGACCTCCGTCAAATCCTTGCAAATTCCGTGTGGGAGTAATCTGAGCCTTGACATCCGGGCGCATCGCTGTTGTCTCGTTCAGCTCTGCTCTAGTTATCTTGATCAAGTCTAAGTTTTGACATCCGGGCGTATCGCCGTTGTCTCGTTCAGATTTTATTCTAGTTATCGTCCTTGTCGATTAACTGGTCAAATCGACTGGCACACTTTGGATATCGAATTCGGGTAATAGCCCGAGGTGTTCACAGATCCTGACGCTTTTTGTGTCAACACCTCTTTTGGCACACCCGGTGGGACTAATTATACATCTATCATGGGTGATAACTCCGACGTTAACTAGAGGAACGTCATCGAAGTCTCCGAGGTCGATCTAAAAGATGACCAAAAGCTAGCTATGGAGCGGGCTATGGAGGAGTACAAGCAATTGTATCTGAAGTCCTTCAGCCTAAGCAGGAGCGGCGAAGCCATTCAGAAGCAAGATCCGCCGTTGCCGCGGCAGGTCACGTTTGATGCCAATCCTGGTAAGTTGCAAGAGATGGTTAATTCTGCCTTAAATCAAGCATTAATTAGCCACTCCAATGTGCTGTCCAATACTGTGTACAATGCTGTCATGCAATCTTTCAAAGAAGGACAAGCACCTCAATATGTTGGTCCAGCGTATCATCAACCTGGATCGGCATCTGTAAATCCATCGACAGCCCCAATGGCGTCTTCCACTCCCGTGGATCCGTCTGCCGATGTGACTACACCACCAAGGCCATGTCCTGAAAGCGTCACCAAGCTTAGTGCAGATTCAGTGGCGTCGGCAAGGTCGGGACCTGCTATACAGAATCATCCAGCTCCTACCAACTGGTGGGGATACGGTATGCCTTCAAATCCATCTGCTGGTTCCAATCTGGTGCAGGGAGACAGTTCAGCTTGGAAGGGCTCCTTGGCATCGGCAATGCAATCACAACCGATGATCCCTATGATGCATTACTCTACGTCTTCTCCAACTGTACAAGTACCATTAGAAGATTTTCAGGTGGTGATTCCTAAAGTACCTCTGATGCCACCATCGGCAAATTCTGTGCCGATGCAACAAAGCATAGCTACTGGGAGTCAACCTATGTTGGAGCAGCGGGCGCCAGTTAACTATCAACAATCAGTAAGTCACATGCCGATGATTCATAATCCTAGATGGACCAATCAGCTGCCGGTTCAACAGCCTGGCGTACTAATGTATCAGTATGAAAGTCCAGCAAACACTCAGAGTGGAGCGTCGGTACAACAACCGATGAATATGATACAACAGCATAATCCAGTGAATGTGCAAAGTTATCCATTGGTGAATCAGCCGATGCATAACGTCCAGATGACTAGTGCTGCGCCCATGCCAACTATCTCGAATCATCTTCTACCAAGACCTGAAGGGGCACATCAGCCGGTTCCACCAGTCAACGATTAGCCAATGAGTCGGCAAGAGCAGGATGCATATTGGACCGATAAGATTGGCGAAGTGATGAAAGAACAATTCGGTATTAAACCCAAGGTCAATACATATTCTTATCGGACGCCATATCCTCCGGCGTATGACTTAATTCCTCTCCCAAATCGGTACAAGGTGCCTGATTTTACCAAATTCTCCGGCCAAGATGACATGTCAACAATGGAGCACATCAACCGCTTCATTATCCAATGTGGAGAAGCCGCTAGCAGGGAAGAGCTGAGGGTGAGATGGTTCTCATCATCATTGTCTGGATCGACATTTACATGGTTTATATCGTTGCCTCCAAACTCTGTAATCACATGGGCCGATCTGGAGAGGCAGTTTCATAAATACTTCTTCGCTGGCATACATGAGAAGAAGATTACCGATTTGGTTAAGCTAAGGCAGCGTAATGATGAATCAGTGGAAGGCTTTGTCTAGAGACTGCGAGACACGAAGAACAAGTGCTACAGCTTGATGCTTGATGATCGGCAATTGGCAGATTTGGCCTTCCAAGGATTACTGCCGCACATCAAAGATAAGTATGCATCTCAAGAGTTCGAAAGTCTAAGCCACCTTGTGCAGAGAATTGCCGATCAGGACGTCAAGACTTTCGAGCCTAGAAAAACTTGGAATAAAAAGGTGACCTTCATTGAGCAAGAAGTGGATTCCGATGAAGAGCTAAGCATTGGCGTTGCTGAATGGGTGAAGGATAAAAAATTTGTGTCTTGTCCGTTTGGCCAGAAGGAAGCTGAAAGGTTCACCTTTGATATCACCAAGGCCGATAGGATGTTTGACTTATTACTTCAAGAAGGGCGAATCAAGTTGGCGCCTAACCAAGTAATTCCATCGGCCGAAGAGCTCAGAAAGATTAGGTATTGCAAGTGGCACAATGCAACTTCGCACAGTACCAACGACTGCAAGGTATTCAGGTAGCAGTTGCAGTCAGAAATTGAATCTGGACGAATCAAATTTGAAAATTCTAAAGTCCAGAAACTGATGAAGATTGATCAGCACCCGTTTCCAAATAATATGGTAGAAACTAGTGGAAAAACTAAAGTGCTGACATCAGAAGCTGTCAGGAAGAATGCATTGGTAGATCCTGACCATCAAGTAGCTGAGCATGATGAGAGGAGGTTTGCCGATGATAGAAAGGGCAAAAAAGTTGCCGATGAAGGTAGCAGTGCCAAGAGGGCTCCTGGTGTTATAATCACGCATAAGCAGCCAAGGTGAGAGTATCGGCAATCGCGAGAGGAGCAACATTGGCAGGAAGAAGAGCACCAAGAGTGGCTTCGGCATAAGGACCACTGGAAGTGTCCCTTCTTCATTCATTGCTGGGAAGAAGGCATCAAGCTACCTACTGCCGATAATTGTCCTGAATGCAATGGATAATACCCTACCGATCGGACAGAAAAGAAGCCTTGCTTTGATGATCGGACATCCAGGTATGCTAGGCCGCTCAGAGAAAAGAAATCGGCACATGACCGACTGGGGGGCAAGCTCAGCGCGCATAACAGGCTTGGCAGGCATGTTGATCAAGAGGAGCTTGAGGAGATGGCCAATGCAAGAGTGCCTGATGAATAAATATTCTCTAGAGATCCAAACATCAGGAGTGGTGCCGATGCAAGCAGTGAAAGACATCACCAGCCCGTTTGGAAAACCAAGCTTCCTCAATGGTGCCCTAAGGGTCTGACGAAAACTCAGAAAAGGAGGATCCAGCACGAACGCCAAAGTGACTTATATGACGGTGAAAATCCTTCAAGGGAAAAGCAATGGAGGCTAAAGCGCAAGGATAGGGATCCATCGGCAGAAATCAATATAGTCGTCATATTGCCGATGGAGTTCTTGGCACCTGTCAGCGACGGAGAGGAGGCTACTGAAATGGCGCAGTTGGTGTTGGATCCGATGGCAGCTATCTTTGAGAAGCCTGCCGATGATGAAAGGCAGCATCTAAGGGTTCTGTTCGTTAAAGGCAAAGTAGATGGACGGCCTGTAACGAAGATGCTGGTGGATGGTGGGGCGTCAATCAACATAATGCCGTACATCATGTTCAGGAAACTTGGGAAAGGTGACCAAGACTTAGTCAAGACGGACATGAAACTTAAGGATTTTGAAGGCAATGTGTTGTCAGCTATGGGGGCCGTATGTGTTGAGTTAACCATCGGCAGTAAAACTTTGCCAACGACGTTTTTCGTGATCAGTGGCAAAGGCACCTACAACTTGCTCCTAGGGAGGGATTGGATCCATGCTAATTGTTGCATTCCTTCTACTATGCATCAAAGCCTCGTGCAATGGGTTGGAGACAAGATTGAAGTCGTCCGGAGTGAAACTCCGTCAATCGTTGCATCGGCAGAATCGGAGACTTATGAGCAAACCAGGTGCATATCAGGTGAAGCTTGGGACACAGAATTCCTCAAAGTTGTCGATTACCGTATTACACCGATCCAAGCAGTCGGTCCTGAAGAAGAGTTTTAATGGATCGATTCACCGATGATGGAAAATTGGGACAGGGGTTCACATCGGCCGATGATTTAATAGAAGTAGATATCGGCAATGGTAGTAAGCATAGGCCTACTTTTATTAGTGCTAAGTTAAATTCCCGATGTAACCAGCAATTGATCGACTTATTAAAAGAATATAAAGATTGTTTTGCTTGGGATTATACAGAGATGCCTGGTTTAGATCGATCAATAGTCGAACATCGGTTTCCTATCAAATCTGGTTTCCAACCACATCGGCAACCTGCACGCCGATGTAATCCTATGGTGTTGCCTGATATTAAAGCTGAAATTACAAAGTTAATTGAAGCTGGGTTTATTCGGCAATGTCGATATGCCGATTGGATTTCTAATGTGGTTCCTGTGTATAAGAAGAATGGAAAACTTCGTGTTTGTATTGATTTCAGGAATCTCAACAAGGCTACACCGATGGATGGTTACCCAATGCCCGTTGCCGATCTGCTGATTGATGCTGCTGCTGGACATCAAATTATTAGCTTCATGGATGGTAATGTCGGGTATAATCAGATATTCATGGCTGAAGAAGACATATCCAAGACTGCTTTTAGATGTCCAGGTCATGTTGGTTTATTTGAGTGGGTTGTCATGACTTTTGGCTTGAAGAATGCCGGTGCTACTTATCAAAGAGCAATGAATTTTATCTTTCATAAGTACATCGGCACGATAGTCGAGATCTATATTGATGATGTTGTGATTAAATCAAGAAATTTTGAAAAGCATCTTGCCGATTTGCGAAAAATCCTGGAATGCACAAGGGAACATGGGTTGAAGATGAATCCTAAAAAGTGTGCATTTGGTGTATCGGTAGGCCAATTTCTGGGTTTAATGGTGCATCAGAGAGGCATCGAGATCGGTAGAAAATCTATTGATGCAATTAATAAGGTGGTTTCCCCTACAAACAAGACTGAGCTGCAATCCTTGATCGGCAAGATTAATTTCATTAGAAGATTTATATCCAACTTATCTGGTAAGATTAAATCTTTTAGTCCATTGTTAAAGCTGAAAGCCGATCAAAAGTTTACATGGAAAGAGGAGCAACAGTTAGCCTTGGAGGAGATCAAGAGATATTTGGTAAACCCTCCAGTCTTGGTTCCACCTCAGCACGGGAAACCTTTCAGATTGTATCTATTTGCCAATGACAGTGTTATCGGATCAGCCTTGATTCAAGAATTTGAAGGGAAAGAACGTGTGATTTATTATTTAAGCAGAAGGCTGGTAGATGTTGAAGCCAGGTATTCGATTATAGAAAGATTATGTTTATGCCTATATTTCTCTTGCATAAAATTAAGGCATTATTTATTATCGACTGAATGCACTGTTATCTGCAAAGATGATGTGGTTAAGTATATGCTGTCGATGCCAATATTAAGTGGGAGAATCGGAAAATGGATTCTGGCACTTTCAGAGTTTGATATGAAGTTTGAATTGGCTAAGGCAGTTAAGGGTCAGGTGATGGCCGATTTCGTCACTCAGCATTGCAATGTAATAGGTTCTGTAGAAATTGCTCCTTGGACTTTGTTCTTTGATGGGTCTACATGCAAGGAAGGGGCTGGTATCGGCATTATTTTAATCTCACCCCGCGGACGGAAATATGAAATTTCGTTGCCAATTGTTGTTACCTCAACAAACAATCAGGCTGAGTACCAGGCTCTGCTAAAGGGGTTGGAATTACTCAGGGAGGTACGTGTCGATGCTGTTGAGATCTTCGGTGATTCCATGTTAGTAATTAACCAATTGATTGGAACATATGAATGCCGAAGTGAAGCTTTAATTGCAACCCATGACAGTGTTTGCAGTTATTAAAATAATTCAAAGAGTACCGCCTTGAGAATGTTCCCAGGTTGCACAATGAAGAGGCTAATCGGTTAGCACAAAACGCTTCAGGATATCAGCCGATTCAAGAATTCATGACATCGGTAATGGTTGTCGATGACTGGAGAAAAGAAATTGCCGATTATTTAAGAAATCCATCTAAGAAGGTTGAAAGGCGTTTAAGGTTTCAAGCCACCAAGTATGTGCTCCTTGACGATGAATTGTATTATCGGACAATTGATGGAGTTTTGCTCAGATGCCTTAGTAAGGAAGAGTCAAAAGAGTTGATGGGCGAAATCCATGAAGGTGTGTGTGGGGCACATCAATCGGCATTCAAAATGAAGTGGATGATTAGGCGGAATGGATATTATTGACCGACCATTCTTGAAGATTGCTTCAACTATTTTAAAGGGTGTCAGGATTGTCAGAAGTTTGGTAATGTCCAGAGGGTACCTGCATCGGCAATGAATCCTATAATTAAGCCTTGGCCGTTTAGAGGGTGGGCTATTGATCTCATCAGCCAAATTTATCCGCCGTCAAGCAAGGGGCATAAGTTTATACTTGTTGCTACCGACTATTTCACGAAATGGGTCGAGGCAATTCCTTTGAAGAAGGTAACATCGACGAACATGGTAGATTTTGTAAAGGAACATATTGTTTACCGATTCGGTATTCCTCAAACTATTACCACCGATCAAGGGACCATGTTCACATCGGAGAGTTTGATGAGTTTGCTGCTGGTATGGGGTTCAAGGTATTGAATTCTTCTCCTTATTATGCCCAAGCTAACGGTCAGGCTGAAGCGACTAATAAAGGAGTTATTAAGCTTATCAAACGCAAGATTGAAGAGAACCCTAGAAGGTGGCATATAGTGTTAAATGAAGCCCTATGGTCGTATCGGATGGCGTGTCATGGTGCAACCAAAGTTTCGCCATATCAGTTAGTTTATGGACACGATGTTGTCCTGCCTTGGGAAGTTAAAACTAGTTCTAGGCGATTGTCTTCTCAAGATCAATTAACAGCCGATGAGTATGATACTCTTATGAAGGATGAGTTAGAAGACTTAGCAAGTCATCGGTTGAGGGCTTTGATCAGCATTGAGGAGAACAAGAAAAGGGTTGCCAGATGGTATGACAAGAAAGTAAAGTTGAAGGAATTTGCCGATGGTGATCTGGTATGGAAATTGATTTTACCAATTGGGACTAAGAATTCTAAGTTTAGAAAATGGTCTCCTAATTGGGAAGGTCCTTATCGGATAAAACAGTCTGCTCCTGGCAATGCTTATGTTTTGGAAACTCTTGAAGGAGTTTCGTTTCCCAGAGCAATCAACGGTAAATACTTGAAGAAATATTACCCTAGTATTTGGGTGGATGCATAGAATACCCGTTGGAATGCTGATGAAAGAGAAAATTATAAGACATCGGTAGAAAGCATACTGGCATTATGTTACAAGCAAGAATCAAGTATCAGCATCACACTTGCCGATGCAATAGATTGTAACAAATTACAACAAGGATTGAATAGCTGATATCGCACGCAGGTGAATTTGCTCTATTTCTTCCATGTCCTTGGTATCGTCATCGGCGGATCCTTCTATCGGCTTGATCTTTTTCTTCATCCGGAGGGCTTGACGTGCGTCGGCGTCTCTTTCTTGTCGTAAGGCTTGGATGACGCCTAGAAGTTCAAACTTCTACCGATTGGCTGCGACCAAGGCTTCCTCGACCTGTTTCAGCTCTGCTAATAGTTGTTCCTTCTTTGCCGATAGATGGGTGATGTCTTGATCAAGCTCCATGCCAGAAGCTTATGCGCGACCTATGTCCTTGTGTTTTTCATCGGCAGATCGCTTGAATTTAAGCATTCTCTCTTCAAGTTCTGATTGAGCAGTCCTATCGGCTATACGACGAGAGAGCCTTTGATATTGGAGTTACCTGCTTTCAAGAAACGCTGCCTAGAAGAGTGTTTCTTCTATATCGGCAGATAAATGACCTTGAATGTCTTTGAAAGCATTCATTACTGCCGTGGAGTCTTGGACAAGGTGAGATGTGTCTTGTTGCAGTAAGGATAGCAATGCTTCGAGCTTGAGTTTAACTTCTGCCGATAGAGCTGGAGCAGAGCTTTCTTCATCTTCGTCTTCATCGGGAAGGTTGACGGCAAAGGAGAACAAGCTATTCGCTGGAGCAGAGCCTTCTTCGTCTTCGTTTTCATTGGGAAGATTGACGGCGAAGGAAAATAAGCTGTCAGGAGAGTCTTGGGCCTGAAAAGAAGGGAATTAGAGTATGCCGATCACAAGTTTATGTTATGAGTTTTATGACAGTCGGCTTACCATCTTGAAGCGGATTTCTTGCCTGGGATTTGAGAAGGCAGCTGGCGTAGTATCGTCTTGAAGATCGGCAGCGGTTGCCGATGAACTTGCCTCCGTGGGAGGAGCGGCTGGTGCTGGTGGCGCTGTTGCTGGTGCTGCTTCTGCTGTGGCGGTTGACCTTTGCGGCGGTGATGCTGTCCTCTGATCAGGAATTTCATCGGGTGTAGGTGCTGGTACCGATGTCGATGTTGTCTCTGTTGCTGCGGTTGGTTCCGGCGGAGTTGGTATCGTTGCCTGGTCGGGAGTTTTGTCCATCGGCTGCTCAGGAATGGACACCGACGGTGGTTCTACTATTGGTGCATCAACAGTTGGTGATGCAACTGGAGTTGGTGGTGATGGAGTGGCTAGCCTCAGACGTCTCTTCTTCCTCGGAGCAGCAGTTGGTGAGCCGGCCCGTTTCAGTTGCGAAGCTTGGGGGGCATCGGCAGCATGAGTTGGAAAAGATGGTACATTCGAAGCAGCTGCCGATGACCTCGTTGCCTGTAAAATATTTGGTACAAGTTAAATGAAGTAAATATTGCCGATGAAAGTTGTGATCGGTATAATAAAAACTTACTGCAAAAGCTCGCGCCAAGATGGCAGCAGCAGCCGATGGAGTAGCAATGGTCTTTGCGGGCGTCGGCTTGGGCTTGAGGGTAACCTTAGGTACCCTTTGAGGTGTGAAAGCAGCCAATGTGGGAGCCTTGTTGTCGATGATTGATACGGGGCTCATTATTCGAAGATTGAAGTGTTTGCCACTCTTGCTCATTCGGGGGATTGGATCATCAACCTATTAAGTAAAAGAGGGTCGGATGCCGATGGTAGAAAATAATGACAAATGCACTAGAGTTAAGAACTTACTGTATCATCGGGAAGATGTAATCGGCGTCAATCAAATGCCGATAGTAGTGTGATGATTTGGCGAACAGTTGGTTTCTCCATTCTTGCCACCAAGATTTGTATAACTCTGTCATAAAAGATGTTGGTGCCCAGGAAGATAGGTCAATGTTTGATGTATCGGCATGAGGAGAGAGGTTGACAATCCTATTCCAATCCATGGCACGGGAGATAATTTCTCTTGGCTTTATCACATTGGCGAAGCTGAGTTTGATCGGTAATTGGCCGAATGCCAACTGTCTTGCTGCTGCCGATGGATAATAGAACTCATAAGATGGGGAGAGTTCTTCCCGGTTCCAAAGATGTTGACTGGAATGACTCGGGGAACAATGCTGGCCTTCATGATTGTTTCATTCTGTGGCACATTCCAATTAGTAAGGTTGAATAACAACGGGAATCGGTTGTTCTCATCAACATAAGGCCACCAAAGCCGTTCTGCGACAGGGATTCCATTGTAAAGCTTTTGGAAGAACCTGCTAAACTGATCTGCATTGGCATCGGTTCCTGGTAGCACTATGATAACTTCCCGAAATTGAGTGGGGGACGAGTGGCCGATTCATCATCATCGTATACGTAATCTTCTGATATATCCCTTGGGAATTGCTGATTGAACAAGTCGAATTGAAGGACCTTGTACATGTGTGCGTTTAACCACATATTTACAAACCACCAAGGACCTCCGAGGTTGCCGATGGATTCGCCTAGCAATAGCTTCTTGGATACTGGTGCAGGAGGTGGTATACCGATCCAAGGAGGTATCGGCCAAGAGGGAGTTTTGTTCCATCGGCCAGAAGCTCTGCTGTGAAGGTACATGGTAGTAGGTCCAACTGTTCTGCCACAGAAGATGAACTTTTCGAGCCACATGTTTAAGAAGATGGCATGTTCCCTCTGGCCTACCGATCCGGTCTTTGGTTCTCTCGTTGTATCTAGTCCAACCGCCGATATTGCGTGTGTTCACTTTATATTCAGCTTTTCTACCGAAGAGGTTAGAGGGATCGATAGAAGAGACATCAAGGCCGGTAAAGCATATGCACATCGGCAAGGGTGGGGTAGCTAGCCCGTGTCTGAATAAGAAGGCATTCATTGTATCGGACCAAAAATAAGATGTAGCCATCATCATATTTTCGTTGTTTTCCATATCGGCAATGGAGAGTCTAATGCACTGGTCCAGGTTGCGCTCTGACCAATAAACTTGCTGTGTTCTGATTACTCTGAGGTACCAGTTCTTCCATCCATTCGTGGGTTTAGGCCATGAACGGAAAGCATCTTTCCATAACCCTAGCTAAAGCGCTCGGATCTGAAAGGGATGCGGTTGGTCTCCGCATTAATCAGATTGATGGGGTCAGGGTTTCCCATTGGACCTAGGCAATTGAAGTTGGATTCCTCAATGGGGATTACTACCTTGTTGTACAGTTCTAGGTTTCGGAAAAAATCAAAGAGAAAAAAAAGGGGATTACGGAATTGATGCGGAAAAGAAATTTGCAGAAGATGAAGCAAGAGGGGAGCAGATTTACTTTGGAAACTTCGAAGTTGATCGCCATTGAAGTTGTTCGTGCTCTGCTTTGAAGAAGACGCCGCTGCTTGGGTTGTTGGAGATGTTCTTCGGAACTGCCGCCGAGGTTGAAGATGAAGGCAGATGAGGGGATGCAGGCTCAGGGAAAAACAAGTTTTGGGGGGGGGTCTTTTATAAGCAAAGGGCAGGGGTTTTTTGGGAATTTTTTTTTGCACTGAGCAGAATTAGAAGGTATGCAATAGGTATGCGCACAATCGAGGAGAAACGGGGGGACAACTTCACATTGTAGTCCCCCGGGGAAATTTTTTTTAAAAAATTGCGATTTTTAGCGCGGTAAAACAAGGAGGCGTTTCAAGTATTTTTTGGGGGGAAAATTACAGTAGAGAAAATTTTCGGGGGCGTAAAAAAATTCTACACCCAAATTGGGGGGGGTGTTACACCCCTTTTTCCCGGGATGTGTCAAATGAAAAAAAAACTCGCCCTTTTACGGGAGTTGTTTTTCTACCATCGGCGTTTATCGTTAACGTTAGCGATGATTGAATTCCCAAACAAATGAAGGGTTTTTTTTCCGAGGGGGAATTTTTAAAGGATGTTGCCGATGGGAGTGAAGAATGGGGCCCCCTTTGGGGTATTACCGAAAAGAGATGATGCCGATGACACAGGATGACGTGACGGTTGACATCAGAAGGGGTTTCCGATGCCGAGGAAGGGGGTTTTTGATTGAAATTTTGCCGAGAAAAGGAATTTTTTTAAAAGGGGGGGATTAAAAAAAATGGGGATTTTAAAGCCAGTATTTTATATCAGTTTTTAGCCGACTCCGCCGATCAGTTATTTCCTTTTTTAAAAAGGAGTTTTTTTTTTTTAGGAAATTACGAGTCTATCTACTACAACTCCTTCTGCTGGAGTAAAATAGGTTTCCCCAGGGGTGCTGAAAAAACAATCTACTTTAAACAAACAAAATTTTTCCCTTTTTTTCCTTTTTTGGGAATTTTCCCTTTTTTTTCATTAGCCTTAGTTTCTACGAGTTTTTTTAAGCTTTGACGGGGTGCACTCCTTGACCTCCGTCAAATCCTTGCAATTCCGCGTGGGGGGAATCTGGCCTTTTTCCCTCCGGGCCACCCCGTTGTTTTCGTTTTTCTCTGCTCTAGTTACTTGATCAATCCAGTTTTACAAAACCGGGGGCCATTGTCCCCGTCAATTTTTTTCTAGTTTTGCCTTATCCAAATTTAAAGGTCAAATCGACTGGAAAACCTTTGGATACGAATTCGGGAAACCCAAAAATTTTGCCAAAAACCACGCTTTTTGGTCAACAACTAATTTAAAAAACCCCAAAAAAACATGCAGCTTTTTTTTATTTTTAATTTATTAAAACCAAAAACCCTATTAGGGGGGGGGGAATTTTTAAAAAAATTTTTTTTAATTATTCAAATTAAAAAATAGTAGTATTTTATTTTTAAAAAAAAGCCATATAATTTTTAAACAATTTTTAAAAATTTTTCATTTTTCAAAAGAAGGGGAAAATTTTAAAAAAAATCAAAACAAGTTATTTCCCATTTAAAATGCATTGGGGGGGGTTTTACAAAAATTATAAATTTTTAAAAAAAATTTTTAAAATTTTTTAAAAATTTTTAAATTTAAAAAAAAATTTAAAAATTTTTAAAAAAAAAAATTTTTTTAAAAAAAAAAAAAAAAAAAAAAAACCCCAAAACCCCCAAAAAAAAAAAAAAAAAAAAAAAAAAAATAACCCAAAAAAAAAAAAGAAAGAAAAAATTTTTTTTTTTTTAGGGGGAATTTTTTTTTTTTTTTTTTTTTTAAAAAAAACAAAAACAAACCCCAAAAAAAAACATCCAAAAAACCCCCCCCCCCCTAAAACCCCACCCCCAAAAACCCCAAAAAATTTTTAAATTTTTTTAAAAAAATTTTTTTTTTTAAAAAATTTTTTTTTTTTTTTTTTTTAAAAATTTTTTTTTTTTTCCGAAAAACCCCCCAAATTTAAAAAATTTTTCCCCCAAAAGGGGAAGAAAATTTCAGGAAAAAAGGGAACCCTTAAAAATAAAAATGGTAAAATTTTAAAAAAATTTTAAAGGGGAACCCGGGAAAAAAATTTTTTTTAAAAAAAAAAAAAGGAGAATTACCCCCTGTTTCCGGGCACCCTAAAAAAAATTTTTTAAAAAATTTTAAAAAAAGTTTAAGGTTTATAAAAAAGTTTACATGCAAAAAAAGAAAACTTAAACCTATTGTTTTTTTAAATTTGGGGGAAAAAAAAGGGGGGTGAAAGAACAGGAAAATTAAAATTTAACCAAAAAAATTAGAAAAAAAAAAGCTACCTCACGAAAGACCGGGGAGGATAGACGTTTAAGCGGAAAAATTTTGGTTAAAAAACCCCGGGGGAAAAAAAAAAAGCAAAGAAAAACTAAAAAACCCACCCAAGGCCGCACATTTGAAAGATAACATTTTTATTAGGTAATTAAGGGAAAAATTTTAATGAATGAAAGCCATGACAAAAACCCAAAAATTTGATAAATTTAAAAATGGCAAAAGAGTCCCCACTCCCTTAAAACAAAAAGGGGGGACCAGTAGGTAAAACGATGGAGGAAAAGCAAACCCCCGGCAAAAAAAAAGGAAAATGGGTTGATTTTAACAAAAGCATCACGGGTTTAAAATAAAAAAACAAATAACAATAGGTTGGCCGCGTAGAAAAAAAGGGTATTTTGGAAATATCTTTTTAAAAAAAAAAAATAATAGGAAATTTTGAATGTTAGTTTTTTTACCGAAAGGGAAAACTTTGGGTCCAATTTTGAAAAATGGACCCAAAAAGAGGAGGGACATAAAGACTTTTTTGGGAGAAAAATTTGACCCATTGACAAAAAACTTCTAGAACTCCCCCAAAAGAACAAAGGAGAACTCGGGGGAATTTAAAAGCAGGGGGGGCGAGCCCCTGCTGGGGGGTGGGCAGAAAAAAAACAACACGAAATTCTTTTCAAAGTCCATCGATTTTTTATCACCAAATAGCAGATTACGGGGAAAAAAAGAATTAAAAATCCATACATCCACGCAGGGAAAAAAGGGAGGAAACTCAAAAGACTCGCCCTTTTCCCCAGGGGGGGGCCGGCGGGGGGGGGGGGGTTTGGGGGGGAAAACTACGGCACCGGCCTTGGAGGAGGGGGGGGAAAAAATCGGGGAAAAAGCATGCTAAAAGACACGGCGGGGGACGCATTATTTCATGAAATTTAGGTAGGGCTCCGTTGGGGGGTTTTTTTAGGAAAATTAATTATAAAAAACCCCAGCTTTTCCCGGGGGCCCGGGGATTAGGGAGAAGAAAAGGGTGGTTTGGGGGGTTTTTTCCGGAGGGTCCAAGGCACCCAAGTCCCCAAGGGGGTGGGGCCCAAATGCCGACCTCAGGGGCAGAATATAAACGGTGGTGATAAAATTTTTTTTATCCATACTTTTTAGAAACAAATCGCAAAATTTTTACCCCAATGTAGGCGAGGTAGATTGGAAAATTGGTTTTCCCATTTTTTGGTATTAATTTCTGTAAAAAAAAATTTCAAAAAGGGAAAAATTTAAATTAAGTTAAACCATGAAAAATACTCCAAAGTTAAAAGGAAAATTGGTGCCTGACTCTACTGTCCTCCGGACGGTAACGCTGGAGTCGGACCAACGATCACTGGAGGTTGTTGCTAAGAGACCCCGTACATCTGAAGCTGTGGAGTGACGGTCTATCCGGAGGTCAAGCCAAGGAGACGCTCAAGAAGCATGGTCTCAGTCTTCTGAATTTCAGCCTGCTATATCTGATAAGCTAGGAACTGGCGCTGAAACTCATCCTGTCGGCCTGAGTCTGAGCCTGAGCCGCAAGCTGCTGTGCTGGGAGCCTCCGAACATCTGCAGTCTGCCGCCTCTGCTCCTCGTAAGGAGGGTAAGAATTGTGGCCTCTGAGGTGCCTGAAACTGGAGCTGGACCTGACCCTCCTGCCTCATGGTCATGAGACATCGGTGCGTACTCGGCATCGGCCTGTAGTCCTCATCAGAGCTATCAGAGTCCAAATCCTCTCTGTAGGCTGCCTCAGCATTGTGTCAATCTGAGCATCAAGATCTGCAAGCTCTGCCTGGGCGATCTGCTCAACTGTAGCGTCAGTG
Source organism: Microstegium vimineum (assembly GCA_022036555.1). Classification (NCBI taxonomy): domain Eukaryota; kingdom Viridiplantae; phylum Streptophyta; class Magnoliopsida; order Poales; family Poaceae; genus Microstegium; species Microstegium vimineum. The sequence goes on along the minus strand of CM039129.1, from coordinate 38,754,851 downwards.
TCTTCTGCCGACTGAGATGGCACACCTGTCTGTCTGGTGCCTGGTCGGTACGCTCTGCTGGGTGAGGTAGATTTCTGTAAATGACCAACTGGCTCATCGAGTAGACGGGATACTCAGTGGCTGACCTTGTAAGAGTGACTCGCAGTGATCCAGACTGAGTCATAGCCACTATCAGATAGGAAATCCAATGCGCAAACTGTAGCTGCCAGTGTCCTCTAAACCCTGCAGCTATGATATCCTCTAGCTCGCTGATGATCAAATCCCATAGATCAAACTTTTCCTTCCGATGACATGAGCAAGAAGCCACAACTGAAGACGGGTAATAGTGTCCCGAGCTCCAATCCTAGGAAGAATGGTACGCCTCAGTACCTCGTGGAGATCCGAGCAAGAGGAGTGAGGTCTCTCGAAGTGCGGCTCGAACCCTCTATGAAAGGCAGCTAGAAGCACGGCCTCACGTAGTCTGTAGATGGCACTATCAAATCGTGAGGTCGGATAGGTGCCTCCTGGTCCCCGTAGCACAAGCTGTGAATCATCGTAGAAGAGGACTCTAAGTGGAATAGCTCTCTGAACCGAGCTGCTGTGACCCTGAAGTCGCGCCCTGAAAGCCGAAGTGAAAGAACTCGTGGTCAGGGGAGATCCACAGCGAGGCGTAGAACTGATAGACCCAGTCCTTCTGATAAGCACCGGATTGTCCCATCAAATCTGATAAGCCCTGAATGTACTATAGATGTTAAAGGATCTCTAGACCACCGACACCCTCTATGTGAGCAGGTGGGCAAACTTTGTGAGCCCTAAGAGGAGCGTCGGTCTCAACGTACGCTCTGTAGAAGTCCTCGTGAATAGTGGTGTAGAAATCACGACCAGCACGGGGATCCCTCTGAGCCGGGAACCAAGACTGAAAGTCCACGAAGCGAAGAAGCTGGACCTGCTTGGTTGTGAGAACCCTGACCTGATGCCTCACTAGGTCTGGTAACTGAGGTCCTGGAAGACTGGGTGGTGCTCCAGACCCACGTGAGCGAGTGACACGTCTGGCCATCAGCTCACCAATCGAAGAGTGGCCCGCGGCCTCTGGCTGCTCAGTCTATGGAGCCTGCTCTGTCTCTTCTGTCTCAGTAGCCTTTGCGGGCTCTGTCTCTGAACGCGTAGGGGACTCACGACGCGCTCCATGGCGAGGCGAGAGCCTCAAACCGGCGCGACGTCTGCCTCGCTCCGCTATCTTTGTTGCCTCTGCCACTGCAACTGCTGCTACAGAGTCTGGATCCATAAGTGGCCTCTTGCGCTTCTTGGAAACAACCTTTTGCTTGCCCCTTCCCCGATCAGTGGGTGGACATGGTGGAGGTGGAGGGTCACCACCACTATCGGAATGGGGTCGGCGTTCTTAGTTCTTGCCATTGACATGCACTGAACTAACTGACACTGTCAAAGAACAACTGCCACTGACAAACTGACAAACATCTCACAATAGTGTGGCTCGACGGCCCTGGACTGTCCTTTCGAGGCTTTGCCTCGTTCCTTACTCGCGGGCTTTGCCCTGAGTTAACTGCCACTGCCCAACTGTCACATGTATGATAGATATATAGAGTATATAACCATAAGCATATATCTAGAGGTGAGAGAAGTCTAATTGGAAGAATGAATTAGTTAAGCAATGGATCGTATCTGACAATGATACCTCAGACCAAGTGACACAAAGGAGAAGGAGAGAAATCTTAGTCAATTTCTACGCACAATCCGCAACCTGAGAGATCCAGGGAGGACCTCAGGGGTAACCTTGAAGGGCAACCAAGCAATCACCGGGAGAGAGGAGGTCTCTGCTTGGCCAAAACGCACAGAGCAGAGGGGGAACTCCGACGAGTGGTGACGGCGGCGCTGGGCGCAAGACGACGGCACCGGGAGGATGGGAGGTGCGGCGGCGGCGAGAGAAGATGTGGTGGCGGCGGCGGTTCTGGGAGGGGCACGCCGGCGAGGGGTGGCGTGGCCCTTTGTGCGGCGGCGACGAGGGAGCTAAGAGGGTGCTGCGAGACTGAGCTCAGCGGCGGTTAGGGTTAGGAGAGGTCGGGCGGCGACGGCGTACGGATGAACTGAAACTGACCAAGAGGGAGAAAAGAGACGGGTTTTTTTTAAAAAAAATTGCGCCTTAAGTTCGCGACAGACACTCCGTCGGACTGCGACGGACGCTGGACAGCGTCCGACGGGATCGTCCGTCGTTCTTCCAGTAGGGAATTTTCGAGGCGACCGACATTGAATGCGTCGGACGCTCTGCGACGGACGCTGGAGATCGTTCGTCGCCCCTAAATCAGGCGGCATTTTCTGTCCGGACGGTTGCGACGGACAATGAGGTAAGCATGACATAGCGTCCGTCGGGATCGTCCATCACCAAAATTTTAGAATTTTTCAAATTTTCTTTTTGTTTCTTCTCTCCCAACCAAGTATCAATCCAATAAGATCTAAATAAAGCCTGATTGGACTTGATATGAGAACCATCTCTCAATCACTCATTTGCAAATAGTTTGCCTTAGGCTTAAGTAGTTTTTAGTTCAAAATATTCGAATGGAAACTTCAAGGAGACATCATATGGCCACAAGATGGGTAAAGAAGTGTATTGAGCTTGGAATGCTCCCCCCTAAGTGGACGAACACAGAGGATGCTCAAACTTAACCGAAAAGAAACGGCAAACAACACATGCACATGCAATGCATTACAAGAATTTGAATCTAGGTTGCTTGCAAGTTTAAACCATGATTTAGACTTCTTCACACGTTCAAGAACGGTTATTCCAAACATGTTAGCCAAGCCTATGTGCATTACTAAATTAACATGATTATATTACACATGATGCAAGGTTGGTTCACACAAGATCATCTTTTAGTGAAGTTAGAGTGATCAAGCACATTCAACTCGTTTCTCAACCTACAAAAGGTTGCTTCATCGAGTGGTTTAGTGAAGATATCCGCCAATTGATTTTCGCTAGAAACTCCCACTAGTGTGATATCTTTCCTAGCCACATGATCTCTTAGAAAGTGATGGCGAATATATGTGTGCTTGGTGCGAGAGTGTTGAACCAGGTTATTTGCAAGCTTTACGGTGCTTTCATTATCACACAAGAGTGGAAAATCTTTTAAAACCACGCCGTAATCAAGAAGTGTTTGGGTCATGTATAAGATTTGTGCACAACTTGCTCCCATGGCTATGTATTCCGCCTCGGCGGTAGACAATGCCACACTATTTTTCTTCTTAGAGGACCAAGAAACAAGTGATCTTCCTAGCAGATGGCAACCCCGGAGGTACTCTTCCTATCAACCTTACACCCGGCATAATCCGAATCGGAATAGTCACAAAGTAGGAAGGGAGCTCCTTTGGGATACCAAAGTCCAATGCTAGGGGTGTGCCTTATGTACCTAAGGATTCTTTTAACCGCACAAAGATGCGACTCCTTAGGGTTTGCTTGAAACCTAGCACACATACACACACTAAACATGATATCCGGCCTAGATGCGGTGAGGTAAAGTAAACTACCGATCATTGAGCGGTAAAGAATTTGGTCTATTGATTTACCTCCCTCATCGAGATCGAGATGCCCATTGGTAGGCATTGGGGTCTTGATTGGCTTGCAATCCTCCATCTTGAATTTATTGAGCACATCATTAGTGTACTTCTCTTGAGATATGAAGGTGCCCTCCCTCAATTGCTTCACTTGTAAGCCAATGAAGAAGGTTAGCTCGCCAATCATCGACATCTCGAACTCCTTGGACATCAATGCACCAAATTCCTTGCTATGATCTTGGTTTGTTGACCCAAATATAATGTCATCGACATACACTTGGCAAACAAAGATCTCTCCATCTAGCACCTTGGTGAAGAGTGTGGTATCCACTTTCCCGATCTTGAAGCCCTTCTTGAGTAGGAAGTCCCTTAGCCTCTCATACCAAGCTCTTGGAGCTTGCTTCAATCCATAGAGTGCCTTGGACAACCTATACACATGATTAGGACAATTGGGGTCTTCAAACCCGAGAGGTTGTGAGACAAAAACAAGTTCATTGATGAAACCATTTAGAAAGGCACTCTTCACATCCATTTGAAAAAGTTTCATTTTGTGATGTGAAGCATATGCAAAAATGATACGAATGGCTTCTAGTCTTGCAACCGGTGCAAAGGTCTCCCCAAAATCCAAGCCTTCAACTTGGGAGAACCCCTTTGCCACCAATCTTGCCTTGTTCCTCACAACCAAACCTTGATCATCTTGCTTGTTCCTAAACACCCACTTGGTGCCAATGATTCTTGCTCCTTTGGGCTTTTCTACTAGTGTCCACACTTCGTTCCGGGTGAAGTTGTTCAACTCTTCATGCATGATGTTCACCAATTCGGATCCGCAAGTGCATCCTCCACACTAGAAGGCTCAACAAAGGAAACAAAAGAGTGATGCTCAACATAAGAAGCAAGTTTAGATCGAGTTGTTACCCCCTTGATGGACTCCCTATGATGAGGTCTTGTGGATGAGATTGAAACATAGGTGTAGATCTTCTATCAATCACTTGGGAAGGAGGTTGTGATGCATCAACATCACTAGCGTGAGCCTCGGCTTGATCTTGAGGGATGAAGGTATCTTCTTGTGCTTCCTTCACTTGTTCTTCATCAACTTGAGGCGTGTGAGGTGGAGAGGGTACTTGATTTGCATCATCTTCAACTCCTTCCACCTCTAGTGGGTTGATTGCACCAACGGGCATATTCTTCATAGCCTCCCTCAAGGGTTCATCACCTACATCATCAAGATTCTCATGCTCTTCTTGAGAGCCATTAGTTTCATCAAACTCCAAGTCATATGTTTCTTCAACTAGGCCGGAGGCTTTGTTAAATACTCGATATGCCTTGGATTTAAGAGAATAACCAAGTAAGAAACCAATGTCACGTCTCCTTTGGAACTTGCCCAAGTGTTGGCGCTTCTTGTAGATGTACACTTTGCATCAAAACACTCGGAAGAAGGATATATCCGGTTTCTTCCCATTCACAAGCTCATAGGGGGTCTTCTTGAGAAGCCTTTGAACAAAGAGTCGGTTTGCCGCATAGCATGCGGTGTTGATTGCTGCGGCCCAAAACTTCTCGGGGGTGTTGTACTCATCAAGAATTGCTCTTGCAAGAGTGATTAGTGTTCGGTTCTTTCTCTCTACTACACCATTTTGTTGTGGGGTATATGTGGCAGACACCTAATGCTTGATTCCAACTTCATCACAATAGTCTTCAATCTTGGTGTTCACAAACTCAGTCCCATTGTCACTTCTTATCTTCTTGATCTTCACATCAAACTCATTTTGGGCTCTAGTTGCAAACTTCTTGAATATTGATTGAGTCTCTCCCTTGTCTTGAAGAAAGAACACCCAAGTGTACCTAGAGTAGTCATCAACTACCACCAAGCAAAAGAGATTGCCTCCAAGGCTAGCATAGGTGGTAGGTCCAAATAAATCCATGTGGAGTAGCTCTAGGACTCTTCAGGTTGACATGAAAGCTTTGGTTGGATGGGTGTTGGCCACTTGCTTGCCGGCTTGACATGCACTATACAATTTGTCCTTCTCAAACACCACATCCTTCACACCTCTAACCATCTCCTTCTTGACAAGTTTCTTCAAGGTTGACATTCCCACATGTGCTAATCTTCTATGTCATAGCCAACCCAAAGAGTTCTTGGAGAAAAGACATGTTTGCAAACTAGCTTCATTTGAAGTGAAGTCCACTAGATAGAGGTTGTTGTGCCTAAACGCTTTGAATATCAATGATGAATCTTCAATCTTGGTCACAACTACCTCATTTGGAGTGAAGAGACATTGGAACCCGAGATCACATAGTTGATCAACCGAAAGCAAGTTGAAACTCAATGATTGTACTAACAAGACATTTGATATTGATTGATCATTTGAGATTTCCACTTTGCCTAGGCCTTGCACTTTTCCTTTTGAATTGTCCCCAAATGTAATCTTGTCTTGCCCTTCACAATCTTCCTCAAATGTGGTGAACATCCGGGAGTCACGGTCATATGTTGAGTGCATCCACTATCAATCACCTAATGACTTCCACCGGTCTTGTAGTTCACCTACACACAAGCAACTTGGAGTTAAGCTTGTTGTTTGGGAACCCACACTTGGCGAGGTCCCATAGCCTTGTCCACCAACTCCTTAGCAACCCATAGCACTTTGGGCTTGTTCTTCATCTTAGGACCAAGAAACACAACTAGGGGTCTACCCTTGGAGTCCTTGTTGATGATGAAGTGTGCATCATGAGCAAAAAGCCTTGTGTGCTTGGGAAAGGTCTTAGGAGGTGGAGTCTTGCATTGGAACTCAAAGTGACCCTCTTGACCACATCCAAAGCACTTCTTAGGCTTGAGCTTTGGTGTGTCATAGTTGTTCCTCATGGCCTTGTTCTTGTAGTAGTTCATTGCTTCTATCTTGACCTTAGCCTTCATGAGTTGGTTCTCCTTGAACCCAATACCGGACTTGTCGGTCTTCATGATAGTGTTCATCAAAAGCTCACTTTGAAGGTTGTGGCCCTTGGTGAACTTCTCCATTCCACTTGCTAGTTTGATCTTCTCAACCTTGAGCTTTGCATTTTCTTCTTTGAGAGAGTTGATAAAGGTGATTGCATCATTGTCATCTTGCTTGGCCGAGTTGATGGTGAAGGGATTGTTGGCCTTGAGGTTGATTAGCTCTTCCTTGAGCTTTGAGTTCTCTTGCCTCATCTTCACATAATCATCATACTTTTCGGCCTCAACTACCTTCTTGCCCTTGCACTTAGCATTTTGCTCACTAGCAACTTCATCAAGCAAGTCTTCACAAGAAGTAGCTATATGACACTTAACAACCGGGTTAATAGCAACATGTGTAGCAAGATCATTTGTAAGCAATTCATTAGCTACCACAAGTGTGTCATGTTCATTTCTAACTTGGTTGTAGTCATCTTTTAGCAAGTTGTATCTTGTATGGAGCTCTTGTGTTGACCTCTCAAGCTTATCATGTTTCTCATTAGCTTTCTTGAGTGAGGCTTTGAGCTCCCTAGTGCTAGATGAGAGAGACTTGTTCTCAATCTTTAAATCATCATTAGCACTAGACAAGTCATCAAGTTTAGCATGCAAGTTATCATTGGCTTTCTCTGGTGTTTCACTTTTAGTTTTGTACTTCCTAATGAGCTTATTGTATTTGTTGCAAATCACAATTAGATCATCATAGGAAGGTGCCTCAAACTCATCATCACTATCATCACTAGAGTTAGCCTCATCATCATTATCCTCTTTTTGTACCTTCTTGTCACCTTTAGCCATGAGGCATAGGTGTGTAGAGGATGAGCCCGGAGATGATGGAGGAGGTGGCGGTGGAGTAGATGACCCAATCACCAAGGCGGCCACCTTCTCATCTTCACTCTCATCTCCGGATGAGTCACTTGTGTCTTCAATGTCGGCGAGCCAATCACCAACAATGTAGGCTTTGCCATCCTTCTTCTTCTTGTGGAAGTTGAAGTTCTTCTTCTTCTTGAATGGCTTGTCATTTTTCTTCTCCTCATCACTTGACTCATCTTTGTTGCCCTTGTTGTACTTGAACTTGTTGAACTTCTTGTTCTTGTACTTCTCTTTCTTCTCTTCGGGGCAAGCATGAGCCAAGTGTCCAAGTTTGCCACAATTATAGCAATACATCTTGGATAGAGGCTTCCTTGAAGAGCTTGTGAAGAATTTCTTCTTCTTTGAGTCAAACTTGACTCCATTCTTGTTTAGCCTCTTCAACATCTTTGTTGTCTTCTTCACCATGAGGGCGAGGTCGTCATCATCCTCTTCATCACTTGCACTCTCATACACCAATTGCATCTTGCACTTCTCCGAAGAGGATGCCTTGAGAGCCAAGTCCTTCTTCTCCTCCTTCTCTTTTTCTTTCTTCTTGGAGGAGGAAGAAGAGCCACCATCACCAATCTTCATGTACATTTCATGGACATTGATCTTGACCAAGACTTGTGTTGGTGTAGCTATTGACACCGTTTTTGGCACGTGTCAATATGATATAAGGATTGTGCCGATCGGCAAAAGGTTAGTTGTCGTTCCGTATCGGCAATGGGACATTACTGGTCAGATTGCCAATAAAGGCAAAAGTGTTGCTGATGCAGACAGGGACTTATTGCCGATTGAGGTAGGAAGACACTGTTGATGAAGGCAAGGAGATGATGCCGATAGAAACATGAATGTTACCGACAGGAAAGTGTTGCCGATGAGAGCCAAAGCCTGTTGCCGATGAGGACGGAAAGTTGCCGATGAAAGATGACATGGCTAACGTGAGCACACGGTTGCCGATGATGTTAAAAGGAAATTGCGGATCGGAAGGATGTGTCAATGAAGTCAACCCATGGCGGCAATGGTTCTTCAAACTAGAATACCTGCTAACCAAGGTAGTTATTCTGTTAATTACCCAGCGCCACAAGAATGACAAGCATTAGCTAGTTATCAGCTATCGACAAGTTCTTGGCCGATGCAACAAGGCATGCCGATTGTCAATCAGCTTGTATCGGCAATGGCTGCTCAAGCTGTGGTACCCGCGAGTCAAGGCGATCAACCAAGGGTACAAGGGCTACAAGCGTCAGCTGGATATCAGCCATCGGCAAATCATATGCTGATGCCATCTAATGTAAGTTGGATTGGTTAATTACCAATTCAACAGCAAGTTGTGCAGCCTGGATACCAAGTGGCGAAAGCTCCGCAGTATCATTCACCGGTGAGTCTTCAGAATGAAATATCGGTACATTAGCCGATAGGTACTACTTTGTCGCGGTACTCGCAAGTGAATGTGCACAATGAGACATCGGTTCAGCAACCGATGAATATACTGCCACAACATAAGCCAGTGAATGTGCAAAATTGCCCATCGGCAACTCAGCCAATGCATATTGTTCAAATGACTAGTACTGCACACGCGCCAATTACTTCAAGCGTTTTGCCACCAAGACCTGAAGGGGCGCATCAGCCGGCTCCGCCAATCGACATTCAACCAATGAGTCGGCAAGAGCAGGATGCGTGCTGTGCCGACAAGATTGCCGAAGTGGCAAAAGAACAATTCGGCATTAAACCCAAGGTTAACACATACTCTTATCGGACGCCATACCCTTCGGAATACGATTTAATCACTCTTCCAAATCGGTACAAGGTGCCGGATTTTAATAAGTTCTCTGGCCAAGATGACACGTCAACGATGGAGCACATCAACCGTTTCATTATCCAGTGCGGGGAGGCAGCCAGCAAGGATGAACTGAGGGTAAGATTGTTCTCGTCATTGTTATCTGGATCGGCATTTACGTGGTTTGTTTCACTATCTCCAAATTATGTAATCACTTGGGCCGATCTAGAAAAACAGTTTCACAAGTATTTCTTTGTTGGCACACATGAGAAGAAGCTTACCGATTTAGTCAAGCTGAAGCAGTGGGATGATGAATCGGTAGAAAGCTTCGTCCAAAGACTACGAGGCGTGAAGAACAAGTGCTATAGCTTGGTACTTGATGATCGGCAATTGGCGGATTTGGCTTTCCAGGGGTTGCTACCGCACATCAGGAATAAGTACGCTTCTAAAGAGTTTGAAAGCTTGAGCCATCTTATGCAAAGGGTTGCCGATCAAGACACCGGAGTTTTCGAGCCTAGAGAAAATTGGGATGAAGGGGTGTCTTTAACTAAGAAGACAGATTCGGACGAAGAAGCAAGTATCAGTTTAGTTGAATCGGTAGAGAATAAAAAGCCGATATCTTGTCCATTCGATCAGAAAGAAGCTGAGAGATGCACTTTTGATATCACCAAGGCCGATAGAATGTTTGACCTATTGCTCCAAGAAGGGAAGATTAAGCTGGCACCTAACCAGGTAATTCCATCGGCCAAAGAGCTCAAGAAAATCAGGTATTGTAAGTGGCACAATGCAACTTCGCACAATACCAATGACTGCAAAGTCTTTAGGCAGCAGTTGCAGTCAGGAATTGAGTCTGAGTGGATTAAGTTTGAAAATTACAAAGCCCAGAAGCGGATGAAGATCAATCAGCACCCGTTTCCAAATAACATGGTGGAAACTAGTAAAACTAAGGTGTTGACATCGGAAGCTGCCAAGAAAACCGCATCGGCAGACCCTGGACATCATATAGCTGCGCATGAAGTAACAGGGGGAAAGTTTACGATGGTAGAAAAGGCAAGAGAGTTGCCGATGATGGCAGTAGCGCCGGAAAGTCTTATGACGTTGTGATCACACATAGACGGCCACGACAAGATTGGCGTTGGCATGAAGATCAACATCGGCAGCAGGAAGAAAGGCGCCAAGAGTGGCATTGGCATAAAAATCATTGGAGGTGCCCCTTCTTTGTTCACTGGTTGGAAGAAGGCATCAAGCTACCCACTGCCGATAATTTCCCTGAATGCAATGGGTACTACCTTGTCGATCGGTCAAAAGGGAAGTCTTGTTTTGACGGTCGGGCATCAAGCTATCGCACACCGATCAAAGAGAAGAGATCAGCACATGATCGGCTGGGGGGCAAGCTCAGTGCACACAATAGGCTTGGCAGACGTATTGATCAGGAAGAGCTTGAGGAGATGGCCAATGCCAGGGTGCCCGATGAAGAAATTTTCTCCAAGGATCCAAACATAAGAGGTAGTGCAGATGCAAGCAGTGGGAAGCAGTATCAGCCTGTTTGGAAGACCAAGCTTCCTCAATGGTGTCCTAAGGGTCTGACGAAGACTCAGAAAAGGAGGATCCAGCGCGAACGCCAAGAAGATTTGTGTCACGATGAAAATCCTTCCAGAGGGAAATCTTCAGACAAGCTATGAAGACCAAAGCGCAAGGATGGGGATCCATCGGCAGATGTTAATATATTGCCGATGGTGTAACTGGAGTCGATGTCCTTGGGCATTTTGGTCTGGGAGCAGCACTTGGTGAGCCCTGGCATTTCAACTGTTAAACTTGGGGGGTATCAGCAGGTTGAGCGTGAAGAGTTTGTGCACTGGGAGCAGCACAGCCGATGATTCCAGAGATGCGGTAGAAGAAATTTCGGCGCATAAGATATCTTATACTCCGAAATTGGGGGGCATGTGTTGACACCATTTTTGGCACGTGTCAATATGATATAAGGATTGTGCCGATCGGCAAAAGGTTAGTTGCCGTTCCGTATCGGCATTGGGACATTACCGGTCAGATTGCCGATAAAGGCAAAAGTGTTGCTGATGCAGACAGGCACTTGTTGCCGATTGAGGTAGGAAGACACTGTTGATGAAGGCAAGGAGATGATGCCGATAGAAACATGAATGTTACCGACAGGAAAGTGTTGCCGATGAGAGCCAAAGCCTGTTGCCGATGAGGACGGAAAGTTGCCGATGAAAGATGACATGGCTAACGTGAGCACACGGTTGCCGATGACGTTAAAAGGAAATTGCGGATCGGAAGGATGTGTCAATGGAAAGTTTCATCGGGGAGGAGACATAAGGAAACTGGTGAATTTTATACCAGTATTGTTATAGAAGTTTGAGTCCGACTCTTGCACGAGTCATTTATTTCCTTTAAAATAAAAGAGTTTGTTTAGGAAAAATATTATTGTTTGAGTCCGGCTCCTACGCGAGTCAGTTATTTCCTTTAAAATAGGAGTTTGTTTTATTTAGGAAAGTTACGAGTCGTATCTATCTACAACTCCCTCTACCGGAGTATAAATAGGTACCCAGGGGTGCTGTAAACAATATATCCAAGCATATCAAACATATCAATTACTTTTTATCTTATTTACCTTTCCAGCAATTTATCTTTACCGCATTAGGTATTAGTTTATTTACGAGTTCTTCAAGTTTCGACGGGCTGCATCTCATCGACCTCCGTCAACCCTTGCAAGTTCCGCGTGGGAGTAATCTGAGCTTTGACATCCGGGTGCATCGCTGTTGTCTCGTTCAGCTCTGCTCTAGTTATCTTGATCAAGTCTGAGTCTTGACATTTGGGCGCATCGCCGTTGTCTTGTTCAGATCTTGTTCTATTTATCGTCCTTGTCGATTAACTGGTCAAATCGACTGGCACGCCCTCGGATATCGAATTCGGGTAATAGCCCGAGGTGTTCGCAGATCCTGACGCTTTTTGTGTCAACACCTCTTTTGGCACGCCCAGTGGGACAAATTATACATCTACTATGGATGATCATACCAGCGTCAATCCGAAGAACGTCATCAGAGTCTCCGAGACCAATCTGAGAGATGATCAGAAGCAAGCTATGGAGCAGGCTATGGAGGAGTACAAGCGGTTATATCTCAAATCCTTCAGCCTAAACAGAATCGGCGAAGCAGTCCAGAAGCAAGATCCGTCGTCGCCATGGCAGGTCACTTTCGACGCCAATCCTGGTAAATTACAAGAGATGGTTAATTCTGCAGTAAATAATGTATTAATTAGTCAATCCAATGTACTGTCCGATACTGTATGCAATGTTGTTAAGCAAACGTTCAAGGGAGGACATGCACCATATTATGTTGGTCCAGAGTATCGTCAACTCGAATCGACATCTGTAACGATCCCATCGGCGGTTCCAAGGGTGTCTCCACCGATTATGAACCGATCTACCGATGAGATCATGCCACCAAGATCGAGCCCAGCAAGCATCACTCAGGTGAATACAAATCTGGTGGCTTCAACAATGTCTGGACCTGTGACCCAGAATCAGCCAACTTCTGTCAACTGGTGGGGATACGGTATGTCTCTAAGTCCATTTGCTGATTCCAGATTGGTCCAAGGTAACCATGCAGGGTGGAAGATTCCCATGGCATCGGCAACACCTGTACAACCGATGGTTCCAGTAATGCATTATGCTACATCTTCTCCAATGGTACAGTTGCCGACAGGGAATCTTCAAATGGCAATACCCAGAGTGCCTTACACCCAACCATCGGCAAATCACTTGCCGATACAACAAGGCCCAGCAGCTGCAAGTCAACCCATGGTGGCAATGGTAATAGCCCAAGGTGTTTGCAGATCCTGACACTTTTTGTGTCAACAGTAGCGGCGGAGAGGTCCCCTTGGTGAAGAACCTTGACGATGTGGCCATACTTCTCAATAGGCAAGACACAAAGAATCTTGCGCACCACATCGGCCGGTGCTATTTGGTTGAGACCGAGCCCATTTAATTCTTCTACAATAATGTTAAGACGTGAGTACATCTCATTAGCATTTTCATTTCCATGCATAGAAAAAGAATTGAGCTTAGCCATGACCAAGTGATAGCGTTCCTCATGCTCACTTTTTGTGCCTTCGTGAAGAGCACAAATAGTGGTCCACAACTCAAATGCGTCTTTGGCGTTACGCACTCGGTTGAAGACATCCTTACAAATACCACAAAAAAGAATGTTCTTCGCCTTGGCATTGTGCTTATCAAAGTTGAGGTCCTCCGCGAAGAGAGTATCCCCCTTTGTGGCGGCCTTGAGCACGCCCACATCAACGGCCTCTAGGTAGGCCCCCATACGAACTTTCTAATAAGGAAAGTCGTCTCCATCGAACATGGGAGGTGGTCCATCCCCATGGGACATCTTGCTCTAGGCGGTAAAGCCTAAATTAAGAGCAACCTTGCTCCGATACCTATTGAAAGGATCAAGATGCCCAAGAGGGGGGTGAATTGGTCTCTTTTTAATTTCTAGACAAGAATTAAACCTATCAAGAGCCAATTAACCCCTAGTGCCTACCGATAGTGTGTCCTAACTAGAAAGCGGTAGCAAGCCAATAGAAAGCGAAATCTTCCTACACAATTCTAGTATGAATTGGAAGACAAGTGCGGAAAGTAATGTGGTATGAAAGAGCTAGGGAAAGAGATGCTTGACACAACGATGTTTTGCCGAGGTATCGAGGAGTCGACACTCCCCCCCTAGTCCTCGTTGGAGCACCTCGCAAGGTATAGCTCCCCTCAATCCCGTGCAAGGGATGAGTGCTCTCTACAGGCTGATTCTTCGCCACTCCGGCTCGGTGAATCGCCCGCAACCGATCACAAGTCGATGAAGAAGGGTTGTCGACAATCTCCCCGGCGATCACCTTCCTCCAAGCACCACCGGACCGTATAGGTGATGTCGATCACCAAGAGTAACAAGCCTCGATCTTCCCTTGACTCACTCAAGCTTCACAACTAGAGGATGCACACTTGAACTCTTGGATGAACTAGAGGAGAGAATGGATGGATTCGTGAATCACTCACTCTCTCTCTAGGGCTCTTGCTCTCTTCCCAACCTTCTCAAGAGCTTCAGCAACTGAAATGAGCAAAGGCAAGGTGGGAGAGAGGTGTGAGGAGCTATAAATAGCCCTCCAGAAAACTGCCTCGGACTGGCTCTTTAAGTTGACGACGGACGCTCCGACGCCTAGGCGACGGACGGTCCGTCGCCCTGCCCACGGCTAGTTCTGCACACTGTTTTGGGCGACGGACGCTCCTGCACAGTCCGTCGGACGCTCCTGCACAGTCCGTCGGACGCTCCTGCGCACTCCGACGGACGCTGAGGCATCAGCGTCCAATGCCCCTTTTCGTTTTGCACTGAAAGCAGCCCCATTGGAAGGCCGACACACGCTATCCTAGCATCCGACGCCTAGGTGACGGACAGCATCCGACGCCCTCTGAAACTCAGGGGCTCATACTGGGCGGCCGACGGACGCTACGTCATCCTGACGTCAGTGTCCGACGCCATCATCCGACGCGACGGACAGCGTCCAGCGCCTCCAGACTCAGTGTCCGACACCCAGTAAACTTCTTTTTCAACTTCGGTTTTCGTCGCGATGAATTCGGAAGAAGTTCTTGGCTATCTTACGGTCACCATAGGAATGCTTAGAGCTAAGGAAGTCAAGTGTGCACCACACCTAAGTTATGAAGCTTTCCTAAGTCAAGCTACTAGTCTCAACCCCTCTTGATAGTATGGTCAAAGATCAAATAGAAGCCCTATCTATTTCTAAGTGCCCTTCATCACCTTATGACACTTAGCCTATCATTCTAGGGTCTTCATCATGTCTCTTTGAAATCTGAAACGATATCCATCTTGAGGGCTAAGTGATGACCATTGATGCCCATTCATGTTGATCACTTTGGCTAAGCTACGCATAGTCTCTGCAAAACACACGTTAGCCATAATAATCGCTAATTGTCGTTAATCACCAAAACCAAATAGGGTCATGATTCTTCAATATGACATGAGGCTCAAACTGCAGCGTAGAAGAATTGACCCCCTAAACTTCTCCCCCTTTGGCATCAAGCGCCAAAAGGAGAAGAAAAGATAAGGGAAACCAATCACTCCTCCATATCCTCATCATCACTAGAGATCACGGCGCGTCCAGCTCGGTGTGTAGTCTGAGTGAAGCGCGGAGCACGCTGACGGCCTGAACAACGAGGTGGAGGTGCAGCGGAAGACAGCCCTGCAACATCCTCCTCATCCTCTTGCTGCTGCTGACGACGTGGCCTCCTGCCATACACACGGTCACAAGGAGCCCACTAAGAACTGTCCCACTGACCTTGCTCATCATCATCATCCTCACTACTAGAAACTGACAAGCGTGGCAGGTTAGGAAACATTAGAGGAATCTCCACTGGAGGAAGTGGTGGAAGTCCCTGCAACTCCCTAGCTCCCGCAACTGCCTCTCTGCTAGATACCTGCTCCTCATAGGTGATCCTGGCCTGATAAGTGCATGTAGTGAAAATGGCCTTGATCCACTCTCCAAACTTCTTCATCCTCCTCCCACTCCTGGAACTGACATTAGAGCGAGAACGAGAATGAGAAGTCTCAGGAACATCCATCTGTCTCTGAAAGGTACCACCACCTGTAGAAGGTGGAACTGGTGGAGCAGTAGCTGGTGGTGCACCTCCTCTGGTATTTTTGATCACACACATGGTGTGCTCACAATCCTTGGGAAAAATCCTCACAGTGACCCTCTCAATCATAAACTGGAGGTAGGGAGCATATGGAAGCCTCCTATTGGCTTTATCCATATCCATAGCCAACTCCACCCAAAGAAACCTGGGAACACAGAACCTCTCACTATTAGGGAACTGAGCAAGGACATTTGTGATATATCCATTAAGATCTGTGGCATTGTCCTTGGGATTGAGAGTCACCCTGATGAAGTTGTTCAGAAGGTAGTAGAGGCTCCTGAGGTTGGTCCTGGACCAGTTGGGCTCCCCCTCAACCTGATCCTCCCACATGAAACTCACTGTCTGTGGCTCAGCTCTAGGACCTCTGTGAATGCTGGGTAGCTCCCTGTGCTCATGCCCAAAACTAAGAATGCGGCAGAAAGTGACATAATCATAGAGGTAGTGACTACCATCTGTCATCCAGTGAATTTCATCTTCCTCCTGATCCCAATGATAAGTAGCATGGAACTGAGCTAGAATCTCAGTGTTCCAGTCATACATGAAGCTCATGAGATCAGTCATCTGAAAGCGGCCACACACCCTGATGGCACCAGTTAGCTGCAAGTCCTCCCTGCTCTCAAGCTCTGGGAAGTCGATGTACTGCATCTTGCATATTTTGCTTGTTGTCCTGTTGAAGATGGCGGTAGCATAGAAGTTGGAATGAAAGATATTCCAAAACTTGTAATCAATACCTCTCATCTTCGGTGTCGTATAGGGGTTGACAGATCTCGCCTCCTCGGTGGCCTTCCATGATCTGGCATAGTCAGTGATAGGGTGTTGCACTGTGTCATGAGGTGTTGTAAGCTCATAGTCACCCTCAACCTCCTGCATGTACCCATGGTAGTACTCAGAGATGTGCATGGGTGTCTCAGGCCACTCAGGGATGACATAGCCTTCCATCTAATCTATCTCTTCTTGCTCAAAGGCTGCATCTCTGTCATACGGCATCTGCATCTTCCCACTGGCCTTGCGAATTGGCTCCTTGCCAACCTGCTTCCTCCTGCCACCGGCTACACTTCCTTCACCTCCTGGATTCATCTATGCAACACAAATATAGACTAGATAAGAAACTGTATATGATAGGGTGTAGATGAAATTTAAAACCAGGGGTTAAATAGAGGAAGAAACTTAGAGAAAACACCAAGTGAGAGCTGTAGGTAGGTCGGCACTGCCGGCCTCAGTAGCTCCACTGGATTTTCTCCATATCTCTTTCCCTATCTAAAACCTGATTTTAACAACTTCTACACCTAGTCAAAATTTCAGAATCACGGTCTTTTGAAATAGAAAGTAATGACCTAGCTAAGGATATGAAGGGTAGTAAATATTCAGAAACCAGAATTTTGAGTTAGAGTATGGATTTGGCACATCTGAGCCTACCCTCCCAGAAAACTGAGGCTCAGCAGATGGATTCTGCTGGGGTCGGCACTGTCGACCTCCAGGTCGGCACTACTGACCTGCCTCTGTTCATCCGAGAGGGGTGAATCCAAATCCACCAAATCCAACCTCTAAACCTAGTTCCAATCCCTCATACACCTCCCAGAAACATAAATCCCCAACTAGAACCATCACATTGCATAGATCGAACCGAAAAGTTTAGGTTAGGGTTTCACCTTGCTTCCAAAACGTGGGATTGAAGGGAAAGAGGAGAGGCTGCCTTCCACAAGCAGCACGTCCACCAATCTCGCAGAAAGTTGATGGTAGAGGGTTGAGGAGCGACAATGCCGGCCAAGGGGACGACAATGGAGCTCCTAGGTCACCTCTATGGAAGAGAGGAGAGGTGAAGGAGGTTCTGGTCGAACGAGAGGTGGCGTGGTTGTGGGCATAAAGCAATGGATAGAGTTTATAAAGGCCCACGAGCCCATGAAAGAATCACCCAAATCTGCCCGAGGGACAGAGGTCGGCACTGTCGGCCTAGGTGAAAAACAGATACTGGCTTAAAACCAGTTGGACTTTTCTTTATGCTAGAGATGGACATATATGCCTAAGTATCATGACCAGTAAGCATTCAACATTACAGACAATGGTCATGACCCTTAGTTGGTCTTTTGAAAACGATTTTGAAACACAATATTGAAGATTTTCATAAAGCTTTTCCTATGTCGCTAGGTTGACAAACAAATGTGTGCTACAGTTCAACCAAGGTTACGAGAGTCAAGAATATTTAGCTCACTATGCAAAGCACAAAACCTTGTCTCATCTAGAGGCTTAGTGAAGATATCGGCTAGTTGCTGTTCGGTGCTCACATGGTGAATTGTGATATCTCCTTTTAATTTGTGGTCTCTCAAGAAGTGATGACAGATGTCTATGTGTTTTGTTCTAGAGTGACTAATAGGATTATTTGCAAGTTTAATGGCACTCTCGTTATCACACAAGAGAGGTATCTTGGTGAATTGACATCCAAAATCTTTTAAGGTTTGCCTCATCCAAAGTAGTTGAGCACAACACGCACCGGCTGCAACATACTCAGCCTCGGCGGTGGAAAGGGCTACACAATTTTGCTTTTTAGAACCCCAAGACACTAGGGACCGTTGAAAGAATTGACATGTCCCCGAAGTGCTTTTTCGGTCTACCTTGCAACCGGCATAATCGGAATCCGAATAGCCAAGTAGATCGAACTTGGAGCCCTTAGGATACCACAAGCCAAGGTTAGGAGTGTTCCCCGTTTTGCTTGTGTTCTTCGCGTTTTGCTTTTACTCCCTCTTTTCCCGAGATGATTTCTCTTTGTAGGGAATAGCTCGTGCAAATCCATTTGAACCAAGTTGTTCGTGTTCGTGAGGAGCATCTTTGCACTGAAGGAATTCCTCTCAAACCTCACGAGTGCGTAGATCGGGCGATTTCTTTGCGGTGCTCTTCGTTCTTGCCCCTTTTCCCCCAAATCCTCGTTTTCCTTTAATTCTCACCAAATTGAGCGATGATTTCTTAGGGATAGCTCCTCCATAGCACTAGAATCATGCCTACCAAGTTGGGTTGCTAGTGGAGAACATTTGGTCAAGATTTGGGAAGATTGGGTGGAGAGAAAAATGATTTTCGCGGTTACTACGCGTTTGTCGGGGCCGTCGGATGCTCCGAGGGTTTGCGTCGGACGCTGGTACGTATTGACGTCAGCGTTCGTCACCTCGCTTATCGGCGTCCTTCGGTTTTGGTGTCAGACGCTCTCCAGAGTCCGTCGCCCAGCGTCCGTCATGTGGTGTGCACTGTGCAGCTCTGTTGTGCTCTCGGGTAGGCCGACGGACGATCTTCACAGCGTCCGTCGCCGACCGTCCGTCGCCTTGGTAGTTTTTCAGCTTCTGTCAGGCTCTCTGGAAGGCCGACAGACGCTCGCCTAAGCGTCCATCGCCAGCGTACGTCGCCCTGCCCTGGAGCATCCGTCGCACTGTCTTCTAGTGTCTGTCGCCTGTTTTTCTGGCTGATTTGCTTGGAATTCTTGCCTCTTTCTCATAGGGGTTGAGAACTCTTCTTGGGGGTTTCCGGTGAGTTTTCCTCCACTGCCGGTGAGCTTTCATTTGCTCTGTTTTCGTCTGAATCCCCGCTCATATTGCTCGCGGGAGGTTGAGCACCCAGCAACTCGGTCGTTCACTCCTCATGCTCAGCATCTTCTTCTTCCAATGGCCTAATATCTCCTATGGCCAAATCCTTGATTGCTTCACATGGTGGATCCTCCTTTCCTACAACACTTGCATCAACTTGCTCTACTTGAGAGCCATTAGATTCATCAAATGTCACATCTATCGTGATCTCAACTCTACCAACGGTTTGGTTGTAGACACGATAGGCATGCTCATTTGATCCATAACCAAGTAATATGCCAATATCAACTTTAGGAGCAAACTTAGAGGTTTTGGGTCTTTTGTTGAGAATGAACATTTTGCACCCAAAAACTCTAAAGTAAGACACCTTTGGTTTGTTACCGGTTAGGAGTTCATATGATGTCTTTTGAAGCTTCTTGTGTAGGTAGAGACGGTTGATGGCATGACAAGCGGTGTTGATTGCTTCACACCAAAAGATGTCCGAAGTCTTGTATTCATCAAGCATTGTCCTTGCCATATCAATGAGAGTTCTATTCTTCCTCTCCACTACACCATTTTGTTGAGAGGTGTAAGGAGCTGAAAACTCATGTTTGATGCCCTCATCATCAAGAAATTCTTCCACCAAGGTGTTCTTGAACTCGGTCCCATTGTCACTTCTCACTTTCTTGATTGGGAGACCAAATTCCTTTTGAGCCCTTCTCACAAAGGTTTTCACTTTGTCTTGTACCTAAGACTTATCATAAACAAAGAACACCCAAGTGAAACGGGAATAATCATCAACAATTACTAATCCATATTTGTTACCCCCGATACTTATGTAGGCAACCGGTCCAAAGAGATCCATATGGATCAACTCCAAAGGTTGAGTGGTGGTCATGATGCTCTTTGGTGGGTGAGGTACACCTACTTGCTTTCCGGCTTGGCAAGCTCCACATATCCTATCTTTCTCAAAATAAACATTTGTTAGTCCAAGGATGTGTTCATTCTTTAGGAGTTTGGCCAAGTTCCTCATCCCAACATGGGCTAGTGGCCGATGCCATAGCCAACCCATGCTAGATTTTGCCACTAAACAAGTCTCAAGCTTAGCCTTACTTTTGTTGAAATCAACTAGGTAAAGCTTGCCCTTCAAACGACCCGTAAAGACAATAGAGGAATCATCCCTCTTAAGAACTTCCACACCCTTATCTGTAAAGAGACAATTGTAGTCAATCTCACAAAGTTGTGAAACGGACAACAAATTGTAGCTCAACGAATCAACATGTAAAACATTAGAGATAGAATGATCTAAAGTTATCGCAACTTTACCAAGACCGATCACATCCCCCTTTGAGTTGTCTCCAAAGACAATGGTCTCACTTGCATCGGTTGAGGGGGTATATGAACTGAACATACTCCTTTCTCCGGTCATATGATTTGTACATCCACTATCAAGCACCCAACTTGATCCACCGGAGGAGTATTCCTACAAAACAAGTTTAGTTGCTTGATTTAGGTCCCCAAATATTCTTGGGGCCTTGCATGTTAGTAACAAGGTTCTTAGGAACCCAAATGAAAGCATTAATGTAAATGTTCTTTCCATTGCCAATGTGCTTGGCAATCACTTCACCCTTGCTATTGTTCTTCAACTCAAAGCAAGATTTAAAACTTGAGTGAGATGCATGAGCCTTGGATTGATATGAATATCTATTTGGAGTGGCCCAGATTGTTTCCATAGGCTTTTGCACCTCATTCTTTACCTTATACACCTCTTTGGTGTGCTTGCTGTGGGCAGTGGAATTATAGGTGGTCTTCCCTTTTCTGCGGGGAGCGGCACTACCGACCTTGGTTGGTTGTGCTGCTCGGGGTGAGGCTTGTGCCACTGTCTGTGCAGGAGTCTCTGTACCTATTTTTCCACTGCTCACAAACTGAACACATTCAACTCCTTTGACAACCTTTCTTCCATTCTCTTTGCCTCCACGAGTGAGGCCAAGTCCATCCTTGATGAAAGGATGTCTTCCATCTTTGAATTGTGGCTTCTTTGGTTGGTCCACTTTGCCACTTGCTGAGTTCTTGACATCATTACACTTCTCTTTCGACAAAGCATTGAGCCTAGCAATTTCCTTCTTCATGGCTTCCATATTAGCAAGGTTAGTGGAATAAGCATTTATATCAATTTCAAAACATCTTCCACAACCTTGGCTAGTGGAGGGAATAGAGGAATCCTTTAAGGTAGAGGGTTGTGGGTTGCTCTCCCAAAGAAGGCTATATTGCAACTCCATTTCTTTGTGCTTTTCATCCAAGACACAATACTTTTCATGGAGTGAAATATTTTCCTTCTTTGTGAGAGCATGATATCCTTGCTCTTTGGCCAAGGCCTTTTGCAAGGATTTCACCTCACTTCTCTCTTCCTTAAGAGCTTCCTTGTTAGCAATATACATTTTCTCAAGTTCATCAAGATCATTTTCTCTATTGTCCAACTCTACTTGGGTTCCCTCTAATTACTCCTTTAGCTTAGAGATTATTAGTGTTATCTTAGGATTTAGGTTCTTTATGATTTCATCCATTTCCTCATCACTAGAACCTTCATCACAAGAGGTATCACTAATATCACTACTAGAAGCATCATGAGAAGGAGGAGGGGGTTTTGCTCTTGATTTTACCTTCTCACCCTTTGTCATAAGACAAATGTGAGGGGAGTAGTAGTCATCATCATCACTTATGTTGTTGAAGAGCTTCGGTGTAGAGGATGGTTCTTGGATAGCAATGGTTGCAAGCTTTCCATCCTCATCACTTTGGCTCTCTAGTGAAGAGTCCCACTCATGGCCAATGTGGGCTTCACCCACTTGCTTGAACCTTCTCTTGTTCTGAAACTTGCCATCTTGTCTTTCCTTCTTGCGGAATCCATCCTTCTTCTCATTAGGGCAGCTAGCAATGAAATGCTCGGTGCTCCCACAATTGTAGCAAGTTCTCTTCTTCTTGATAGGGAATCTTCTTTTGGTAAACTTATACCCATTTTGCTTCAAGCCCTTGTTGTACTTATTGATAAAGAATGCCATGTCTTTGATCTCTTCAAAATTAGTCTCATCATCTTCATCATCACTTGAGGAGGAAGTGAAATTATCTTCTTGTTGTACCTCCTTCATTTTTTTGGGCTTGCTTGTGGATGCTCGCTTGCTGCCCTCTTTCTTGCTTGGGAAGCTCTTCTTGGTTGTCTTGCTTGACTTGAGAGCCACATCCTTGATCTTCATGCCATCAAGCTTTGATTGCAACTCTCCAAGCTTTCTTCTTTCATTTGCTTCCTCTCTTTGCATGTCAAAGGTCAACAATCTTCCAAGCACATCATTGGGAGTGAAGTGCTCAAACTTCTTCTTGTCTCTAATCAAGGTGACCACGGTCTCATTCCTTGGTGAGTATGCTTCCAACATGATCTTCACAACCTTGTGATCATCAAGCTCTTCACAACCATATCCTCTAATTTTGCCAACCATGGTCATCAACCGGTCAAACATCTCTTGAGCACCTTCACCATCCACAATCACAAACCTATTGAGCTTGACCATCATCAAATCAATCTTGGCCTTTCTCACCTTATCCACACCTTCATGAGCTAGGTGTAGGGCATCCCAAATTTGCTTGGCCACATCCACATTCATCACTCTATTGTACTCATTTCCATCCAAGGCACTAAGGAGGATGCTTGTAGCTTGATCATTGAGATGGACAACAATCATCTCCTCATTTGTTGGCTCTTCAGGATCCTCCGGTGCCTGCACACCTTTCACAACAATCTCCCAAAGACCGGGGTGAAGACCAATAAGGTAAGCCTTCATCAAATGCTTCCACTTAGCAAATTTAGTCCCATCAAAATGAGGTAACTTGCCGGTGGGAACATTTACAAAAGACTTACGGTCTCGGTTAGTCAAATAAGAATAATTGAAAGAGACGGTGGAGTACTTCTTTTTGTTGTTGCTGTTGCCATCATCCTTCTCCTTCTTCTTCTTTCCACCCTTGGAGTCGTGGTAGGAAGCATCATCATCACCATCTTCCGAGCTACTTGATAGCTCACTAGATGAAGCTTCCTTGGGCTTCTTTTTCTTCTTTCTTAGCCATTGCTGCCCTTCTCTTAGCTCTTTCTTCTCTCTTGAGTCTTCTCTCTTCTTTTCTCTCTTTCTTCTCTTCTCATCTTTTATCTTTTCTTTTCTTTTCTCTAAGTGCTCTTCTTGCCTTCTTTGCTTGTAGCTTGTCCTCATCGGTGGCCTTGGCAGCGAGAAGTGAAGAGTAGCTTGAGGTGGACATCTCACTGCTGCTCCCATCTTCCACTATCACCTTGGCAGCTGCCTCGCCAACTTGAGGCATCTCCGAACCTTGACCCGTTTTCATACTTCACGCGGTGAAGCGTATACGAAGTATCCTTGCTTTGATACCACTAGTAGGATCTCAGGAAGGGTAAATAGTCTAGAGTGGAGGGTGAATAGGCCTGTCAAAAATCTCTTCAAGCAGATGTTAGTACCAAGGGCGGCACTGCCGACCTATGAAAACTGAGCAGATTGAAATGAGGTTTGGCAGGGAGATACTATGCACCAAGATGAGTCCTTCCCTGCAATTTCAATACAAAAACCAGCTCGAAGACTGGTTACCACAGATATGCTTCTTTTCCTCAAATCAACAACACAAACCCTAGCACAAGATATATTGCAAGAAGTAAACCCTAGGGGACCAGCACATAAGACACGATGATTTATCCTGTGGTTCAGCTCGCCACTAAGGCTTGCCTAAGTCCATGTTGTTGAGGTGCCACAAAGGCTAGGAGCTTTGCCACTCCAACTCAATCTCAAGTCAAGGAAGTGAATCCTTGAGATGAGGGGTAATACCTTAGCTTCACAAGTCGATTACAAACCTCCCTAGGCTGCCACAAGGGAGGGGCAAGCTCTAGGGCGACACCTAGCCGGCTAGGAGGAAGCTCCAAGGGTAACAAACCCTAGCACCACCGGCCAAACGTGAACCACAAGCTCTTAGACTTTGGGAAGTAGTAGATCCACTCTCTAGGAGTGTTTTGCTGTCTTTTTCCTCAAGAATCTATGGTTGGAAGTGTGGGATTGCTTGGAGGGTGAAGGTCAACAATGGAGTACGAGAGAGGGAGAGAGAGCTTTGTTTGCAACGGTCTGATTTCGAGGAAGACGAAGGGGTACTGAACTGGTGAGGTGGAGACCTTTCCAGCCACTATTTATAGTTTAGAAAAACTGTTGGGAAGGGAGGTCGGCACTGCCGACCTGGTACAGAGAACCTGCTGGATATGAGATTTGGATATGTCTCTGGGCTAGCTGAGAGTATGTTATTGGTAAAGATTGAGCATGTGATTCACATCTGACCATAACAGTACTAGAATCCCCCTTAATAGTATAACATCCTTATACTCAAATTCAAACCATAAATGAATTTAAACCTTTGATGAGTAGAGAATCCTTCATAAGAATTGGGGTACCTCCACCTTCTCTAACTCTTCCTCTTTTTGCTATTATCTGCGTGTCATCTCAATGGTTCTCATTAGTCCTTGAATTAAGTGATCATCAGCACCAAAACCCACTTAGGGCTTGATTACACTTTCACCAATATATTGAATCAATCATCTACAGTACATATAAGACATGTTAATTAACTTGGATGATCTAGTCATACATATGAAACATATATTGATTAACTTACTATGTTTGGATAATTCCGCGGTACTACCGGCAATACTGGATCGAAACTCATCCAAGTACAATAACCACTCCAACCAATTTCTTTTGGTGGTGGGAGATTACGACGTCCAGCCATCTATATATTAAATCACATATCAAATAACATATACTAAGATTATCTATCCATCTATCTATCTATCTATCTCTCTATCTATCTCTCTATCTATCTTTCTCTACATATCTATCTATTATCTATATTAAATTTCATATCACATATCAAACCACATATACTAAGATTATCTATCCTTCTCTATCTATCATATATCAAATAACATCTCAAATAGGCATTTCGTCAAACATCATGGTACCGTAGAGGGAGGTTGAGGGAGGTCCGCGGTGCTTGGCGTTGTGGCGAGGACGCTGGCATGGAGCGCTGTCCTCCTGCCTGCTGCGTGCAGCGTGCTGCGGCGGTGGCAGCGTTGCTTGGCGTTGAAGAATCATGGCCCTAGTTGGTTTCGGTGATTAACGGAAATTAGCGATTATTATGGCTAACATGTGTTTTGTAGAGGCTATGCGTAGCTTAGCCATAGTGATCAACATGAATGGGCATCAATGGTCATCACTTAGCCCTCAAGATGGATATCGTTTCGGATTTCAAAGAGACATGATGAAGACCCTAGAATGATAGGCTAAGTGCCATAAGGTGATGAAGGGCACTTAGAAATAGATAGGGCTTCTATTTGATCTTTGACCGTACTATCAAGAGGGGTTGAGACTAGTAGCTTGACTTAGGAAAACTTCATGACTTAGGTGTGGTGCACACTTGACTTCCTTAGCTCTAAGCAAGCCTATGGTGACCGTAAGATAGCCAAGAACTTCTTTCGAATTCATCGCGACGAAAACCGGAGTTGAAAAAAAAAGTTTACTGGGCGTCGGACGCTGAGTCTGGAGGTGTCGGACGCTGTCTGTCGCGTCGGACGCTGACGTCAGGATGACGTAGCGTCCGTCGGCCACCCAGTTTGAGCCCCTGAGTTTCAGAGGGCGTCGGACGCTAGGGTAACGTCCGTCGGCCTTCCAGTGGGCCTGTTTTCAGTGCAAAACAAAAAGGGGCGTCGGACGTTGATGCCTCAGCGTCCGTCGGACTGCGCAGGAGCGTCCGTCGCCCAAAACAATGTGCAAAACTAGCCGTTGGGCAGGGCGACGGACCATCCGTCGCCTAGGCATCGGAGCGTCCGTCGCCAACTTAAAGAGTCAGCCCGAGGCAGTTTTCTTGAGGGCTATTTATAGCTCCTCACACTTCTCTCCCACCTTGCCTTTTGCTCTTTCAGTTGCTGAGTTTGTTGAGAAGGTTGGGAAGAGAGCAAGAGCCCTAGAGTGAGAGATCGATTCGCGAATCCATCCATCCTCTCCTCTAGTTCATCCAAGAGTTCAAGTGTGCATCCTTTAGTTGTGAAGCTTGAGTGAGTCAAGTGAAGATCAAGGCTTGTTACTCTTGGTGATCGACATCACCTAGACGGTCCGGTGGTGCTAGGAGGAAGGTGATCGCCGGAGGATTGTCGGCGGTCCTTCTCCATCGACGTTGTGATCGGTTGTGGGCGATTCACCGAGCTGGAGTGGCAAAGAATCAGCCCGTAGAGAGCACTTAGTCCTTGCGCGGACTAAGAGGGAGCGATACCGTGTGCGGTGCTCCAACGAGGATTAGGGGGAGTGTCGACTCCTCGATACCTCTGCAAAAAAGTCGTCGTGTCAAATTTCCTTTGTCTCCTCCTCTTTACTTATTGCAATTACATTCAAGCATTACATTCCGCTTTACCTTCTTGTTGCTTGACTAGAATTGCATAGGGTTTTACCGCTTTCATTGACATGTCTTGCTTGTTTAGCTAGGACACACTTGGGAAAGCACTAGGGGGTTAATTGGCTCTTGTTAGGTTTTAATATTGCTTAGAAATTTAAAAGAGTCCAATTCACTCTCCCTCTTGGGCATCTTGATCCTTTCAGGCGTGCTGCGTGCTGCGGCGGCGGCGGCATGGGCGGCGGCGACGGCTGAGTGGGCACTGGCGCGTGTCTGAATATTTTGAAGCGCGTCAGTGCCTACTTAAATACAAACCCTGTTGTATCACTGCCGGTCCAAGCCACGAACGGCAGTGAAACAATACATCATTGTCGGTTCGTGGCTTGAACCAGCACTGATACGACAGAGAGACATCACTGTCGGTTAAAGCCACGAACCAGCAGTGATGTATTGTTTTACTGCCGGTTCTGTCCATGCCACCAATAATTGGAGGTCTGTCAGAGCCTGAACCGGCAGTGATGAGGTATCACTGCCGGCCCAAACACAACCGGCAGTGATGGGCCGACAGTGATTGTCATTTCTGTAGTAGTGTAATGTCAATCTATATACTCCATCGATTTTAAATTATAAGTCGTTTCAAATTTTTTGGTATATTCATTTTACATAGCAAGGGCTGAAGTTAAAAAGGGTTTGATGACGTACCTATACGTGAATTTATATTATATAAATTTATATTTATGATTGTGATTATAATCAATCAAGCCAGGATTCGTGTCTATCTTGACTATTTGTTTTCCTGAAGTGCAGGAACCGATATTGTTGAGCTGCATAGAAAACGGCGCCCGTCTCTTCAGCAAAGCCCATTTCTAACCACTGGAGGGCCCAATTGGCGCAAAATCCGGCCCACGACTCATCCCCCTCTTCCTCTTCAACAAGGCAGGCTGCTAAATAAAAACCCTATACCCCGCCCGCCGCCGCCACCGTCTCCTCCTCCTCCTCCCCATTTCCCCGCCGACGAAACCCTAGCCAACCATGGCGTGGCGAGGCCCCGCCACCCGGGCCGTCCTCGCAGCCGTCCGCCGCCCGGCCGCGGCGCCCATCCACGCCCCGCGGCCGTTCGCGGCCCCGCGCCGCCGCGTCCCGTCCCCCTTCGCCACCTCTTCCTCCCCGCTCCCGTCCGCGCGGTAAGTCCAAACCGACGCTCCTTACCTCGTGGAGCCGTTAGGCCGGGTGGTGATCTGACCTGGTAGATGGGATCGGTCGGTGTGTCGTTTTCGCAGGCCTCTGGCGGCGATGATGGGGTCCCCGGTGACGGTGGCAGCGGTCATGGCGCGTCTCACGGCGCATCCCGGTGCCAGCGCGCGGGCGTGCTGCGAGCTCTCCCAGGGTACGTTACTTCCACTTCCACGCACTTCGGCACTTAAGTCGTGCTGCTGTATCTGATGCCATACAATGTTCTTGTTACTAATACATAATGCTGATTTGCTCGTTGATGCGAATATGTGTCGCCTGCGAAGTTCACATGGGACACTGAATGGATGTATGTTGTAAATGCATTTAGCCTAAATGCATTTAGCTGTTGACTTGTTTCATCGTTTCAAACATTTGGGGCTTATAAATGGAATGCGGTTGTAGTTTTGAGTGAACCTAGTTCTATTGTTCATTGCATGCCATTTTATTATTAATAAGTATTAGGATCGTGAAACCAGTATCTCATACAAGGTATACTGTCAAAAAGTGCAATTTCAAGCAATGCAGGGGCACACTAGAGTCTATCTATAATGTAATGTGCCCTTTATTTTCTACTCTTAACAAGTTGAGCGGAGCTCATTTAAGGAGATTAAATCGAGATTTTATAGGGAGTGGGAAAGATGGTTGATTCTGGAGGCTGCACAACTTGATGGGGACCTTCCGTCCTAGAATGATGTAGGTCCCCTTTTCCCATTCTTTCCCCCAATTTCCCTTGAATGTTGAATTACACAAGTATATTTGACTAGCAAGTTTGCAATTGCCCGAAAAAGAAAGTAATATGGTAAATATGCAATGTGTGGCTTTGGCTATTAGGGATGCATTGCTGTGGTTTTTTATTCATCATCAGCCTTTGTGTGCTGTGTTCTTACTATCATTTCTGAAGCATGGAAAGTGTATAATGATGCACATTTATCTATGGTAAATTTTTTATGCTATATTCGCTTTAACTAAATTGGCTACATTGTACAACTTTTCAAATACACTACCTTGTGAGACATTTTTACACAATACTGAAACTTTAGTTGATTGTGGGTACGGTTGGGATTTGTTAGGAAATGGAAAGGATGGGTGATGCAAGAGAGGCCGTTGTAGAGCCTGCCAAAGGTGCTGGTTTGAACCATCTACCCCTTTGGTAATACTGAATTTTTTTTCTCATTCATCCTAAACTAAAGTTCAGCAGAACTGGTCCTATTAGTAATTCTCTGAAACATTTAGCAGGTTTTAATGTTGGAAAATAATCCAGCAGTATCGACCCCACATAATAAGCATAACCTATGTTTCTTATTCTTTGTTTGCTATTTCTTTTTGTTTGCAACCATTTCCAGCTAGAAAATGGTCTTTCCTACCCCCCTTTATTTTCTTCATGCCATTATAGTACAAGAAAAGGAATACAAAGCACCAGCCCACAGGAATCAGTTCAAACATTACATGTTACAAAGCACCAGCCCATAGGAATCAGTTCAAACATTATGTGTTAAGAAAAAAAAAAGAGATGAACTGCACCATGCATCAAATAGCCACTACCAAGTCAGGGCCTAAGTTTTTGTATCCAGGTAGCAGCTTACAGACTTACAGTGCCTGCAGCTTGCCACAGGGTCACCTCCTACACTGATCTCACCCCACCGAACTACACTAGCGGCAGCTCCATAAAATTCCTGTATTT
Source organism: Microstegium vimineum (assembly GCA_022036555.1). Classification (NCBI taxonomy): domain Eukaryota; kingdom Viridiplantae; phylum Streptophyta; class Magnoliopsida; order Poales; family Poaceae; genus Microstegium; species Microstegium vimineum. The sequence continues at coordinate 38,725,073 of CM039129.1, read as the reverse complement.
TCATAGTTTGCAATCAGTTGGAATAATGAGTGTATTCAGTCCTTTCTTTAGTTCCTTGTCTTTACACTTTTGATCACTTGGCAGTTGGTGGCACCACCAATCCAAATGTTTTCTATGACTGTCGCATAACACTTACTCCCTCCGTCCCAAATTATAAGACTTTCCAAGAATCTTGGAGAGTCAAAGCATCTTAAGTTTGACCAATAATTATAGAAAAAACTATCAAGATTTATGATATCAAATAGACATACTATAAAAATATAATTGATAACAAATCTAACGGTACTTAGTTGACATCATAAATGTTATTATATTGTCATATAAGTTTGGTCAAACTTGAGATAGTTTGACTCTCCAAGATTCTTGGGATGTCTTATAATTTGGAACGGAGGGAGTACTACTTACAGAGTTTTAGTTCTCATAGTTTCTTCTATTATTGGATTCATTTTCTAACTTGCTGTCCATTTGGGGTTAGCATTGATTTTGCCATTGTGGTACTTCTTCATGATTGGTCAAATGTGGGGCTAACAAGTTCATTTTTTAACTTTCTGTCTATTTGGGGTTAGTATTGATTTTGACAGCGGTGTACTTTTCCGTGTTTTGTCAAATGTGGGGCCGCCAAGCATGTTATCTCCATGTCTTATCTTTGCTGTGTGCCCTGATCAATGCTTCTTTTTTGTGCCTTGATTTTTTTTAAAATATTTGTGGGAGGAAGTTTTTTTTTCCACATTTGTCTGATCATTGTTCTTGATATCTCATAACAGTGAACTTTAAATTTCATAAGCCATTGCTCACCATATGTTGCTGCTATTTTGCAGGTACTTGAAGTTGTTGTGTAGATCCCATCCTTTCGAAAGGAAAAAAAAATGTGTCTTTTGGAAAAAGCTATCATGGCATTTCTTCCACTTCAAAGTTAGAAGAATTTACCCAGCAATAGCCAGTTTCCTCGTTAGGATCTTAGAATAGACTGAAATAATCTTAATGTTTCATGGCATGGTGTGTGCACATGGATTTATCTTCCCCTTTTAGCACGTGATATTATACTACAATCTGCCTAGATTCTTTGGTGTCAAATTTCACTTGACCTGAGTTAAATGACACAAGTCCTTCATCTGTGTTGTACCTCTCCTGAATGTTAGAGGTGCACCTATCGTCTTATATCGTCATATTGCTTACTGTACCTCTGCAAGGGTCTCTTTTATGCCAAGTTTATTCCTGCATGAGTTATGGATGATGGCACGATTTGCTTAAAAACAATAACACATCTCACTTCCAGTAACACATAGCTTCATAGCAGGGTAGCAGTGCTCACTTGGAGTTCAGTTTTTTCGGTCAGTGGCACATACGTGTACATACATGATACATATAGCACAACACTTGCATCATGGTGCATAGCAACTGCACAACACTTGTGCATCACTTGATACACAGCAAACTAGGGCACATGAACTTAGGCCATCAGCACAAGCCTTCATCACTTGATACACAGCAAACTAGGGCACATGAACTTAGGCCATCAGCACAAGCCTTCCATCAACCTTCCTGAGGACATGGACAACCATCGTCGTCCTCTTGGCGCCTTTCATCAGCTCGAAGACGCAGATGTGGTCCTTGTGCAGCCTGTTGTTGCGGACGAACTTGGCCCAGCGGCGGCAGTTAAAGCCTCTGGTGTGGCTGGCGTGGTAGTACTTGACGTACCACTTCTCTTTCCTGTTTGGCCTGAGGAGCAGGATCTCATGGGATCTCCTTTCAAGGTGCTCTGCTGCAAATTCATGGTGGATGGTCTGCATTGCAAGCATAACTCGGTCAGCGCTTACTGCATGGTGCATAGTTAACAACTTTAACACTGAAACAAATGTTGGAAACACAACTCATACTCTTGCACACAGTTCATGCTACTAACTATGATTATGTCAATAGAAGTAAAAAATTAGGGTGGGCAACAAAAACTAGTTTATCGCTTATTACGTATAATAATGTTTGTGTAATGGACTAATGGCTATGCAGTCATAAGACCTGTGACCAAAGGAACAGTTCTATTTCTAATCAAATGGCCACACTACACTATACGGAAATTCAGAAATTGGTATGGAGCTTCAGATTAGCAGAGAAAATCTACGCATGTGCTTTAGTTGAGACTCTAATAGCTGAATGTGTGAACTGACCAGCATGGTGTTCGTGTGCCCAACATGGGACTTCAGCAGGACAGCCACAAATGCTGGGTTGCCTGGTTGAATTGACACCAAACTGAATATTTGATCCCGTTCACCCAGAGTTAGGTTCCTGGCAGATTTTGAGTAGTAGTAGCTGCAATCAGCAAGCCACTCTTCGTCGCTCTGCTCTTCAGCGCTCATCGCCTCTTCCTTGATATGGTAATTGCAATTGCTTGGAGATTCAGTCTCTTTCCCTGTCAAAAGTGTGCCATATTTATACAAACTTGATAAACTTGCATTTGAGCATGAGCGCGCGAAACACATTACTGACTGCAATTTGTGGATGACATCTGTATATAAATTTAAGAACTGAACACACAGCTTTAACCACAGGAAATGTCTACTCTACTTACTTGGTTCAGTCTTGCCACCCTTCTTTTTTGAAGTAGAGGCCCTTTGTGGGGACGCAACAGGGCTCAACATCATTTCCAAGTCTTCCGAATCACTGAACATGCGGTGTTCAGCTTGTTGATGGGCTCTGCCATTGAAATGCTTGTGCATGCAAGGACCCTTCTTAGTGGTGAAGAAACAAGACACCTTCTCACAGCCACTTGAGTCAAAGATCAGGACATCAAAGGAGCAGTGGCCACTGCATGTGAAGATCACAAGGTCATTCTCTTGTAGCTCATGTGCTCTGGCAAAATCATCCCATCCTGACTTGAAGAGCAGCTCATCGGTATTCTTTGTGACATTGACGAGCCAAGTTTCACCACTGGGTGCTTTCAGGTTGAACCCTTTGGTGATCTGCCCATTTAGATTGCTCACAAACTTGTTCGGTATGCTCTAAGATAAAAACAGGAGACAAATGTCACACGATTAGATTACATTTAGAGGATAATCGTGCAAATGACCTCTATGTTGAATTAGTAGCTTAAATGGGCTCGGCAAACAAATCAGTGACAAATGAAAATTATTGATAATTGTCAGACAAAATATGTTTCCCCCTTTTTCCTATAAGGAGGCTCATATATCCTTGAGGGCAATACTTCGTATGCTTTACCAAATTTATTATATAATACTAAAATTTGTACCATTAGATTGGTCATAGAATATATTTTCACATTATATCTATTTGGTGCCACAAGTGTTGATATTTTTTCTTTACAAATTTAATCAAATAGTCAAACTTATGATATCTTGACTTCAGACAATCCTAGAACATCAAGTTTTTTGGATAGAAGGCAGTATGCCCTTTCTATTGCCTATTTTCCTCTCTGTAACACTTATCCAGTAACAGACCAGCACAAGCTCTCAACACAACCACAATTTTTCGTAGCTAAATGATGAAACCTTGAAGAATTTGGCAGCATGGTGGATACTTACAATGGCCTTCACAAAATCTCCTGTCATGAGCTTGAAGAAATTCACCCTCTCCCTCACCATGTGCTCCTGGTAGCAGTGCTCTTGCCACTTCTTGCAACTCTCACACCTCAGATGGGGGGCCATCTGCCATGCAAACACACAACATTGCCACAGCATACATCTTCCAAAGTTTGTCTGGCTAAATATCGGTTGGAAACCATAGATGGAAGTATGGAGAGAGTTCTTACCTTGTTCATCTTGCATTCTCTGGTCAGCTGCATAGTTTCTCCGTTCACCTTGATGTTAACGAGGGAGTGTTTTTATGGAGGGTGAGAGGGAGCTGTTACTAGTTTTTGAGCGGTGGAGTTGTTACTAGCTATTACTGTGAGATTGGACATGACATATGCTTGGTTAGAGCCTGGTAGACCAATTGTTCATGGACCTTTGTCACTGCCAACTGGGGTCAGGGAGGGTAGCTGATGCACTAGGATCCTTTCTTTTTATTGTTTGGGCGGTAGACACTAGAATGTTGTTTGCCTCATCTTGGGGAAAGGTAAAGTTGGCACTTGGGAGTGAGGCGAGCAGTGGACAAAACTTTGTTCTCTTTTGCTAATCTTATAGGGGGAAATGACATCTGTTTTAGCTGTCAGCACACAATTATTCCAAGAACTCGGTCGTCACAATATGATTGTCTCGAACAAGAATCAAACATATTCAGTATGATTTCAGATAAATGCCTGATCAGAGTTCTACATTTAGTTTTTCCACACAACATTACTGAAAAAGGTCAGGCTCCAACTTCCAAAATCTGAGCTGAGACCTTAAAAGTGCCAGCACATACCATGTCACTATTTCAGAACTTCAACAGCTGTATACGTCACATCACAATTCATCATATGGGAAACAGAGGCCACAACAATGCATGGGAAGCATATCACTGCAACTCTGCAAGTGCTAATATACAAAGCTTCTACTGAACATAGAAACTGCCCCCTGAAACAGCACCCTTGTGAAGATCTATAAAACACTGCACCAGATGGGAGATGTGAACCAGGCACAAAAGCATAAGCCAAGGGTAACGTTTGCTTGGAGACTAACAAACATTTACACTACATAGGACACACCTTGTTCTAGTTGCCATACTGCTAATCAGGAAGTTACCTTACATGATACAAAATTGCACTTGCATTCCTTGCAAACATCACTAGGTACTTCCAGTTTCAGTTCACAAGGCTACCCCTACATAGTATGTATGCAGAAACTAGAACACTAAAAGTGCACTTAGGGGGACACGGTAGAACTTAGCCTATCAGAATAAACCGGTCATTGGCCTTTCTGATGACATGGACAGTCATCGTCACTCTCTTTTTGCCTTTCATCAGCTCAAAGATGCAGATGTCACCCTCACGAAGATTGTTTTCGCACATAAACTTAAATAACGCTATGGTCTGAAAACACCGTTTGTTGCATGAATAATAGTAGCTGACAAGCCATTTCTCTTTCCTATTTGGCCTACGAAGTATGATGTCGTGTGCTCTTTCCCCAAGGTGATCAGCAGCAAATTTACTTGGGATCATCTGCACAAAAAATCAGTTAACATTGTATCGACAGAGTATAATATGAATATATTCATAGAATTCTAGTTTAGGGATGAAGATATCACCATCCACAAAGTAATATAAACACATATATACTGTGAGATTTAATTTTCATTACAAGCAGTATGTTAGGTTTGATTATATTTAATCCTTGGTATATACAGTTAACTGCTGGTTTTAGGCAGCTGAGTCTTTTCAGTATTGGACATTGTCAGATTGGCAGGACAGAAACTACAAAAGTAGTGTGAGACATAAAAACAGAGCACAGTTTTGAGTGGTTGCCAACAAATTCCCACCATAATAGCACCATTTAACCCAAGGAAGAGCGAAGGCGTTTTAACGGAATGACGATCTACACTTTCTGGAACATATGGAAAGAACGTAACAAACGGATCTTCAATAATATGTCGGAAACAGCGTTACAAACTGCTTCAAGTGTGAGGGAAGAAAAACTTTTTTTGTACTCCCTCCGTTCCAAATTATAAGACATTTTGGTCTTTCTAGATTCATAACTTTTGATTTGGACCTAGATATATATTATGTCTAGATACATAGTAAAAGCTATGAATCTAGAAATGCCAAAACGTCTTATAATTTGGGACTGAGGAAGTAGTTCATATTAACAAATCGAAACCTTATTTACAAATATCGCACATGCCTAAATTAAATATCCAAACATTTCATTTACTTTAGCTATACGAATAAACTCACCAGACAGTTGTTTTTGCGCTGAACATGGTATTTCTTCAGAACAGTCACAAATGCAGGATTGTTCAGTCGGATGGAAGCCAAACCTATTATCTCCTCCTTTTCCTCATCTCTTAGTCGATTGGCAAACCTCGAGTAGTAGTAGTTAGAGTTAGCATACCCATCATCACTATCCTCTTCGCCAGTTGTCACATGCTTGACAATAAAGTTGCCAGCGTTTGGTGATTTATATTCACCTGACAAGAAAGATCTACATTATGTATATTGTCTTATATATATAGTCAGAATGTTAAGGGGGGGGGGGGGGGGGGGGGGGGGGGGGGTCAATACTCAATAGTGTTATTTTTTCGAAATTTATTTGAAATTTAAAATTTTGTAATGAAAAATTTAAATTCATAGGGGCCCTGGGCCCCTGCCCGCCACCCTCCCCCTGTCTCCATCCCTGTATATACTGAAAATGATCGACTCCAACAGTATTGATGATGCATAGTTTCAGGTGTATTATTTATAGACTTCCTTGAAAAAAAAAACATATTTGAGACATGCAGAACAAACAAACTATGCTTAGTGTTGCACTGCAAACTTATAGTACTTTTACTCACTTGGTTTAGCCTTCCCACTAGGTTCCTTCGAAGGAGAGGCATCGTGAGGGGATCCAACTAGCAGCGATGGCACAATGGTATCCTCAGAATCATTCACAGTAATAGAGTGATGCTCACCACGTTGACCCACTATATCATGGAATTGTTTGCACATATCAGGACCATTTCTATTGCCAAACAGGGAAGACACTTTCTCACAGCCACTTGCATCGAAGACTAGGACCTCAAAGGAAGAGTTTCCGCAGCAAGTGCAGACCAGGAGATCATTCTCCTGCAGTTCATGAGCCTTGGCAAAATCCTCCCATCCTGACATGAAGAGCAGCTCATCACCATGCTTCTCTACACTGATGTGCCATGTTTCAGCACTACTAGGTGATTTCAGATGAACCTCTTCGGTGATCTGCCCTTGAAATTCTTTGCAAACTTCTCCGGTATGCTCTGCAATGAAAGCACAAAAGTGGCAACTCTTTGCTTATATAGTTAATTTTCAGATGATGATATAATAATGTATTAATAGGGCAAATGTTGCGTCATAATCAATTAACGATAGTAATCTTGATCCCTAAAGAAGAACAAAATATCTTGAACAATAGCTGAAAGCAAATTTTCTTGTACTATAATAATGTAGTAGTAGAAGAGAATGTGCTTTCAGTTATTATGCAATGTAGTATTTTTTTTTATAAAGAAACTGAAACTTGGCAAGTGGACATAAGCTTAAGATCACATTTATTTATATTACTTACAGCATATCTGACACATAACAAGTGCTCCTAGGTAAGATTAATATTTTAGATCCATATACAAGAGACAAAGCTTCTGCCCTTTGACCTGCACTCCTTTAATTGTTCACAGGCTCCCTTCAGTAAGTAACATATCTCCATTTACAGGGTTACCACAGAGTGCTCAGCACAACCAAAACTTTTGAAAAAGTTTAACTGCATGTTTTCTGGACCAACATCTATTGGAGAAAACGAAAGGCAATGTTGACTTCACATGGCAGTGGGATATTCGCCGGAACAAAGAACAGAGCTTTGCTAAAAAAAAGAAAAAAAACGAGTTGCCTCAGCTTTTTAGAAAGCATACGTATTACGAGCTTTGCGCACTTCGAAACTTTTTTTGACGGTCTAATTTTTTTTTTGACGGTCACTTAGAAACTTACAATGCCCTTGGTGAAATCGCCGGTCATGAGTTTGGAGAAGCGGATCTTACTCACATCCATGTGCTCCCAGTAGAAGTGCTCCTGCCACTCCCTGCATCTTTCACACCCCTTCTCAACCATCTGCCAAAATCCAATCGCACAACACTGTCAGTGTCACAGCACAGATATTTGGCAGGATCATACGCAGAGGGAGAGGGAGAGTGTGTGTTACTGAAGCTTGGGCATGTTCTTGTTGCATCCTGCGAGTCTGAGCTTCCGAGGTGAAGCTGCCCCCAGTCTTCTCGGTATCGACGGAAGGGAGTGGCTACATATACTCATTCCATCTAGATAAATCAATTTCTATTTAATTAAAAAATATTTAGATGCACGCACTAAAGTTTAGAAAATAGTTTAGGAAATATCACATTGGCTATTAAATAGTAACTAGAAGAACTAAATATACAAATAATTACAGAAGTCATGACTAATTCACGAGACTATCTATTAAACTTAATCAATATATTATTAGTAAACATTAACTTTAGCACTACATTAGTAAATCATAGATTAATTAGGCTTAATAAATTTATCTCGTTAAATAGTCACGATATATGCAATTAATTAATATTTAATACTTTAAATTAGTATCAGACATATGAGGTCATAGTGACTAAATTTTTCGAAGGATGCAACCAAACATCTCTAACTTAACATCTATAACATAAAATAAATATGTTTCAAAAATATATTTTATGATAAATCTAATATTACTATAAATGTTAATAGTTTTTAATAAAAAAATCGGTTAAAATTAAAAATATTAACTTATAACAGCTCTAAAATACTTAGAGACACGAGTATATCATAATACTACTTCAAATTATAAATCGCTTTGATTTTTTTCATATATTCTATATATCTAAATATATTATTATATCTATACGCATTGGAAAATGAATCAAGACTAAAGGTATTTTTTTTAGTCCCGGTTGTGTCCTCCTAGTTTTAAAAAAATAATGCCTAGCTTACTACCCCACCTATACAACACATCTAACAATGAATGTGACGTTTTCCTTTTGAACTAATCCATTAAAGGAACTTTAGTCCCGGTTTGTAACACCAACCGAAACCCGGTTCGTGTTACGAACCAGATACCTATAGTTCCGGTTCGTAACACCAACCGGGATTAAAGGAGACTTTTAGTCTGGGTTGGTGTTACCAACCGAGACTAAAGGTCTATTAATTCTGAACACAAATTTTTCCGAGACTATTGCACATTTTAGACATCGATCAAATACCTGTTCTCTACTCTAGTAGTGTTATATTTAGTTTTTCCATAGTAGTGTTATATTTAGTTTTTCCACACAATATTACTGAAAAGGTCAGGCTCCAACTTCCAAAATCTGAGCTGAGACCTGCTACCTTTGCAGCAACTTAAAAGTGCTAACAGGTCACTATTTCAGAACTTGGAGGATGTGTTTAGATGATGGAAATGTGGTGAAAAAATTCATGTAGCACTTGTCGTGTTACACTGTAGTAATTTTGTTTTTATTTGGTAATAATTGTCCAAACATTGATTAATTAGGCTTAAAATGTTCGTCTCGCAAAGTACAACAAAACTGTGCAATTAGTTTTTAATTTCATCTATATTTAGTACTTTATATATGTGCCGATATTTTGATGTGATAGGGAATAGAAATTCGATGTGACGGAGAATCTTGTAAAGTTTTGGATAGATTCCTATACGTCACATCACAATTTATCATAGTATATGAAGGAAACAGAGGCTACAACAATGCATGGGAAGCATGTCATTGCAACTCTGCAACTGCTACTACTATACGCTTCCACCGAACATAGATACTGCCCCCCCTGAAACAACGCTTGTGAAGATATATAAAGCAGTAAGCACTGCACCAGATGGGAGATGTGAACCAGACACAAAAGCATAAGCCAAGGGTAAACGTTTACACTACATAGGCCACACCTTGTTCTAGTTGCCATACTGTAATCAAGAAGTTACCTTACATGATACAAAATAGCACTTGCATTCCTTGCAAGCATCACAAGGCACTTCAGTTTCAGTTCACAAGGCTACCCCAACACAGTACATACTGCAGAAACTACAATAGTGAAAGTGCACTGTACATGCCAACTCTTAGGGGTATAAGGTAGAACTTAGCCTATCAGAATAAACCGGTCATTGGCCTTTCTGATGACATGGACAGTCATCGTCACTCTCGTTTTGCCTTTCATCAGCTCAAAGATGCAGATGTCACCCTCACGAAGATTGTTTTCGCGCATAAACTTAAACAACGCTAAGTTCTGGAAACACCGGGTGTAGCATGAGTAATAGTAGCTGACAAGCCATTTCTCTTTCCTATTTGGCCTACGAAGGATTATGTCATGTGCTCTTTCCACAAGATGATCAGCAGCAAATTTACTTGGGATGGTCTGCACAATAAAATCAGCTAGTTTAACAATGTATTGGATAGAGTACAATATGAAGATAATCACTGAATTATAGTGTAGAGATGAAGATATCACCATCCATGAAGTAATATAAACACATAGTATTTACTGTGAGATTTAATTTTCCTTACAAGCAGTATTTTAGGGTTTAATTATATTTAATCCTTGCTGTATGCAGTTAGCTGCTTTTAGGTAGCTGACTGTTTTCGGTATTGGGCATTGTCAGATTGGCAGGACACAGCCTACAAAACTAGCAACCATTTGGTAGCTTCAGATGTAAAAATAGAGCACCATTTGAGTGGCTGCCAGCCAATTTCCATCATAATAGCAACATTTGAAAGAGGAAAGCTTTTTTTTAGTATCTATTAACAAATCAAAACCTAACTTACAAAGACCTCACATGCCTAAATTAAATATTCAATCATTTTCATTTACTTTAGCTATATGAATAAACTCACCAAACAGTTGCTTCTGCGCTGAACATGGTTTTTCCTCAGAACAGCCACAAAAGCAGGATTGCTCGGTTGGATGGAAGCCAAACCTATGATTTCCTCCTTTTCCTCATCTCTTAGTCGATTGGCAAACATGGAGTAGTAGTAGTTAGAGTTAGCATATTCATCAGCACTACCCTCTTCGCCAATTGACACATGCTTGACAATAAGATTGCTGGCGCTTGGTGCTTCATATTCATCTGAAAAGAAATATTTACATTATGTATATTGGTTTATAAATTCTGTAAATTGTCAGCTCCAACAGTATTGACAATGCATAGTTTCAGGTATATTATTTATCTACTGCCTTGAAAGATAAATATATTAAGATATGCCATGTACTAATTTATTAAGAAACAAACAAAATATGCCTAGTGTTGCACTGAAAACTTATAGTAATTTTACTCACTTGGTCTAGCCTTCCCACTTGGTTTCTTGGAAGAAGAGGCGTTGTGACGGGATCCAACCAGTTGCGACAGCGGAATGGTATCCTCAGAATCACTGACAGTCACAGAGTGATGTTCACCATGTTTACCCGCTATATCATTGAATTGTTTGCACATATCAGGACCAATTCCATTGACAAACAGGGAAGACATTTTCTCACAGCCACTTGCTTCGAAGACTAGGACCTCAAAGGAAGAGTTTCCACAGCAAGTGAAGAGCAGGAGATCATTCTCCTGCAGTTCAAGAGACTTGGCAAAATCCTCCCATCCGGACATGAAGAACAGCTCATCACCATGCTTCTCTACACCGATGTGCCACGATTCAACACTACTAGGTGATTTCAGTTGAAACTCTTCGGTGATCTGCCCCTTGAAATTCTTTGCAAACTTCTCCGGTATGCTCTAAAGATGAAAGCAGAAAAGTGACAACTCTTTGTTTATATGGTTAATTTTCAGATGATGATAATGTTACAAGGAAAATATGGCTTCATAATCAACTAACTATAGTAATCTTGCGATCCCTAAAAAATTGAAAAAAACAACAAATGAAAGCAATTTTTCTTGTACTGTAATAATGAAGTAGCACAAGAGAGTTTACTTTCAGTTATTTTCCAATGTAGAGTTCCTGCCGTATGTTTTAGAATAAAGAAACTGAAACTTGGCAAGTGGACTTAAGATTAAGATCACATTTAGATCACTTACAGCATATCTGCCGCATAATAAGTGCTCCTAGGTAAGATTAATATTTAGATCCATACATGAGAGTATGAGACTTAAGGCAGCAAGAACAGAGTAGTGGGTTTTTAGTAAGTACAGTAGCATATCTCCATTTACAGGGTTAGTTCAGTAGTGCTCAGCACAACCAAAACTTTTGTAAAATTTGAACTGCATGTTTTGTAGACCAACATATATTCTAGAAAACCAGGAAGGTAATAATGACTTCACACATAGCAGATCGATATTCGCCGGAACAAAGAACAGGGCAGTGGGATTTGGACAGTTAGAAACTTACAATGCGATGAACGAAATCTCCTGTCATGCGCCTGAAGAAGCGGATCTTGCTCACATCCATGTGCTCCCAGTAGAAGTGCTCCTGCCACTCCCTGCACCTCTCGCACCCCTTCTCAACCATCTGCCGGAGTGCAATCCCACAGCATTGTCAGCATTGGCAAGATCACATACGCTGAGTCAGAGAGAGAGAGAGAGAGTTACTGAGGCTTGGGCATGTTCTTGTTGCATCCTGCGAGTCTGAGCTTCCGAGGTGAAGCTTCCCCCGTCCTCCTCCTTCTCGATGTTGACGGAAGGGAGTGGCTACAACATATAATAATATATATACTTGATTACTTGTACATAGCACCGCCAAGAACAGTAGAGTCCCCACTCCCCAGTAGAGTAGATGATGGTGTACCAAGAGTTGGTAGACCTCTGTCACTGTGACGTGGGCCACCACGGAAGGTTCACCAGTGCAGTGCAGAGTGTTTACCCGGCACAGAACCCGTTCGCCGTAGCCACCATCTCCATACCGCCGGCGAACTCAATCGCTTCTCCTTTCCTGGAACATCTTCTAGTCTGACGCGGCTGCGGGCGTCACATGTCACCTTCACTCGCCGCCGCCTCATGGCAGCAGAACCCGACGCTGGCAGCGTGGGACGCCACGTCCCTCGCCTCGGCCCTGAAGACCGCGGCCACCCGCCGCTCCGCGGCCCACGTGGGGCCACTCCACGCCGTGCTGCTAAAGCTCGGCCTCTCCGCCTCCGCGATCCACGCCACCTCCCTGGCGCACCTGGCGCTGCGGAGCGGGCATCCGCCGCGGTACGCGCGGGAGCTGTTCGACGAGATGCCCCACCGGGACGTGGTCTCCTGGACGTCCCTCGTCACCGGCCACGCGCACCAGGGGCTACACCGCGACTCCCTCGCGCTGCTCAGGCGCATGGTGGCGTCCGGTGTCCAGCCCAACGGCTACTCCCTGTCCGGTGGACTGCTCGCCTGTGCCGGTATCGGCCGGAGCGCTCTTGCTCACGGGAAGGAGATCCATGCCAGTGTGGTCAAGATGAGCTCGCGTAGACCCGTGGATCCGGTTGTGGAGAATGGGGTTCTCGATATGTACTCGAGGTGCGGAAGCATAGAGTATGCGCTGAGAGTGTTCAGGGTGATGCGTGTCAGGAACATGGTTGCTTGGAACTCGATGATGGCAGCTCTTCTTGGGAGTGGGCAGGCTGAGGATGCACTGAGGTTATTCGTTTCCATGGTCTCTTGTGGCGTTGGTGTGGATGGTTTCTCATTCTCCATAGTCGTCGATGCATGTGGGGAGCTCGCGCTGTTGAAGCAGGGGATGCAGGCGCACACGCAGGTCGTCGGTGGTGGATTCGAGGTGGATGTCGTTGTGAGGAACTCCTTGGTGGATATGTACGCAAAGTGTGGCTGTGTCGATTCGGCCGAGCTCGTCTTCAGAACAGTGTCATCGAATGATGCTGTTCTTTGGACCACAATGATCTCAGCTTATGGCAAGTCTGGCCGTGTACGGGACGCGGTTAGCATGTTTGACAGGATGACACACTTGGGAATAAAACAAGATGGCATCGCGTATCTTGCGGTTCTGTCAGCCTGTAGCCATGGTGGACTTGTTAGAGAAGGCTGGTATTACTTCAGTTTGATGTCTGATGGTTCGAGCTCGGTTAAGGTGCAACCTGAGCACTACGGATGCATGGCGGATCTCCTGTGCAGGAGAGGTTACCTAGAAGAAGCTCTTGAATTCATTCAGAATATGCCATTTGACTCGAGCGTTGCTGCTTGGAGCGCGCTACTCAACTCGTCTCGAATACATGGGAATGCCAAGTTAAGTCAGTTTGCGGCGTCCTGTTTGCTCAAGCTTGACCCTGAGAACCACAGCAACTGGGTTGCTCTATCAAGTGCGCATGCATCAGGGAATGATTGGCATGAGACATGGGCAATCAGGGAGAGCATGAGCAGAGAGTGTGTCAAGAAAGAGCCTGGGTGTAGCTGGGTTGAGTTGTGTGATGGCGTCCATGTTTTTATAATGGCCGACCAGTCTCATCCTGAATTATTTCAAATATTGCAGAGTCTTGATTCTTTTTGGCAAGTTTCATAGAAATTCCATATTTTATATCACAGCTTTGTTGTAGGTGGTTTAAATCTCACTGCACAGTAGGTGATAATTCTAATCAAAACAATCAGCTATGTAAAGTTGTTGCTCAATATACTGAATATGATGAGTTGATGACTAATTGTTTGGACCTGCTGCTGATTTTTAAGTTCAGGGACTCATATTATTGAATTCTTTTGGTGAATATGCATTTTGGAAAGCATAATCTTTCTTCCACATGTTGTATGTGTTAGGTTGTCCACATCCCACAGTGCGAAGGCTGGAGTTTCTCTCATTGTCTAAAAAGGACATGTAGCATGCGCAAAGGTATAATTTGCTTGCCTCACTTTGTCAAGTATCCCAATTTTCTTCCTTCTTAATTTGCTCATTCAATTGTACCTTACTTTAATATTATCAATTTGTTAATTTAATAGAAGTCACATCCACATTATTTGGTTATAGAATGTGATGTGAATCACTTTGTAGATCCTTATTCTGTTTTTTCATCGTAGCGTTAGTTACCCGAACATTTGCCAGCTAGAAAGAGCATGGATGGAGATTATTAGGCTTAGGCATTGAATGAGAAGTTCTTAGTGAGGTATGGACTTGTCTCAATAAGAAATTGATGGATGTATTCTGAAGCGAAGGAGATTGACAAATAATTAGTAGAAGCAAGACTTGTGGTCATGACTAGTCTAATAAACCAAAAAATTCTCAAGTAAATCAAATGTTGATCTTGACTCATTATCTTGGCAGTCTGCACTGAAATTTAAACCTGATTTGAAATGGGACAATACAATGAAGGTAGTAGGCAGCATAGTTTGGCACTTTGGTAGCTTGCTGCATGGTTGAAGTTTCTATAGATGAACGGGCCTGAGCAGGAACCGGGATGTCAAGTTTTTCACACAGTTCTCAACTCCACTAGGTAACCACTATCTTGAAGTCTGGGACTAACCAAAATTACTTTGTAGGCTAGCTAACTGGGGCACACACACACACACATAGAGACTTGCTCTGCCCCCAGGCGCTTGAAGTTGAAGCCAGGTGAAGTCCACCAAAGAGGCCCTTATCTCCTCCGTCGAGCTGTGAGCTGAACAGTGATCACAGCATTTCTGCTAGGCTGCTTTCAGGATTAGTCCTTTGTTCGGTTGTTTTAGAACCACTATGTCAGAAGGTGACTGTACTCAGACCGAGACGAGTGAAATGCTACGATCTCTGTTACTTATGTTGCTTGCTTAGCTAATGAGAATGCTATCAGCTTAGCTGAAATAAATTTTTGCATCCAATCCATCAGGTCTGAACTCTGAACATTAACAGAACCGGACTACCTTTCAATTCATGCTGCAGAGATAAATTCTCGCAAAGTTATTTGGTGCCGTTGAACAGAGATGCACGTGGTCTGGAGAAAAGATGGGATATCTTATCTCCCAATTCAACAATTTCAACTTTTTTTTATTTTATTATTGGATCATCATGAATTTCGACAAGTTGATTGAATGAAGAAAGAAAAGGGCCACGAGACCCCACGTCCTAATTTTTACTCTAGGCGGGCCCAACAGGTTGCGACCGGCTTGCCACTGGGCCGGTCGGATCAAATTGGGCCGTAAAGGACGGGCCACCGCCGATGCCCAAGGTCCATTTCCTGTGGCCAGAGGCCCAGAACCCCATGTAACGATCTCGATTTTCCTCGAAGGGAAAATCCACAGATGCGAATTATAACACGATAGTCCCGAAGATCATCCCATCGCATTATCAAATTACAGCCGATAATCATAGTCATACACGAATTCTAAATTTAAAAAGTACATTAAGAAGTCTAAATTATTTATTACATCGCCACCTGAGCGGTATCACAAGAGCACGCAGCAGAAAGAACAACGAAGGGAAGCGTAGATCTCCAGCATCTCCGACTTGAGCGCAGCACGAAACCCTACTCCTCCGGGTCGACGTCCTCGAACTCGTCACCTGAATCCAAAATCTTTCAGTACTGAATCCAAAAATCTTTCAGTACGATTTGTACTGGCCACTGGCTCCCACCCTATGCTTTGCGTATTGCTTTGTGGAAAGTGGTATACAAAGGGGTAGAGAAAAGAACCTATATCTGGTTGTAGGTTTTCCTATGCAGGTTTATTAAGTAATTAAATAGCAACAAGTTTATAAGTTGTTTCTCAAGTTTTAACACATTCCCACACACATCCATCCCATCCACACACATCTCACCACACCATCTCACACTCTCTAGGCGGCAAAGACGAATCCCTCTCGTCATTGCCTCAACGGCTCACAGCCGGACCTACAAAACCTAGGGGGAGAGAAGAAAGGACTCATCTCACTACTCAAGAGAAGCGTAGGTCAAGGGAATGTCCATAACCGGGGACACGGCTATACGTATAGATCGATCAACTCTGCAGAATGTGTACACCTGTACCCACAAGATCGCCATCATCGACCGTGGTCGCGGTCTAGGCTGATAACGGGCTATCGCTCGATCCGGTTCGACATCATCCTGCCCCTCAGCCCTGGGGCTCCCCGGCACACCGGCAAACTGAGACTGGGAGACGCAGCACCTGGCCAACGTGGTACTGCGCATCTAGGATGGTGCGGTCCCCACGACGGCACCACCCACCTTTATCACCTAACAACCTGGCAGTAATGATATCGCCCAAACCGATCGACATCCGTACCCCACCCATTCAGGGACGAGTGGTTTGCACGAAGGTTCCCAAGGTTCCGGTCCACTCGAATATCAGGTCCTAGGTGGGATCAGACAGGTCATCTTCCATAAGTGGGGTACTCCCCCGTGCCATCACAACACCTCTATCCCGGGGCTCGCCCCGGGATCTCCTCCAACACACATGTACCCGCCACAGGTACCTTTCGTGGGGATGCCCAGGTCGCACCCCCGGCAAGACTCGTCCCCTGGACTCGTCGTAGAATCTGTCCGATCGACTCGACCCTCACCACACAACCAAGACACACGTCAAGATCTCCCCAGTTATTACCATCACATTTTAGTGGCACACCGTGCCTAATCCACGCACAAACAAGTCCTCTAGTCATCATTATGATAAAGGTATGAATAGAGCATGTGACATGGTATATATAAGTGGTGTATATCCTATAAGCGGGTGTGCAGGGGATAGGCTGCGACAAGGCAATGGCTTGCAAACAATCTACCATGCAACCTATTCGAAGCAATTGCATAAAATAAAGCGCTAGCAGCTACTCAGTAACATGATATGCCTATTAGGTTCTACGATGGTGGGTGGGACGTGGCACCTGTCCAGTCGTCGTCGGCGTCCTCTGTGTAGTCTGGGTCCTCCTCCTCAGCTGTCGGCTCCTCCGGGTCTAAACCGATACAAGAACCGCAACTTAGACAATCTACGGATAATTCACAAAGATGCAAATAGAGAACGAGAAGACCCGAATACACTCAAACACAAGCCTATGACCTAGGGTTTTATTTTAGAAGAATTCGGACACCAAGTTTGTATTTTTCCGAAAACATACGAATACTCTATGAATTTTCTAAGTCATTAATCAAGTTTAGATAAAAGAAAAAGGGAAATGGGGGGTTTGGGCCGGCTAGATGGCTTTCTGACCCGGTGGCATGGTCGGCCTGCTGGACTTGGCTTTTCCCGGCTGGGCCGCGCTCGGGATCAAGGCCCACGGCCGGTTGGCCCACTCCCTCCCTCTTCTCTCCTTTCCACCCCTCCTCACTCCTTGGGCCGGCCTTGCGCCAGCGGCCCACCTACTCCTTCCTGCTGGCCCGAAGGGGAGGCCAGGCCGGCGCACGGTGGACGGTGAACCGGCCCGCTCACACTACTCCCTTCTCCCTCTACCGGTCCACGATGGACCGACACACGACGCACGGCGGCCGCGGCTCCGCCCTGCCCTGCTCTGCTCTCCGCTCCATGGCTGGCTCCGAGCTCCCCTCCGCCTTTGGTTGCTAGCCTACGCGGTCCGCGTCGTTGTGGACGACGGGATGCATCCCGCTCTGCCCTCTTTCTCCTCTGGCCGGGTAGGCGCACGCGGCTGGGCTCGTTGGCGGCGGCGGCACTCCGTGGCTATGGCAGCAACGCGCTTTTGGCGAGACGACGACGACGCGGCATCGAGCGCGGCTGCGGACGGCTAGGCGTGGCTGCGGCAACAGAGCGTGCGCGGCGCGGCGGACACCGCCGCGTCGGTGCGGCGCGGAAGGCGGGCTCCCGGCGGTCAAGGCAGTGGGGTCCCTACGGTTGCTTCCAGCTACGTGGCGGCGCGTGCGCGGTGGTGGTGGAGAAGCTCAACGGCCCTCCCTCGCCTGGCGAGGTGGCCGGAGTGCGGCGGAACGGCAGCGACGGGATGCGATGGCGGCGTGCACGGCGGTGCTCGGCCGCGCCGGCGAAGCGTACGTGGCCGGCTCGTCTCAGTGGGTGATGGTGATGCGGGGTGGTGTTTGGGGTCGGCTTGGGGTCGGTGGAGGTGACCGTGGAGGTGGTTGAAGCCACGGGTGCAAGGCGAGGTGTGAACAAGACCTTGCCAAAGCATGGTCCGACCATGGCGAGTGTGGGCAGAGGGGGCGAGGTGAGCGCGGCGACTCACCGTGGGTGGCGATGAAGGCGGATAGCGGTGCAGGGTGAGGTGACGCAGTGGCGAGGTGATGCCGTGCCGTGCAGAGCCGCAGCGCCGGCGTGGTCGTCAGCGTGGCTCCTCCTCCGGCGAGCTCGAACAGCGGTGCGCGCGGCGCCTTCTCCTTCCTCCTTCTTCCTCTTCCCCCTTCTCTCTCACAGCGGGTCGGTGTGGGTGTGGCCGCTGGTGGCGGCGGCTGGGGTTGGGAGAGGCGCGGCGCAGGGGCTCTGCCCTTCTTATAGCCGAGTCGGCAATGGGGGAGCGGCGGACGGCGGGAGATGGTGAGGGGGCACGTGTAGGGCGGATAGAGGGCTTCGGCTAGGGTTTTGGGGGAGCGGGGGAGCTTTGGCGCGCGGTGGCGCGTCCAATTCGAACGGTGCCGGTCAAAAGGGAGCTGCGGCGGCGTCATGGTGGTGACGAGAGCGTCGTCACCGGCCAGCCTGGGCAGTTTTGGCTGCGAGCGGCAGCGGCGGTTAAAGGTGTGGGGTGGGTGCGGGCTGCGCCTCTGCGGCGACTGCCAGGTGGGGCGCGTTGGCGCAAGGGAGGGCGCGGTGCAGGTGCGGCTTCGCGCGGGCTCTGCTCTGCTCTGTTTTGCCAGTGAAAAGCAGAGAGGGGGAAAAGAGGAAGGGGATGACAGGTGGGTCCCCCGGGCCCGCCTGTCAGCCAGCTGGTGAGGATGAGGGAGGGGCGCGGGTGGACGCTGGGCCTGCGCTGCTGTGCTCGGCCTGCTCGCGGGGCGGCTGGGGTGCTGCTGGGCTGATTTGGCTGATCAGTTCCCTCTCCTTTCCCTTTTCCTCTTTCTCTATTAATTCCAAAACTTGTCAAGTTTAATTAGTTGATTAGCAAATCAAAACCCAAGAAGATGCAAAACAGGGTTGATTAAGTTAATTACATGATATGCAACTATCACTAGCACTACTTGGATCTACTTGTGCAACTAATGGAGGGGTTTCCTATCATGACACACATCAACATGGGCTACCTAGGAAAAATTTAAAAAAAGTTGCAATTTTTGTGTGGTTTGAAAACCCGGGTTGTTACACCCCAATTGCTCAAGACCATAGCTGTCAGAAGCCGGCTGTCTCAACATCATCATCAACCACAGTCGGCATTATCCGAGATATAATTACCCATCTAGAGCTGCTCTAGCAATAAATTAAACACTTCAATCTGTACACTTGTACAGCAGCATAGAAAAGGTGAAGTTGCATCATTCCAAAAACTCTGATCAATCATCCTTACTCCCGCTTTATTGCTTTATATGAAAGCCTGAAGCTTCACAATGGCAGCTCATGCCATGCAGCCATATCTAACCTATCAGAACCTTTTGAGAATGCATATCATCATATGAAAAGATCAAGCCACAGAAATGCATGAGAAACATATAATATATAGCTGCAGCTAGTTTCACAATCACTACGACATAAACAAACCTTCTACTGAACTCAACTCCAGAGCAGACAGAACCTGCCCCGGCCTGAAACAAAATGTCTGGACAGAGACTACCCGGGCACTGCACTGGACAGAGATCATTTTAGCTTAGGGCACCATTTTTCTTAGGAACATCTATCACAGACGCCACACGTTGTTCTAGTACCCCCCCCCCCCCCCCCCTACCTACTGCATCAACCGGTTACCTGACAGGGCACAAAAGTTCACTCCAGGCACCTCTAGTTTCAGTGTCAGAAACTAGACCTGTACATGTGCATTCTCCAGGAGGATATTATACAATGCGGCACAGCAAATATATAAAAACTTATGCTAGCAGAACAAACCGGTCGTTAACCTTCTTGATGACATGAACGCTCATAGTAACCCTCCTTCTGTCTTTCATGAGCTCAAAGACGCAGATGTCACCCTCGTGAAGCTTGTTTTCGCGCACAAACTTGGTTAAATGGTAGTTTTTGAGGCTTCGCATGGCTGTCGTGTAATAGTACTTGACACACCACTTGTCTTCCCTGTTTGGCCTACGAAGTATGATCTCATGTGATTTTTCCTCAAGATGATCAACAGCAAATTGGATGGGAATGGTCTGCACAAAGCATCGGTTGTGTGTCAGAACTGACATACAGGGTAAGATCAACAAACTTAACATGGCTGTCGTAAATAGACGCACAAAATTAGTGCTAGATAGGTATTGTTGCTACTTGCTACACTGGATCTGAATGACAACTAGACAAGGCATAACCACTAATTTGACCTTCAGTAGCCTCAAACAGAATTTCACAACTTAAAGGGAAAAAACACTTTCATTAGTGAGGGGCAGACAAGGCATAAACACTGCAATTACACTAGATGTGCTAAACTTTTTCTCACCAGAGAGTTGCTCCTAGGGCGAACATTGGTCATCTGCAGGACAGTAATAAACGCAGGATTTTCCGATTGGATCGAAGCCAAACTGATTATTTTCCTCTTTTCATCATTGGTCAGTCGATTGGCAGTCCTCGAGTAGTAGTACTTGGAGTCGGTGTATTCCTCGCCACTATCACTATCCTCTTCACAGATTCCTTGTTGGTTGACATCATAGTCACCAGTACTGTTTGGAGATTCAGGCTGTTTCCCTATGACATGAAGAAAATGCACATCATGTAGCACACTAATAATGCATAGTTTTGGTGTATTAATGCTACCAGACCAATTCCATGATAGAGGAATATATTAAGACATATCTAATTACTAAAATATTAATAAACATGCTGGCTAGTGTTTCACTACAAGCATGTACAATTGTACAACTTCTCCTTACTTGGCTTACTCTTGCAAATAGTTTTCTTGGAAGTAGAAGCATTGTGAGGGGATTCAACCAGCTGATGCGTCGGTGTAGTATTATCCTCAGAATCACTTTGGGAGTAACACTCAGCTTCCTTGCCCTCCATATCTTTGAAATGCCTCCACATATTAGGACCAACTCCGTTGCCAAGAAGAGAAGAAACTTTCTCACAACCACTCGCTTCAAAGATGAAGACCTCAAAGGAAGAGTTGCCTCCGCATGTGAAGAGAAGGAGGTCATTCTCCTTCAGTTCATGATCCCTAACAAAATCCTCCCATCCTGATACGAAGAATAGCTCATCTGCATTCTTGGATACACCAACATGCCATGTTTCACCACTGGGTGTTTTCATGTCAACACCTTTGGCGATCTGCCCATTGAATTTCTTCACAAACTTCTCTGGTATGCTCTACAATGGAAACAGAAATAGATGGTAGTTTCAGAAGGATGATACTGTAATAGCTAAGACAAATCATTTTTTCATAACCACGCACTGATCAACTGATAACTGTTAAACTGAAACTAGCTGAAATGCATCAGCACTATCATAAGTATTCCTACGATTCATAAAGTATTAGAACCAACCAATTATGTGTACATTTTACTGTCTTTCGCCCCTTCAGGAAACAAATCACAACTGCACCAATCACATGCCCTTACGGGCAAAATTTACTTTACTGCCAACTTCTTCATTCTGTTCTATTGTCATTTTACACGTCAGGTTTACTTTTCTCTTGACAGTAATTATCACACATCAGTCTTTACTATTGCCTTTCTGTCACAGTTTATGCTACTTAACTCATTAAGAGAAAACATGAAACTGAAGTGAAGTACTCGTGGCTTAAAATATAATAAAATGCACTAATATTGCTTTCACATGGAAAAACCAAAATATATACTTCTGTGACCATTGGTGTCAAATTGTGATTCTCCTTGTGACGCAGCAGGCATTCACTTGACAGAGTAATCTACTACGGACACTTATTATTATCTCTACTTTACAAAATATGAACTGAACATTTGACTTGACATATCCACAAATTTAGTATTCATTGTCATGGTCGCATGGATGTGGTTGACGACTGCAGAAACTTACAATGCGATGAGCAAAATCTCCTGTCATGAGCTTGAAGAAGCGGATCTTGCTCACATCCATGTGCTCCCAGTAGTAGTGCTCCTGCCACTTCCTGCACTTCTCACACCCCTTCTCAACCATCTGCCGGAGTGCAATCTCACAACACTGTCACAGGGTCACAGCACAAAAAAAGTTTTACACATGATCAAATATAATGCGATATATATATATATATATATATATATATATATATATATATATATAGAGAGAGAGAGAGAGAGAGAGAGAGAGAGATTTTACTGAATCTTGACCGTGCTCTCTTGTTGGTTTGCTGCGAGTCTGAGCTTCCGAGGTGAAGCTGCCTCCCCTCCCCTCGTCGATGTTAACAAGAGAGCATTCTTCAATGACGGCGACCGAAGTAGTTACAAGCTTTTACACCACCAAGCTCAGCAGATACTACTGGACCAGGGGTTCGTAGACCTCAGTCACTGTGATGTGGGCCCACCGTGCCAAATTGACCAGGGTGTTTATCTCATCTAGGACTAGGAGATAAGAGCAGCACTAAAAGCAGTCAATGCTATAGGAGTATACGTACAGCAAAGCGGGGAACGATTTAAACGAGTATATTTGATTTTAAAGATCTCTCAAAGAATCAGTTCTTAGAATCCATACAAGTCAAACTTCTTTTTAACTTTAGCTAACTTTATAGAAAAATATAATAACATCTATAACTTGAAATGACCATCATGTGAAAATATGATCTCTATGATAAATCTAATGATACTAGTTTGATATCACAACTTTTAATGCTTTCTTCTAGAAATTTGGTCAAAGTTTGAAAAGTTTGACTTAAGATAAGTCTAGAAATTCATTCTTTCAAGGACGGAGGGAATAGATTATAATTTGTTTTAAGGTGTTTCACATGCATTATCTCTAAAGAATAGAATTAAGGTGAATAGTTGGATTCTCATAATACAATGAGTGAATTATAAACAACTCCTCTAGAATTCATCTATTGGATCTTATTCTCATAATTTATAGTATATCCAAAAACAAACTGATTTTCGGAAAGCTACCATATTTGAATTCCCTATCTTAACAATATAATTTTCTATTTTTCCCTTTTTATTCCCTTCTTTAATACGATTTTCCACTTTGGAAAAAATAGACAAAGGACCAAGAGGAGAAATGCACTAGAGAAAGAAAAGAAAAGACCACATAATCAATACTTAAATGTTATAAGCAAAAAAGGCAATTGCATATAGAAAGTTGATTGAACATTGACTCATGTTAAATACTTTGCTGAAAAGATCAAGATATCATCTAGAGAGGGTAAATAGGCGTTCCTAAAAATTCAAAAACTTGCAACAGATATCAGGACCAAAAATTCTGAACAGGGTAACGTGAAAATCACAAGTCCAACAAAGATTACGCCTATTTATTTGAATGATTCTACTTGTTACCAAGGATTGCTAGAAAGTAGCAAGTAAGTTGATTCCACTCAAAATCTACAATAAAAAATACAAGAACAAGTAGATTGAGGCAAATTGCCCACAACAAGAACAAGTAGGGGATACACCCAATTTGTTTACCGAAGTTTGGATTCACCTCCTTGAATTATAGGTTTCCGTAGAGGAGCTCCCAAGGAAGTGTGGTTCTTTCAACCACTTTTCTCATCTCACAAACTTGATCTCTACCCTTGTGGGGACAAGATCAAGGCCTTCACAAACTTTCCATGGCTCACTACTAGCACATGATCAGCTCATCGAGCAACTCTTTGTCGTCTAGGAAACTTCACCTCCAAGAGTTGTCGTCTAGGAAACTTCACCTCTTTGTCGTCTAGGAAACTTCACCTCCAAGAGTAATAAATGCATCACTAGATCTTGACAAGAATCACAAGTGCTCAAGGGTGGGCTTTCTTTCTCATGCTCTTACTCACCCAATCTCTCAACCTAATTCTCTAGATCTCACAAGAATCGATCAATCCTCACAAAGAGGGAGAGGGGAGAACTTCTTTAGTTTATATGAGTGTGTTTTTTGTGGTGGAGGAGCTCTGCGGAGTGAGGGCAAGAAGGGCTATAAATACCCAACCCCTTTAAGTTAGTATTTATGTCCAAAGAAATTCCGAGCCCTTGAAACATTGAATAGATCTAGTAGAAAAAACATGCAAAACCCAATCCTCAGAATATATCTAGACCAAAAATTCTAGTTAAATATCTCTCCAGCTCACCAGAGCTCCCCGCACTAAAAAATCGTGTCAAATAGACCAAAATTTTTTATCATGATTGGAATTTTTGTGATAAGTCAACTAAAATCACCATAACTTTGCACTCCAAACTCTAATTTTGATGACCTTGGACTTGCCAAAAAGCTTACTTTGAGGACTATCCATCCCAACTAAAAATAAGCTCCAAGACTAGCATGTGCAAGTGTTGTGACAAGTGTTCATCTCAATTTAGAACTTGTGTGCGGATTGAGCGTAGCTTAGTTGGTTGAGTTCTTTGTGGTGGAACCTACCCACCCGGGTTTAAATCTCCAATTTGACACGGATGATCGCATTTTCCTAGATTTATTCTAGGATTTAACTGCGCTATTCTTTGAGTGGTTGGCGACGTGCCCGTTGACAGCGAGACACATGTGGTGACTTCATCAATCTAGAGATTTGTCGGTCCAACTCGATTCTTCATAGATGCTCATAAAGGTCGGGTGTACGTACATGCGTTTATGATGGGGTGAGTGTGTGTGCATTCAAGGAATGGCTTGAAAGGGTATGCCATCATTTTTCTTTGTCTCGTTAACTAATGTACTCCTAAACACATTATCATTGGTAGACACTGTGTAATCATCAATAGACAAAAATACGTTTAGAGATACGCTAGGCATAGACACATCATCATTGTTTTCTTGTGCAACATTTTGACCAACCTCCCCATGCAAAGTCCAAATCGTGTAGTCTCTCATGAACCCCTGATAATTAAGTGCAATCATATATGCTCTACGTCGCCCTATTTTCTCGTATTCTTGCAATCTTTGCATGGGCAGAATATAGGCTATGAGTCCCCAGCTTTGGCTCTAGCGAGCTTGATGAAATTTTCGATGTCCGTCAAGTACCGTTGGTTTATGTATAACAGATCGTACATCCACCCTCGATTCATGTCTGTACAGGTAAAATGGGCAAGGCATATGATACATAGAAAAGTTTTAAATAAGAGCCTTTCTGAACAATATTATTTGAAGCATATAAGCATAATGTATTCTTCGATATAATTTAAAATTGGTCGCGGTGTAAAAATTGAAAATGGTCGCGCTATAAAATTGAAATAGATAGGCCATACAAAATAATTGTTCTACATCATGTCATGTAAAAATAGACAATCTTTACAACTAAAAAATACCGAAGAGAATCGTCTCCCCGGCTTTCACCTCGCCTCCCTCGCGTGAAAAGTCCGCCCGGCGGTTTCCGCTTCACTCGCTCGCAGCCCGCCCGACGCTTCTCACGCGCTCCCACGCAGGCCGCCAGGCGGTTCCCCCTCGCTGCACGCAATCCCGTCCTCCATCCAGGACCTTCTCCTCCCCAGCTCCATCCCGCCCGCGCCGCGCCTCCTCCCCGCCCGGCGGCAATCGCGCAGCTGCCCGCCGGCCACGCTGCTCTCCCGGCTCGCCATGGCCCCGGCCGCCGCTCGCTCACCCGGCCGACTTGAGGAGATCCCTCCCGCAATCACCCGCTACAATCTCCCTGCTCCTCAAATCGACGACGAGAGCCAGCTACTACAACCGCTCCTCCTCCCCGCTGCCCCCGCGCCGCCCTGGCCGCCGACGCCGCACTGGCCGCAATTGCCCCTACCGCGACGCTGAAACCGAAGACAGATCGGATCTCGCGCTTCGTATGTGCCGGAACCAGAGATGATGTCGTCATCATCGGATGCGCCCGTCGCGTTGGAGATGCAGGAGTCCAGGTGGGAGAAGCTGCGGCGGGAGGCGCGCAAGCTGGAGGGCGACCTCGACCTGAACTCTCCTCCTACGCGCGCCTCGCCTGCAACGAGCTGGATGCCCTGGGTGTCGGGTTCTGCCACCTGGTCGCACGCACCGGCGTCATCGCCACGCTCGGCATCGCCCGCCCCACCATATCTCTCCGACGCTCCTACAGGCCAACACGGTCCTATCCTGGTTGCCACCACCGACGATGGCCGTGATGCCCGCACCCGCAGGTCAGGTTGTTTTTCTTCAAATCGTGGTATGACCCATGAGCGCGGACATGGCAGATGGCGGCTTGGTGCCTGCTTGGAGCTTGGGCACTCGCCTTGCCTCTCTTGCCACCGGGTCATGTCCCTCTGTCTGCTACCCAGCAAGCGGGTGCCGCCACTACGGCCTGCGGCGGCAAAAAGGAAACGCCCCACACACAACAAAGTAATACAATGATCTTCCATGTTTTTCTGTCCTGCTTTTCAAGTAGCGAATCTTATAGAGGCCTCAAATACAGTGAACTCAATTCCTTTTTGCTTGGTGAATTTGGTGAGGGTGGATTGGACATGTGGTTCTGTGATTGTTGGTGGAATTGCTATTTTTTTTAATCACATAACCAAGGCACTGACAGTTAAAAAAAACTACATGAGCTTACAGTAATGTTTTGGGATGTTAATTTTGTATGATATATATTTTTTTACTAGACTGCATATAAATTTTCTCAAAATGTGTGTTAAGTAGGACTATAGTAATCCATGGTGTAACAGGGACCTAACATACCTTCTGCAAGGGCATGAATTTTGCTGTTTTTTGTTATTAAAGTTCACTTGCTTACAGATTTTTATTTTGGATATCAATTTTCATTTCTGTGCCTTGCTGATTTTAAACAAAGTGTGGTGGGTGTTACCTGGTCTTGTGTGTCTTCTGATGTTTTCTACCATTAACTCTTTCTACAATTGTCAACTGTATCATTGCCTTTATTACTGACACAAAATGTATGTTTTAGGATTCATGTGGCGATTTGAGTGGGGCTCTGAACATTTCAATGTGCCTCCTAGGCAATCAAATTGAGGACTTGCACTGGTGAGAGATTCTCTAGGTATAATGCAAAATTGTCAGGTTCTGCTGGTGGTGTGGCTGGCTAGCTGTGGACATTGTTTAAACTTGAGACCTTGATGCTTCTGATCGAGTTTGACATGGGAAGTGAGCCACTATGATGGAAGCTATGAACAAGTTATGCAGACAGAGATTGTTAAGGGCAATAATTCAAGCTCCACTGCTTGACACAAACACCATGGCTGCTGCTGTTATATCAAAGCTTAAGATTCAGTTTGGTGCTAGAATTTGTCAGAACACCCCCACATGTTCCAACTTGTTGCAAAAGAAAGGTGAGCTAGCACCTGGCAGTTACTGATGTCAACTTGTTTATTGTAAAATTGCATTGATTCCTATGAAATTCTTACGCATTTTATCTGATTACTTTGTAACTTACCATACAGTATCGTCATGCCGGCCCCACTGATAACATTTGCTTATCTTAAGAAGTTCACAGAACTACGGCTTGTTCCTTTGTTTTGACAACTATGTGCACATATTGTTCAGTTCTAAATTAGAATGGATTAAATCAGCTAAATCATTATGGCTATTTTTATTTGATAATTCTATTGTATAAAACAAAACAAATTGATTTGATCAGTACTATAAAAATAAAGCGAAGCTTAAGTATAACATACTTCTTAGAAAAAGTTACTTCATTCCAAATTATAAAGCTACTAATTGTATGGGACACTTTCCAATTTCATGTTTGACAATGTTGTTTATCATGTGATCCGTGTGTTATTAGTATAAAAATTTAGTTATTCCGTAGGCCGTAGCAACGCACGGACATGAACCTAGTATAGTAAAAAAAATGGAGGTTTCATCATAAACAACATTAATTGCACACCCTTTTTGAACAACAATGTAGCTCCAAACAATGGATTTGTATGTCTCACATGGAATTACACACCCTTGTCAAATACCAATTATTTTACACAAATGAAATATAGAAAATGGTAGCCCCATAAATTAGAATTGCTAAAAAAAAATATTCTACAACATGCCACATAAAAATGGTCACACAAATTATAACAACCCCTCTTCTTGATCATGAACAATAGTATAGCTCCAAATTATGGATTTGTACACATAAAATTCAAATTTAGTTGGTTGCACATAGCTATCGTTTACACTAACCTTTTCAAAGGTGGATTTACCACAATTTTGATGTCTTGCTCAAGATCTAATTCAAATGTGCTCTCTAAATTGGAGAAATTAAACAACTACAATAATAATCAATCTCTAAACACAAAAGCAATGTAAACCTACAAATCTAAAGGAGTATGCTTGTTACTAACCATAAGCTAGAAGATCGTGAACATGCTTAAGCATCCAAGAGTTTTCTTGAGCAATCCGGAGAAGAGCAGCCGCAATAATGGAGGTGAAGAGCAGCCGCCCAACAATGGAGCAGTGTTCTGCTCCGTTGGGACAGAGGAGGGAGGGAGGTCGAGCTATATGTACTGTGGACATATCACAGGCGGTTTAAACCACAAACCGGCAGTCAAGCTCATTATCACTACCGATTCCAGCAACGAACCGACAGTGATAGTGAGCTTCACTACCGGTTTGGCTCCTACCCCAATCATTTGATGGTCTGTCAGAGTTTGAACCAACAATGAAGGTTTATCACTGCCGGCCCAATACAATCCGACAGTAATGGGCCGACAGTGATGTTTGAATCTGTACTAGTGACTGTGAGCACCTTTATTAGCACAGCTTAGCGGCGAACTAATCTATCTAGTGATTTAAGTGCTAAATTAAGACCAAAGAACAAACTTGAACGAATATATATACCATGCCTACACCTACATGGTTGTTGTAGGGTGAAGTTAAATGGTCATGAATGATGATCAAAACTCAGATCAAGGAGATTGATCCTTGGATGCATCCATATATATGGATCTAGGTATCACGTCAATGGTGATGAGCAGGGAATATGGCATCTATGCTGCTCCCTATGCTGCTGCCAGAGTTGAACATGGCATCGGCGAGGTCCATAACTGGGTATTCGGCGGTGTCCCTTCCTGAGGCACTGGAGCCAACGAGGGTTGATGGCATCCAGCTGATGCCGAGTTGGATGGCTGTGGACAACACCGGGGCTGGATGCTCAGAGGCCACCACAAAGGGGTTCTGACCGGTGGCGAGCACTGTCGTTGCTGAACTAGTCGGGGAGTTGGTTAGCACGTTGGTGGCTGTTGAGGGGCCTGTTGGGAGGATGAGGAGCGGCGTCGTGGAGGTGAGGCAGGTGTGGTTGCCGCAGTAGGTGACCTCGTACGTGAACGGGTGGTCGTCTAGGCGCTGCACCTTCTTCTTCGCCTCGCACCCGTAGTAGTTCTTATGAGTGCACCTGTAGTAGCTCCTGCCGATATATAGCAACATGTAAAAATTGCAAATCAAATGACTGCAAAAATGCTACACTACATGCAAGTATATATTAAGTACATATACACATACCATGCATGCAAAATTATTCTCAACGAGTTAAAAGTCAAACATACTTGTCTTTATTCAAATATATATATATATATATATATATATATATATATATATATATAAAATATTAATGTTTATGGTACATAATCAATATCATTATATAATAGATAGACCGTTGAATCTATTATATCGTAATAAACTTATTTGAAAGATACAAATAAATGTTACTAATTAATACTTTGTCTACAAATCTAGTCACACTTATATGAATACCATATTGCAACATTTAAAAATAGACGAATAGAGAGTACACACATATGTATAGGCATGCATTCATATGCACCCTTGCGAAAAAACATCCACATCTCTCAGGAGACAAAACTACGTACTACACTACCTCCTTCATGAAAGATATATAGGATTACAACAGCAAGACTTGGTTACATCAGATGGGTTATAGGAGGAGTTGACACTATGAAGGAGGAGATGAAGCAATCCACAAGCATTACACTAGAGACCCTTTGTGAGATGTACCTTAGTCTACCTACAATGGAAGGAAATAGTACTACCGAGGCATTATATTTGAACCAATCCCGGAGAAAATTCGAGGTCTGATGGGTGGCTGGAGTGAGAATGACTCAGTGGAGCGGCCAAGGAAACCTTTATTGAGTCGATGGCGCAGTCAATTGCTACATACCCGATGAATTGCTTCATTCTCTCAGCCACAAAGTGAAACAAGATCACCTCGGCCACATCCAACTATTGGTGGGACGGAGCAACAGAAAGTTGTGCGACCCATATTGGAGGAAATTGCAGGAAACTCACGCTGCCAAAATGCCATGGTGGTACGGGGTTCCAGGACATTAAACATTTTAATGTGGCAATGCATGGCAAGCAAGGCTGGAGGCTTATGACAGCCCTGGATACTTTATGCGCTTAGTACTTAAAGGAAAATACTATTCCAATGAGAATTTTCTCTTGGCTAGATTAAAGAGGAACTCCTCGCACGTCGCACACTTGCCAAGCCATTCTAACTAGGCGAAAAGTGATAACTTTGGGGATGATACGCCGTAATGGAAATGGAGAGTCGACAAAGCCGGCGTAGCATGGATCAACTGTTGAAATGGTGGACAAAGCCGGCGTAGGGGACTCTGAAGCTTAAGACTAACCGGCCCTTTCTACACAATGAGGGAATAGGCACAACAGGAGCGGTGAAGTGAGACTCCGATGGTAGTTTACAAGTAGCTTTGGCTCAATGGCACGGTCTGGTGGGCACGGCCTTATTGGATGAAACCGAGGCACTTCAGGATGGTGTTAGTCTAGTCCTAGTTGGAACTTTGGAGCACGTCATTGCGGAGACCGAGTCCCTAGAGCTAGTTTCGCTTTGGATGAATAGAGGAAAGCAAATATCGGAAATCGCTGCAATCTTGGATAACATCACGGAGTCAGCTTGGCCTTTACCTTCTTCAGAGTTGTTCATACCCAAAGATCGACAAATCTTGCAGCTCATGTCTGCGTTAAGGAGGCTCTATATTATAAGTAGAATTTTGTATGGTTTATTCCTAGCTTCTTGCAGTCTTGCCTGCAATTCGATTGTAACAACTCTATCTAAATATTAAAGCAATGATTGCCAAAAAAAAAGATGGGTTATAGAAAATTACAGAGAAGTTAAGTTTGAGAAGGACAGCTTGAATAACGTCTAACATGGTGTTTTAAAAGACAACATTCACTAATTGAGGAAGTGAGATACTGTATTTAGTTAGAGACTTGTTTTAAAATAAACAATTAGCGTTGTGTGAGGACTTATGATTATTTATGTGGGCTAGAATATTTTTGAGTAAATTGTGAAGATAGCTTTGCCGGATTTCCAATATTAAAATTGTAATTAGACACTAAAAGGCAAGCTAGTGTCTAGTCTACTTATAGAGTTTATACGCACGGTGTTTTCACCACGCAAAATTGTCGTTGTTGCAAACTAGCTATTCACACTACATCGTGTAATGATTTCTTCTGTCTATTCAATTTCTTGTGCGCACACATTGACACAGGATACGCACGAGACAGGTGAGAGCCAGACAATATATAGGAAAGTGAAGCAATTAAGGCAAAATGAAGTCAAATGTGAATGACCCAGAACCATGCGAACATATAGGAAAGGGTGTGTGGAAGCATGGTTGGTGACTTGAATCTCGTGACCAAATGACAGTATAGTAGCGTAATAATAATGCTATAATAGCATATCAGATAAGTACTATACGAAATGCTTAGAATAAAACCAGCGTCCCAACCAATTAAATCTTTTTTGTACTTGCAATATCATATAAATTATATTTAATTTATTATACTATATATGGAAGAGATGGGCAATTATATTGATTTATCAATACAAATCTCTGTTTGTCTCAACTAATTATAAGGTAATTGAAAGATTTTTCAGTGCTTTAGAAGGATTCAACCATGCATAAATTTATGCATGGATTCAAAACAAAATTGAATTAAGCATCTCCGAGAGATTTTCTAAATCTCACTTTCTAAAGTATCATTTAGAGAGTCATTTGCGTAAAAAAATATTTTCTATATCTTTTCATTCTCCAATAGTCTTTCTATATCTCATACACACTCTAAAGAGCTATTATCGTCTTCTATTTTTGACTAGCGAAAAAAAACTCAGAATATAAGATGACTATATTTAAGTAGTCATTTAAAGAAGCTGTTGGAGAGTAGTTTTTCTTTGAAATATCTATTTTTAACATTTATGAATAATTTAGAGTCTCTTGAAGGCACTCTTACCTTGGAAATCTAGATCCCAGTATATTCTTGTGGCCGTACTTGCGCCACGTGTAGCCGTCATCCGGCGGCAAGTCTGTGTTGCCCGTCCCCGTGCCGGAATCATTATTGTCATTCTCTCACCACTGTCTCTCCTGAAATTATATAAATAATATAATCACCGAGGCAGAACAAAAATGATATTAATTAGTGTTATAGTTCACCTGTCTCTTTAATTTCACTGGAAAGGTTAGATTAATAATCGTGACTTTAAGACTTAATAACGTTAGCATGCATCAACAACTACTAATTTAATGGTTCAAAATTGATAATCGTATTAGATTAGAGGAAAATTCATATAAAATAGATTTTGACCATTAACTTCTCTTATAATATTAAGTTGATAACAAAAAGATTTATATCATCTTAGAGGCATTTTTATTTTCATACAAATCTGTTAGCATAAGTTCTATGCTCTAAATATTCATACAATTTGACTAATTGTTGGTTAAAATTTATAAAAAAAAATTAATTTTTTTTCTCTAGTCTAATATGATTATCATTTATGAACGGAGGAGTACTATATAGGATGAGTAGCTAAGAGCATCTCCAACAAGGGTTCTCAAATCAAAGCCCCTACATTTGATTTAAAGACTTTTCCTATTTTTAAGGCATTAAATTTGTTGTTCATACTCCAGCAGTAGCTCTCAAATTGGACCCCTCAAATACTACAATTGAGGCTCACCTATAATCTATATCAAAAAGTAGAGAAAGAAAAAAGAATAGGAGGTGAAGTAGTAGAGAGCCAACACATATAGGGGGTGAAGAGGGAAAAGTAGGAGATCCAACAAATATAGGTGTAGTAGAGGATCTGCTGGATTTGATTTTTTCACTCCCATTACTTAAATCACTCACATTACTTAAATCTAAAGTAGAAGACTAAATAGAGACCATTTCTGGAGATGCTGTAACAAAACAGTACTATCAATTAGTCCCCAAGTAAACCCCCTCGTGATTTCTAAAAAAAAAAAGAAGAAGTAAACCCCTCGTGTAACTTGTGTATAACGCCCCGTACGAGACTAGGCACACAGTAGTATGTATTAACTCGATCGGGGGCGTCGCAATCGGAGAACAAATACCAGGTGCGTGCGTGGAAAATTCCGTGCCATGACGTGGTAAAGGGTCCTGGTTTGAACTCTTGACCACCAAAAACATACTAACAAACAGCAGGCCCGCCAGAAGCCTAACGTACGCCAATGCAAGCCGGAAAGACGTACGGGAACGGCGACGCCACGTACGTACCTCCTCCTGTGCTGCTGCCGCGGCTGGACCGGCGGCGGTGACGACCGTGACGACGAAGCCTGCCGCCGCCTCAGCGGGCCTCCGCCCGACGATGTTCCATCAACAGGCGTGGTGTTGATGAACGGCGACGACTCTGACGATAGCAGACGCCCGAGGTTGTGCGGGAACGACGACGGCGCCGAAGGAGCACCACCGCCAAGGAACGGGCGGAGGAGGTCCAGCTGAGGGATGACGACGTGGTCATGCTGGTGGCCGCCGCTTCCACTACCATCGCCGCCGCCCACCAAGTGAGGAGGAGGCCGAAGCAGCGGTGGCGCCGGTGGGGACGACGACGCGTCGTCCGTGCCGCCGCCGACGCCGTGCGGTTGAAGTTGAAGCATGCGGATGGCCGCGACATAGGCTTGGACAATGCCGTGGCAGCGGTCGGCGAGATAGGTCGGGTCATTCTGCGCCGCTGGGAGCTCCTCCATTAGCTCCCTGCCGAGGTGGAACCCCTCGTCGACCAGCCGCAGTACGTCGTCCATGGTGTGGGTCGGTCGTCTCAGCTCCTTAATTTGTGCTATAACGTAACGGTGGTCAAGAACGCCAGCAAGCAGCAGCGCGAGTGGGAGGAGCTCGCTGCTGGGTGGGCTGTAAGCTTGTAAGGACGTGCATCAACGATATGATAGATGAACCGTGTTGTTGTCTGGGGTGGGATGTATATCTATGTATCTATCGATCGATCTATCTCGTCGGAGCCCTCAATGCAAGGATTTATGTTTCATGCCATGGCAGATCGAGGACTATATAGCAGGAAACAACGTGGTACGTATTACACGCGGCCTGGGGGAACGACTCACTATATGCGGTAAGAAAGCAGAACGGGTCATTGGTCATGGCGATTACTAGCAGTAGTAAATAGGCCGGGATATATGCTGCGCTGATCTGGTCACTTTCTCACTGCTGCTCTCCATCCATCTTGAATTGATCTTGGTTGGGTCATGGGGAAGACCGCGGACGTTGAAAAGGGCCGGCGTTCAACGTGGAAGGATCTTAATCCCGGCCGGCGTCCCTGATTCTCCCTTCTTTGGCCGACGACTTGGTGCAATTTTTCCTTGGAATAGTCTTCGCCAAAGAGCAGAATACGACCACACGTATTATTTGGTATATACCCGGCCTTTCGGCCTTTGTTTTTTTTTTCCAGCGAGTTGCAGCCTTGCAGGGACGGTAATAATCGGCCCGGCCATTGCCGGCATCACAAGAAATATGCTACTTTACCCATTCAGAAAAGATATATTCTGTGTATATAGTGTCATAATTAACCTAGCTTACACTAGTACAGAATCTATTTTGCGAGGCGGACGCTTTGGATTTGCTGTGGTGGCGGACAAACGCGATCGCTGCGGTTGAAAGGTCACAGTAAATCGTGACTTTACCGCAGCGGACGCAAGTGACCGTCACGGTAAATCGATTAACCGAGGCGGACACGTTAGGATGTCCGCCTCGGTTAATAATTTCCCGCCTCGGTTAATAATTTAAAAAAAACAAAAAAAAAATTGGACAGGCCCGACAAGCCCATCTACAAGCTCGCTGAGCCCATCCAGAGCTGCAGCACCGCCGCGCCTCCCGCGCCATCCGCGACGTGCTGCCGCCTGCGCCACGTCGTCCGCGTCGCACCGCCATCTGCCCGCGTCGCGCCGCCGCGCGAGCCGCCCTCCGCCCTCGCCTCCCACGCCGCCGTGCAGCGCGCACCGTCAGCGACGCGCTGCCGCCCACGCCTCGCGACCTAGCTGCCTTGGAGGGGTCACGCCTCGCGCCGTCATTGGAGGGGAGGTCGCGCTGCCGGGTGAGGGGAGGGGCCGCGCCGCGCGCCGCCGTGGAGGAGAGGGGAGGGATCGCGTTGCCGCGCCCCTCGCCACCGAGCGCCGCCGTGCGCATATCGCCGCTCGTGCCGCACGCCGCCGAGGGAGGGGAGGGGTCGCGCCGCGGCCGCCGGGGGTGGCGTTTTTTTAAACTCCAGGGAGAGACGGCCGCCGCTCGGGGGAAAAAGAAACGGGGAGTGGGGAAAGAAGTGGATAGAGCCCCAAACCCCTAATTTTCTTATATATATATATATTGTGTGGCCGTCAGATTGGGCCTCGGCCTTAACCGTGGCAGACCTTTTAGGACGTCCGCCACGGTAAATCAATTACCGTGGCGGACGACTTAAGACGACCGCTTTGGAAAATGCGGTATTTACCGTGGCGGGTATCGTAAAACGTCCGTCATGGTAAATGGATTTACTGCAGCGGGCAAAAGTGCCCGCCACGGTAAATAAAAAAAGTCCGTTGCGATAAATCGTGGGATTTACCGCAGCGGACAAAAATAGGTGTCCGTCACGGAGGGCAAAAGTGCAACGCTGCGCATCATTATTTTTGTAGTAGTGTTACTAGAATGGTAGGACTTTTTCTAGTGTTTTTAATTACTAATAAAACACTATCACTGGTCAATCGAAATTCTCACTAATAAACATTTAATTAGTAGGTAAAATTTATAATAAATTTTAAATATTAAAACACTAGAAGAACTCCACTTTATTAAAAAAACTTATAATTTTTTGTCCGTTGTAGTTCTACTAAAAGGGCCCCATGGGAGGACTCACAATATTGCATTGCATGTTGTCTATAGGAGCCAAATGCTGGTTTAGAATTCAGATGGTTTCTAGAACTAAATTCTAACGTGGTCCCGACTGTGTGCTAAGATATCTGCAGCCGTCATATCTCTTGAAAAACTTGTTCATTCGGTTGAACGACCAGCCCAACAAGCACAAGATAAAAGGAGTAATTCCACCACGTGGTTTAATCTAGCTGTAAGCTTTTACTTAAACAGCCGACATTTGTTACCTTACACATTTCTTAATGGACGTACTGTAATTGATTGCAGTAGTGCGTAGATACATACAAAAAGCTCGAACTCAATGCTTCCGCACTTCTCCCAGTTGAATTACATGCATAATAACAATACTGCGTATACCTCTGTGGCCGACTGGCCGGTCAGCACACTCTATACGTACTGAACAGGTTAACCCTGAATCCATGACGATGAATTTTATTGCCGTGAGGCAGGGGCACCTTTAAACGACTGGCGACGGCGACACAAGGAAGCATCGCAGCTGTCTCCTGGAAGGTGACCGGCCGGCAGTCTGCCCGGTCGCTTGACGCTTGTGGCATGACATGAATGGGTTTTGTAGCACCGTAGACTTTTGTAACATAGTATATGGTACCTCACCATCCTTGGGAGAGAAAAACATAAAATGACTTTACTAGCAGTATTACAAATATGATTTTAAAAGACCAATAGAGTTATAGCAAAACTTAATATTGTCTCCAGAAATATAGTCGACATTCCAAAAATCTTAAAAAATTAAAGCATCTTAAATTTAGCTAAAAACTATAGAAAAAATTATAAAAATTTATGATATTAAATAGGCATAATATGAATATATAATTGATAAAAAAATCTAATTATTGACACGTAATGAGAAATAGCGCGGGCAAACCAACATACACTGAGACCCTACGGCGAGCCATATTAAAACGGCGATGCCTTCGAGGCAACGTCGCCGTTGCCACTAGTGGACGCCGACTCTCAGCCGGCTTTGCGGGCATCGACGGAGCAGTCCCTGACGGAGCGGCATCCGATCCCACTCCACCGGAACTAGCACCACCAGCCGGAGAGGTCGGCGGAAGCTCTCAAAGTGAGACCATTCTATATTTGCATAATCTTATGTCTCATTTAGCCTTGACAATTATGCTTGCTTTCACATGATGCAACGATATTTAATACTCCCTCCATTCTAAATTGTAAGTCATTCTAAGAATCTTAGAAAGTCAAAGTTTCTCAAGTTTGACCGAACTTATATAACAATATAATAATATTTATGATGCCAAATAATTATCATTAGATTCGTTAAGAATCTTGGAAAGTCAAAGTTTCTCAAGTTTGAACAAACTTATATAACAATATAATAATATTTATGATGCCAAATAATTATCATTAGATTCGTTATCAATTATATTTTCATAGTATATCTATTTGATGTTATAAATCTTTATAGTTTTGTCTATAATTCTTGGTCAAACTTAAAATACTTTGACTCTTCAAGATTCTTGGAATGACTTACAATTTAGGATGGAGGAAGTAACATATAAACCATATTAATTTCTCTTTTCCAATTAATTGTATGAAATATACTCAAATCCCTGTTTAACACTTAGTTGACATGTTACCATTCAATCCAACAAAATCCACCAAAGTGCTAGATGCACTTACATCGACTATTGTGCATATTATTGTGAAGTTGAGGAACGTGGAAGACGATCCACATGCTCATGCGGCCCAAGCTGTGTCCGTGACATGTATGGTACTAGTACAAAGGGCGCGCCCCTGCGCGCGAGTGCAAGCAAACATTCATGTTGCATACAGTAGTGATGTATACAATTAAGATACATTGATGCGTACACACCTAGAATACGTATATATATTACATGTGACTATATATGATACAGATCCCGGGAGACAGTCAACATTCTTTAGTATTGATGTCGTTGTTGAGGAACATCAATGCACCAAGATGCACACAGAATATATACAAGCCTAATAATGATGCTGACTAAACTAAAGAGTTCTTCTGCCTAAATGACCATATAAAGTTGAAGCCTCTTTTTTCTATGAATCCATGTCTGTCAGCCGTGTCTATCAGCAAAGAAAAGAAGCCTAGGGCGATGCAGGCCTACAGATGCTGGCACCTGGCAGTGAGCAGCCTCTCCTGCCTCAGAGCCTCCCTCCTGGAACATGAGGATAAGCGTCCAATGTAAATATAGGCTTAAAATCCAAACAGAAAACATGATATGTTCCTTGCAAATCTAAACCTGATTTATATATTTGTCTTGAGTCTCAAGATGGTTGTACCAGCTCAATGTGCATAACTTAGACATAAAATTTGATTGGATGTGGCAGTCAAAATTTGTGATAGAGAATGTTTCTGGAAGAACTGTTGATAGCAGAAGGCTTTGCAAGTTTTCAGGTTGATCAGAGCTCATTAGGCTGGGTTGTGACTCAATGAGTTATACAGCTGGCGAAATAGTAACAAAAAAAATATTAGAATGTCCTTTCTTTTGTAATGCCTTTTAGTGGTGAAATGATACCTGGTTTGTAAAAAAAACATTTTTCGCAAGAAAATATATAGATCACTGTATGGAATTCAGATATATATTTATGTACATTGAAATTTATATATGCACAAACTGGAGTGGAAGTAGGCATATAACCAGAAGAAAGTAGAGCAAGGCTGAAACAATAACCGCAATAGCATGCATAGCATTGACTGAACAACCTGATCCTATGTCAATTTGCACATAATAGAGAAATGAAGCAAGCAGGAAGATCGTTGTATTGTACCTAGGCAGAATTGGGCAAATCCTCCACCAACATAAGTAGAATCCTGCATACAGATATACACATGACATAAGTTTTGCTTACAAAAATACATTAAAAGGAAATCAACCACAATGAATGCAATCTAAATCGATGTAGCAGAACTACATGCATCATGTTCAAATAGGAAATTCTAGAAAGCACGACATCGACATATGACCTAAATAACCACTACTATAAATCAAGCATCGAAATCCATTCTGAAGAGCATGACATAGATAAGTAGCAGAGATAAGCATATTAGCTTAACAACAATAGTGTGGCTGAAATCAACCAACGATTCTCTACTTAAATGAACCATTGAAATCCATTACGAAGATATGGCACCAAGCAAATAATGTGTTTCCTTCTTCTCTATTAGTCAGCAATGAGTAACAACAAATGATTTTTTAGCTACAAAAAGATGGCATAGACCAAACAACTAATATTTATTCGTCGGTATGATAAAAAACACATGCTGTCACAATGGTAAACTAAAAAATGACACTGATGACAACAATCAAACCTATCAACTTATCAAGCTTTTTCCAGTGTGTTTCCTTCCAATCCAGCAAACAGATAGATACATGTATAACTAAAATAGAAGAAATAACATCAATTGACACTAAGAAGACTCACCAGGAGCGAATTTCTGAGATGCAGCCGCTGCAATTTCCACAAGCGAACAACATCTAGATAATATGCAAAAAAACAAAGCAACCACATCCCCATTAAGAAGGCTATGTGGAAACAAATTTCATAAGGAAATGCTAAACTCTATTTCATGACCTGAGATAACCACCATCCAGATGAGAGGTAATTTGATGAAAATAGTTTAGCACAGACTTCTTTGAGTATGTATCTCTCGGCAACAGTAGTCAAAATACTGTGAGTTTGAGGAATAATCGAGAATCAGTATTTATGCAACATCTGAAAAAAAACAAATAAGCACTTAGACGGCAAATCTAATCTGTGTGAAACCGTTAGTTTGGGCACAATATATATCTCAAATTAGCAGAAAATGAACGTCAATAAAAGCGAATACCACAAGGCCCATGAACTGTCAAAAGAAACTAACATACCTGATGAGAAGACTTGTCTTGCCCTGGAGCAGCAGGGCGCACAGGTGTGGCAGCAACAGCCGACGCATGTCAGCCCTGCAGTATCCAATAGGTCGATTTAGACCGCGCAAATATAACCAAAGCAAACATAAAAGCTAAACCGCAATTCCAAAGGTGGCAACCTAATACAGTTTTGTTCCCCTTGGAAGAAGCCACATCTGAGGCTACGTACATACACCACAAATTCTAGGACTATTTGATCAGAGCTGCAGCAACCACTAACTATAAGAATATGTTAAAATAGGACAGGATTATCTGAGACACAAGAAAATTCTAACATCAAAACAGAGAAGGAACTATTCATAGAAAGCAGTAAAGCACCAGAGGTGCAGTAACCACTAACTATAAACCAATGAGGAACAGAATACGCTGGAAATCTGAGATACAAGAAAGCCCCATGAGCAAAACAGGGAAGGAACTATTCTTAAAACGAAAAAATATAGGTGATGTATTTCTCGCACAACAGCTGACATGTAACTGTCAAGCAGTGAAGGCAACTAACATGAGAATTGAAAGAGATTCCAAAAACAGAGTTGTGCCATGCAGGGAAGGAATCACATAAAGACCATGGCATTGCACAAGACCGAATATGATCCCTGCCAAGCGGAAGATATGTATAGTGCACAAGCAAATCTGTTACTACATTTTTGCATTAGCGGAAAATGTAGAAAACGCAAAAGAAATAGGGGACTAAAAATAGAGAATTTATTTAGGTTTAGTTTACAAACAGAACTATGTTGAACTCAAAGGGATTAAAGTATATTCACATGTCACCCTAGCGATCATAAAAAAGTGAATAATGTCCAATCTCATAAGGCACAACAGTTAAAGATAACAAAACCTTTCCTTGGTCAGAGCAGAATTGTAGTTCATCGCCACGAGATCAAGTAATAATAAGACATGTACTTTAGTAAAAATGGCATTCATGTATAAAGTCATTATTAGGGCCTTACAATTATATATATGGTGAACTATTTAACAAGACTATTTTGGGTGCATTTGTAGTGAGCAACAACATATTGTAGTGCAGAGTAAAAATATGCAGGATCAAAATCTGCTAATGAGCAGGTGGTATAAAGGAGGAACCTAGAAAATAACATGAGACAATCAGAATTTATTGGTGAGAATTATAAACAGAGTTGTACTATTGAACCAGAAATAAGGCACGAGAAGAAAGCTATTCCTTTTCTCAAACTGAATCTACATCATTCTTGTAGATCAATACGTGTGCGTCAAAAATTATACTTGAATCCACATAGACACAACAAGCAATAATGCATCAGGGGAAGGAAGTTCTGAGGCAAGCAAAGCTTACCAGAGGGAAAAGAAATTCAAAGGGAATTAAACAGGGGAACCAGAACGCTTGGAAAAAAGGAAGGGAAACTACTAACCTGCAAATAACATGACCAGAGACACAGTAAACAGGAACGCAGGTTGATGCAGAAGTCAGTCAGCCACGGCAAAGTGAGTCCAAACTGTTTCTACATTCAATATTTCCAACAGGCCGCCCAAACCTATTAGAGTATATTTTCTCGCGAATTGCTGTCCACAAAGCACGAAAAGGGATCTGTGACAAGCAAAGCTAAAACTTGTAAATA
Organism: Microstegium vimineum; assembly: GCA_022036555.1. Classification (NCBI taxonomy): domain Eukaryota; kingdom Viridiplantae; phylum Streptophyta; class Magnoliopsida; order Poales; family Poaceae; genus Microstegium; species Microstegium vimineum. The sequence goes on along the minus strand of CM039129.1, from coordinate 38,682,830 downwards.
ACAATAGACTAAGAAAACCTACCAAACCATCACATGTCGCAACCCTGAAGTCGTTTGTTTCTCAAAAAAAAAAAAAAAACCTGAAGTCGTTTGATCCACAAGAAATTCATGAAAAGAACAGAACCTAAACCATATGATGTACAGCTAGCAATTTATAGAACACCGACACAAAGCTATCGAAGCAAACAAAATTCGAGAAACTGTTAGCTACCAGCATACATGAGTTTGATTGCCATGGGCTGACGACGCTGGCTGGATGGATCCAAACCTGAAACTAAGCAGGTGGAACCCTAGTATAAACATGGAGATAATACTGACTAATCTTTTTCTTTATTTATATGAGTGTATGTGATGCAAACATGGAGCTTAGCAGGTAGCAAACGAACAACCTGCTTAGATCAGTCTATGCTGACAAAATACATCGATGCCACATTTTATATTGACAAACTGCAGCGACGCTATGAAAGCAAGCCCTAGCCGACAGAACCAAACACATGTTGCAAACTAATTAGAGATTAATTAAAACGCTTTCGTCTTAGATGGATCCCAGCTACGCAATTCTTTTTTCATGTAAGGAGTAACTACGAACTAATGTAAGCATGACTCTCTAAATAATGGAGAATAAACTACAGCACAAAAAAAATCTAATATTTATGTTTGCTAGCATGTAAGGTCAAGCTATACTTCTAGCACATAACAGGAGACATATGTATTTGCTGGCATGGAATCCCATAGCTCATCTACCTGTGTCTTCGTGGAACCAGAAAGGCAAAAAAAAAAACATCACATGGAAATAGGAAACAGAGACTGAAGTAGAGCAATGCACCATACGGAACCAGTGTTGGCTCATCATCGCTCTTGAGTAGAGCGAAGGCATGGAAGTGGCGCCATGAAGATTGCTGGGCCTGTGAGTGTATCATCAAGAACCGTCGCCAAGAGGTGTGAACAGGCAGGCAGCTAGGGTTTCCTGTAACATAGGCGTACACTTCATCTCCATATAAACCGTGGCACAGAGAATGGGAGCGAGGCTCCATGAGAGAAGGGACCGGTAGATCCAGCATGGAGAAGCAAGAAGAGAGGGGGAGGAACTGAACCGAGGAGGCGTGACGAGAAGCAGAGCCGCACGGAGCGTCGGGACCAGGATGCGCTCGCACGTACCCGCGTGGCCCGCCGGCGCCGCGCCGTGCTGGAGGAGCGCTGGCCGTCGGGGACTGCGCGTGCCGTCGTCCTGCTCGGCAGCAGCGCGAGGAGGCCGGCGCGCTCGAGGCCGCCTGCTGCACGGCCACGCCGGGGGAAGAGGAGAGGGAGAAAGTAGAGTTGGCAGCGGGAGCGGGGGCGAGTGTGGGTGCGGCGGCGGCCGCCGGTGCGCAGAGGGAGGCGCGTGCCGGAGGAGAAGCGACCGCCGGCACGGCGGGGCAGCCACCAGCGGGCCTGGCGGCGCTGCGCCGCCGCCGTGGGTCCCCGCGGAGCGCTGCAGGAAGCCGCGTGGGGGAGGGGGGGAGGGGGGAGAGGGAGGCGGGCTACCGCGCCGTGCCGCCGAACGGGGTGTGGGGCGCCGCCTCGCTGCGTGCGCGGCGCGTGCAGCCGCGTCGTCTAGGGTTAGGGTGGGGAGCGAGGGAGAGAGAGGGGAGACGGAGAGTCGAGGCGGAGAGAGAGTGAGGAGGCGACCAGGGGGCGGCGGCCGGGGTGTTTTTCGCAAAAGCGGAAGGCGGGCGTTTAATAAAAAAAAGCCATGAAATCTGATTTTTCTCTTCTTCGACCGAATCATTTGCATAATACAGGGCCTAGGAGAAAGAAAACAAAACGCGGTTACTATTCACGATGATCTAGCTGGTTCGCGGGTTGATTTCGACGAAACCGAAGGGCTTTTATGCAAAAGGTTCGGCGGCGTGGGGGGCGATCCTAGCCGTCCACTAGACCGATCGGACGGCCAGAACGACGGGATCGACGTGGCCAGACTCTCCTGCTTGGGCGCTGCCGCGCTTTGTAGGGGGAGATGAGTTCATGTTTAGCCAGCCAGACCAGGTTTGCTACTCCAAAGTCCAAACAGACCGCACCAAGGGACTGAAAGAAGAAAGAAAGATATATGAGAGTGACAGTTGGCCATACAAAAGAGAAGAGTGGAGGAGTGAGGAATGGAAAAGGAGAGGTCAGGAGTAAATAAAATAACGATTGATTGATGGAGATTTTGGAAGGAAACGCGACACGGAATATGACGTACAAAAGAAAAATCAAATCATGTCTATGTATGTGACGATACATTGGCCTACTAGCACAGCATGTACTCCTAGGAGTAGGATTGACTAGAGACTAGATAATTTCTCCAAAAAACAAAGACTAGAGACTAGATAACATGGGCGTTAAGTTCTGCTCCCTCCGTCTCAATTTAATTGTCGTTTTTTTTATTTTCGTATCACACATTTAACTTGATTTATGTAAAATATGTACAACATTTATCTCTTCAAATAATTTTGTTAAAAAACTAGACTTAAAGATCTTTCCGATGATACTAATTATATAGCATAAGTATTAATATATTTTAATATACCATTTAGTCAAAACTATTTCTCAGGAAGCAAGAACGACAGTTATTTTGGGACGGAGGGAGTAAAAAATATAGTATTTCAGAAAACTAAAAATATAGTATTTAAAAAGAACTAAAAATACACTTCACTAAATAATTAGAATAATAAAGATATTAAGTCTTGAAAATAAGAAATAATAGGTACTCATTGATAAGGAAAAAAAAAGAGTATAAAAATATGCATTGTCCTCGATCATTACGGCGAGAAACCAATATAATTTCATCAACATATAATAATAATAAAATAAATAAAAATGAATTTTTAATATAAGTGAGTAAAAAAGCTAAGCAATTTGTGATTGATATATTAGTTGAAGCTCATTAAACAAAAAGATGAAGGTCAAACTTAAATTCGTAAGGAAGAGAAGATAATTGAAAATGACAATAGATTTAGTGAGCTAAGCTATCATCGAATTATTTTTAAAATTTTGTTAAAGTTGATATTCTTTGACTTTATAGTGCCGCTAGGCAACGGCACTCGCCACGACTTTGCAATCGTCGTCGACGTCGCCTCCTCCAGCCATGGAGAAGACGACGCTGCTGGTCCTGTACGATCTTGGGAGGAGGCCAATCAAGGTCGGTGCCCGGCAGCCACCTTCACACGGTCCGTAAAAGAAACAGTGGGACGTGTACCGTGACAGCCCACGTGCTTAGGGTGCGGATCAGGCACGGTCGTGTACCTCGGGCCATGCTGGTCTAGACCCGCACAACACCTGGCCGGGCCTGTCCAGAAAATTCTGGTCGGTGCCGTGCTTGTACAGTTTGCCATTTATAGTTGATCCCTGTCGTTATAATGCATTTACTTATGTCAGATGACGCGTCATACACTAGTGTTCGGAAATCAGAAGCATAATAATGATCGAGATCACTTGGAGGCCTCTAGCGCACTAGAAGCAGCTCGCCACCTCGTCCAACCAACCATGGAGAAGAAGACACTGGTCCTGTACCCAGGCTTGGGCGTCGGCCACCTCTCGCCGATGCTGGAGCTGTCCAAGCTGCTCCTCCGCCACGGCGGCGGTAGCGCGGCGCTCGACGTCATCGTCGTGCTCGTGCAGTCACCGTTCGGGGACCCCGGCTTCGACGCCACGGTGGCACGCGCCAAGGCCGCCAACACGTCCGTGGCCTTCCACGTCCTCCCCTCCCCGCACCTCCCACCACCACCAGCCTCCTCCGCCGGCGAGCAGGAGGAGGAGGAGGACCACATCGCCCGGATGCTCCGCTTCCTCCGCGGCACCAACGCGCCGCTCCGCGACTTCCTCCGCTCGCTCTCGTCGTCGCCGCCGTCGTCCCACTCCAGCTCCGTCCACGCGCTCGTGCTCGACATGTTCTGCGCCCACGCGCTCGACGTCGCGACAGAGCTCGGCATGCCAGCCTACTTCTTCTCCTCCACAGGCGCGTCCAGCCTCGCCGTCTTCCTCGCCCTCCCAGACACACGTAGAACCCTGGGCGGCGCGGCGGGATTCGGGGAGCTCGGCGACGCCGTCCTGACGTTCGCGGGCGCGCCTCCGCTCAAGGCGTCGGAGCTGCCGGCGCACATCCGCGACGACGGCGCGGCGTGCGAGGCCATCCTCGGTCTAGCTTCCCGGATACCGGAGGCTCGCGGGATCTTGCTCAACTCCTTCCCGTCGCTGGAGCCCCGCGCCGTGCGCGCGCTCAACGACGGCCTGTGCTTGCCAAACCACCCCACGCCGCCGGTCTACTGCGTCGGGCCGCTCGTCTCGCCCGGCGCCGGCGGCGACGGTAAGGACGACCACGACTGCTGCTGTCTCCGGTGGATGGACGCGCAGCCAGACCGTAGCGTCGTGTTCCTCTGCTTCGGGAGCATGGGCGCGCTCCCAAAGCGCCAGCTTTACGAGATCGCCGTCGGGCTGGAGAGCTCCAGGCAGAGGTTTCTCTGGGTCGTGCGGCGGAGCCCACGCGGCCCCGGCGACGTCGACGTCGACGCGCTCCTCCCGGACGGGTTCCTGGAGCGGACCAGGGACAGAGGCGTCGTCGTCAAGAACTGGGCGCCGCAAGTGGACGTGCTGCGGCACCGCGCGGCCGGCGCATTCGTGACGCACTGCGGGTGGAACTCAACGCTGGAGGGCGTCACGGCGGGCCTGCCGCTGCTGTGCTGGCCGCTGTACGCGGAGCAGGGGCTCAACAAGGTGTTCATCGTGGAGGAGATGCGGCTCGGGGTGGAGGTGAAGAGGACCCGCGTAGGCGGGGACGACGAGGACGTGGTGAAAGCCGAGGAGGTGGAGGCGAAGGTGAGGTGGGTGATGGAGGACTCTGACGCCGCGCGGAAGCTCAGGGAGCGCGCGGCGGCGGCGAGGGACAGAGCGGCCCAGGCGCTGGCGGAAGGGGGCTCGTCACGTGCGGCTTTCCTGGGGTTCCTCCAGGATTTGGAGGCTAGTAATAAAGGCAAGATTTCTTTTTAAAAAACTTGGATTTTATTTTATACGGCACTTTGTTTGTAATGAAATTTGTTTTTATGTATTGTCGTTGCAATATATCTCCAATGAAATCATCATATGTATGAATAAACTAATCCTGACATATATTATATAATGATGAGTACGTATTTGATGTTATCCAAACAATTGGCTGCGATAATATTGCAAAACTCTCACGTACGCTTCAAAATAAAAAAAAATCAATAGAACTCAATAGCTTTTTGGGATGAAATCCTCCATTATTTGTTCTTTATGCTTTTGATGACAATAACCATGTTTTATAACTTAATTTTCAGAATACATGGCTTGCAAGTACACAAAAGATGAACTGGTATATGCAAATGAAAGATTAAATAATAATGGTTGTATTAGTATAGTTACTCATTCCAGAGAGAGAAAAAGAAACTGAATTTAGTATGCTATTCATATTATGAGCTAACAGAGTGGTTTCCGATACCTAAGGGCACAATAAATAATATGAGATATATAGTAGCTCTAAGAGCTACTCTAACAGTTTGGTTAAAACTAGTAGCCAAACTTCATTCTTTAGCTGTCGTAAAAACCCATGCAAACCATGATAAAAAAATTCGTCTAAATTCACTAAAAAATCACATATGTAGATGATATGATGATACACAACTTTGTAAAATATCTTGTTCAAACTCGGCTTCATTTGTGAGATAGAAAAATAAGATTTTTCAAGCCGATTTGTTAGAAATTTGTTATTTTTATATATAGCAAACGAATTCTAGTTTGGACAAGATATTTTATAAGGTTATGTATCATCGTATCATCTATATATGTGATTTTTTTAAAATTTAGATGTTTTTTGTCATGGTTTGTACGAGTTTTCACGAAGTTATGATTTGCACAAGATATGTTCCCTTTTATAAAACAGGAAACTCCTAATAAAAAAGCGACCTTGCTATTTTATAAAGTCAGATAGCGAGCGCCAGCCACTGAAATCCAAAGTATAGCCAGCTTACTACTCCCTCCATCCCAAATTGTAAATCATTCCAAAAATCTTGGAGAGTCAAAGTTTATAAAATTTGACCAAATTTATATAATATGATAATAACATATTTGATATCAACTAAGTATCATTAGATTCTTTATTAGTTATATTTTTATACTATACCTATTTGATGTCATAAATCTTTATGTTTCTCTCTATAATCTTTGGTCAAACTTAAAATGTTTTGGCTCTTCAAGATTCTTGGAATGACTTCCAATTTGAAATGGAGGGAGTATTTTATAAAGTCAGATTTGTATTGGAGTTTACTTTTTGCTATACAAATTCTAAAATAGCCTCACAAAAAGAATACCCAAGATGTTGGAATTGCTCTAAGACAACTTTTTTAATGATATTACTTTTACTATCACATAACTCATTATATGAATAGACTCACATAATAACCTCAAATGATCTTAGAGTCTGTGTATGATATTAGCATTTGATTAAGAGATAACTTTTCTCTCTACTATTAAAATAGAAAAATATACTTAGGCTAGATCATCAGTTGTAGATCTCATTGACAACTTTACCTAAGATTGTACAAAAAAAGATATGATTTTTTAAGGTTAAGCCTTCTCGCTAAGATGTGGGCCTCATTTGTCAGATCAATGCCACTCAGGATAACGGTCCGGGTAAACACCCGTTGGGACCTAGATAAAACCCATTACAACTTTAGGGAGAGAAAAATTGTATTTTGAAATATTAGAGACCTTGACACCTCTAGACAATTTTAGGGACAGCTGGTGAATGTTAGTCCTAATTAATCTTGCTTGGCTAGTATACCCATTCACTTTGGTGTCCTTTATCAAGTTTCCAAAGTGGGCCATCTAACTCCTTAGTTTTATATAATGACCCAATGCCTCTAGGGTGGTGTGGAATCTAAGACTGGTGGCCATTTGGTCAACTGGGAGTGTGTTAGCCAAGAAAAGAATATGAGTGTTTGGGGATTCCAAACCTTAGAGACCAGAATATTTGCCAGCTTGTCTCTTGGCTCAGAAGGTATGGGGAGGATGGAGATAAGTTGTGGATACAAGTGATTGACTTTAAGTATCATAATAAACATCTAAATATTGTTTTAGAGCAATATTGTTGGTACTTCATACTCCTTTAATTAAGAGAGTTATTTGGGCAGCGAAAGCAGTCAAAAGGGTTTTTAGATGGAAAATAGGGAATGATAGAAGTATTAAATTTTGGGAAGATAATTGGTTAGGGTATGAGGAGTTATATAGAATTTTTAAATAGTTAACGAACAAATGGGAACAATAACTGATCTTTCGGATGGTAGTAACTTGAAAATGTACGTTTAGAAGGCTTGTGAATATAGCAAACTGATGTCCTAGTGGAGGCAAAGTAGAACAACTTGCTTCAATGACCAGCTACACCGACGAGAAGTGGACTCCATGGTTTGGCTTTTCCAATCATCTGGAATCTACTCCTCGTAGTCCCTTTATAAAATGATTAACTTTTGGAGGAATTCAACCTGTTCTTTTAGCTATTCGGTCGTTAAAAATCTCTCCCATAGTGCATTTCTTCAGTGGCTACTCAATAAAAAAAAACACTCAAACTAGAGATAAAGTGAGTAACTAGAAAATCAAGATGACCCCATCTTGTTTGTTTTGTTCATAACCGAAAACTTCCCAACACTTATCTTTTGAGTGTCTGGTAGCTAGTTAGATGTAGGTAGTACTTTCAGTGATTGCTGAGGCAGATTTAGACTTTTTAGTTGTAGTTTTGACGTACTTGGTAATTTATAGCTAAGTAAGTAATAAGAAATTTGAGTGTCTTAATATATATGCTCAGTTCGGCAACCTTTTGGAGTTCATGGAAACTAAGGAACAATCTTTGTTTCAGAGGGATAAATGGATAAGTATCAAGAGCTGGACTCTGTTTTGTTAGACAATATTACCAGTAAAGCTGGCAGTGGCAGCTATATCGTCATCAAAAGCTGCAAGATGTATAAAGAAGTCATGGATGGATTCCTAGGTAGCATCTGACAAAGACATGTACAAGTGGAGTACTCCAAACCTGATAATCAACAAGCGCGGATGGAAGACAGAGCCACAAGAGAATACTAGTACCTCCGTCTATAAAGATGTAACTATGATATATGTATATGATATATGTATCATTTAATATTATAAATATTTATACTTTATCTATAACTGATCAAATTTGACATACAAAACCATGATAATGTTGCAGAATTATATTTTTTTTAGGGACAGAACTAGTGGTTTCACAATTGACATGGTTTGTTCTGCTATATGGTTTGCTTTCTTAAACCATTGCTTAGGGCATAGACGCAGGGTTTTTTTATGTTGATTTTCCCTACTTCCCTTTTAAAAATTTACGCATCAGACATATGTGAGCAAAGAAGTCCAGTCCAGATATATAGTTAACAAATCTCAAAGGAGCGGGAATATTCTACCGCTGATATATAGCATTGTACTAACCACAGGCATCGGCGTATCCAGGCATGCAGCAATCAAAACCCATAGAACCAGCTAGTAGGAGTTGTGGGGCCAAGCAATATACTGCTTTGGGTTGGATTTGGACAACAGAAGGGTGCTGAATTTAAAAGAAGAATAAGAAGAAGAGACAAACTTTTGTTTTTTTTTTTGAGTGGAGGAAGAGAAGAACTTGGTGCTTTCCTGCGAACTGGGCCACAAAAATCCATGTGGGCTATAGACACAAGGCCTTCAATTTTCAGATATAAATAACAGAACAGATAATGAATCTCGATCGTGGCCAATCAAAGTTCACTTTTTTTCTTTGAAAAAGGAGTTGTCAAATCCTGTGTCTCTGCTTCATCCATTCCCTATCCTCAGTGACATCATGCATACCATGTTTGTCAACAATTGGCAAGATCATGGCATGTGCATACTAAAATCTCATGGCGTGTGCATGTGTACTAGAACATCAGGCACCCTTCGGGCGCCCTGTAATGTCTTAAGAATAAAATATAATCTATGCATAGTAAATATGGCTTCATAGTTAGTCATGGTAACACCACGACATTGAACACAAATACAGTCATTGCCACTGTCACCATATCACTATCGTCATTATTGAGGTCAAGCATATCACACCAATAGATATGCCAACATCTTTTGGAAACATATTTCAAAGAGCACTTGAATCAAAGCATCTAAAGTTCTAGAGATAAATTCCTAGACTTGCATGTTTTATGCTAGATAATCTTGTATATGAAATTCATAACTTATGTTGTTGATCCATCCTTATTAGCTAGTCATATCATCAACAAAGGAATGAGGCATTGATGGTTCAAAAATAACTGTATTTATAGCATCAAGGACACATATGCCAACAGGGCATGGATTATACATTTTTACTGCACTTCAAAATTAGATGAAGTTTTACTAAACTGGGCAAATAATCGTACATCATCAATAGCACATGTAATTATATGCATAGATAGATTGTGCAAGGCACCTAACGTCTGAGTACTTGGCTTCAAGGTTTCTATGTCTAAATATTTCCAGGAGGGGTTTAATAGCTCAATCCTTGCCTAGGGAAGTTTTTATATGCTCAGCTACCAAGTACCTTGCTCATGCCAAAACCTGCAAAATAAATAGGATAATAATAATAAGGCTTAAATAATCAAATAATTAGATAGAGTGGAGAATATCGCTCATGTCAACACTGAATTCAATTTATGGGGTGAAGATGTATCTAGAAATCTGTGTTTGTAGTCTGGTATACAAAACAAGTCAACAGAAGTGATCGAACTAAAGTTTTTAGCAGTACCAGGTAACATGTGCTTCTATTTCCTATGAATTTCTTGCAATATTCCTTCCATCTCCTCCAAGAGTTTTTTTATAAGAGCTCAAACTTGAAGTAAATTAACCTAAGTGCTTTCTATGCAAATGAAATTTTTTATAAGGCCTAATTGTAGATCCTGTTCTAAAAAAAAGGTTCAGACATGGAGAAAAAATATAGGAACTTATGCTCAAATATGTAGAAAAAATTAAATTAAGCCACAATATGGGTGGTTATATTAATGTTTTTGGGTTATTGTATTAATGATTGAGAGTAACAATCCTCTGCAATAGACTGGTCCATTGTACAAATCCGAAGTATTATCAAACTATTAGCCTACAAGCATACCATCGAACACAAAGCACAAGCAAGCATATATATATTAAAAAAATGGCACAATGAAGCGTTGTCTCACCTTACAATGACCTTGGCCTTGACGCTCCCTGCGGCTTTGGAAATTTAATCTTCCTGGATCTACAGAGGTTCCATATGTCAGCTAAGGATATGTCCGAGGAGAAAAGGCATTTCTTAACAAGTATGGCTAAAATGAAAATGAGGCCCTTAACTTGTCAAATTACTGGGACATGTAAAATTAAACTATTCTGTCATATCTAGTGCAAATATACTATTTTCTGGTAATATCCAACAATCCATGAGTCTTGAAAATGCCATAAGAAAATATTTGTGCAATTGCCTAAAAAGAAACTCAGCTAATGTGCATAATAGAATTATATATGAGCGTGTGCTCGACTTCTAGAGCATTGTGTTGTTCAAGAGAGTCCAATCTTGGATCCAAACACTGCACGAGTCCTAAATGAAGTTTAGTGTACCCGAGCCGGTAACTACAATGAAAGAACATGAGGCAGCACTGTGTGCATACTGCCCGCCGGTGGTCATGCTCACGAATCGACTGAACACATATTGTTTACTACTACTATTTTTAGGAGCTCTTACCTGCTGTCGTCGGGGCGCGTGCAGGCATAGGCAAGCCGGATCCACTGTTGTAGAGGTCGGATCCGCTTCTACCGAGTCCTAAGCAGGCCAGATCCGCTGCCTTCGAGTCCTAAGCAGGCCGACCAGATCTGCTTAGTTGATCCATTGATCTTGAGAATGCGTGAGATATTTGTAGAGCCTGGGGCAGTACACTCTATACTTGGGATCGGTAGACGCCTTCATGCATATGGATCCGCCGAAATTCGTCGCTCCCTAGCCACCACCATGCTCGGCCTTGCCTTTGGCGTGAGAAACGACGACGGCACACACTGGGCCGAACGATGAGCGAAGCGCGGGCTTGAGAAAAACCATGGATGCGCTAGTGGAGAGGGTGGAGGAACGGCAGTGGCGAGCCGGGAGCAAGCGCGGCCAGACGCGAGGGTGGCGGCGACGGCGGCTGCTGCGTGAATGAAGAGAGGAATGACTGGATGACGAGACTTTAGGGTTCAGATTGGTAGATGGGATCTTTACAAAATGTTTAGAGGGGATGTATGCAAAAAGGACGACAATGTTGAATTTTCTCTTCTTGATGTAAGAATAGAATTTACATAAGAGCTTTATATGCAAAATATTTGAACGTGGATACCGATAAGTTTGTTAGCTTGGACTGCGGGTTAGTTATTGAAAACATAGAGGGGATTTTCGAAAAAAGAGCGTAGCTCGCCCAAGGAGAAGCCACGTCACTCAAAACTCTGTGGTGGCGAGCAGACGGGAGTGATTTTTAATAACCAGTGTATCCCAAACCAGACTGACCATGTGCGTGCTTTGGGTACACAGCTAGCAGTTGAGTCGTCCTCGTCTCGCCATGGAGAAGAAGACGGTGGTACTGTACCCGGGCGTGGGCGTCGGCCATCTCGCACCGATGCTAGAGCTAGCCAAGGCGTTCGTCCTCCACGCCGGAGACCAGCTCGACGTTTCCATCGTGGTCTTCGAGCCACCCGTCTACGCGAACGGCTTCGTCGACACGGTCGCGCGCGCCAAGGCCTCCAACACCTCCGTCGCCTTGCACGTGCTCCCCCCACCGCCGCCGCCCTCCGTCGTCGCCGCCGCCGAGCCGGAGCCCGAGCCTAAGGACCCCTTAGCCAAGCTGCTCCGCTTCCTCCGCGCAACGAACGCGCCGCTCCGCGACTTCCTCCTTACGCTATCGTCCTCGCGCCGCCGCGTGCAGGCGATCGTCCTTGACATGTTCTGCGCGGCCACGCTCGACGTCGCGGCCGAGCTCCACCTGCCAGCCTACTTCTTCTTCCCCTCAGGCGCCGCGGGCCTCGCCTGCTTCCTCGGCCTCCCGGCCATGCGCGACAGCGTAGGCGGCACGAGCTTCGGCGCGCTCGGCGACTCCGCCGTCCTCTCGTTCCCGGGCGCTCCTCCGTTCACCGTCGCCGACCTGCCGCAGGGGCTGGCGGACGACGGCGAGGCGTGTAAGGGCATCATCAACGCGGCTTCCCGGATGCCTGACGCCCGCGGCATCCTCGTCAACTCCTTCGAGTCGCTGGAGCCCCGCGCGATGCGGGCGCTCAGGGATGGGCTGTGCTTGCCGCCCGACCGCCCCACGCCGCCGGTCTACTGCGTCGGACCGCTCGTCTCGCCCTGCGGCGCCGGAGGCGGCGATAAGGAGCGCGACCACGAGTGCCTCCGGTGGTTGGACGCGCAGCCGGACCGCAGCGTCGTGTTCCTCTGCTTCGGGAGCATGGGCGCGTTCCCCAAGAGCCAGCTTTACGAGATCGCCGTCGGTCTGGAGAGGTCCAGGCAGAGGTTCCTCTGGGTCGTACGAGGCATTCCCGGTCCCGGTGGCGCCGCTGACGACGACGTCAGCGACGACGTCGGCGCGCTGCTCCCGGCCGGGTTCCAGGAGCGCACGGAGGACAGGGGGTTGGTGGTCAAGAACTGGGCGCCACAGGTGGACGTGCTGCGGCACCGAGCCGCCGGCGCGTTCGTGACGCACTGCGGGTGGAACTCGACGCTGGAGGCCGTCGCGGCGGGGCTGCCGCTGCTTTGCTGGCCGCTGTACGCGGAGCAGAAGATGAACAAGGTGCGGATCGTGGAGGAGATGAAGCTCGGGGTGGAGATGAGGAGGGACGAAGATGACGTGGTGACGGCTGATGAGGTGGAGGCGAAGGTAAGGTGGGTCATGGAGGACTCCGACGGCGCAAGGGCGCTCCGGGAGCGTGCGGCGACGGCGAGGGAGATGGCGGCTGAGGCGATGGCGGATGGGGGCTCGTCACGTGTGGCTTTCCTTGATTTCGTCGTTGACCTGTTGGCTTCGGAAGGCATGGTTAATTAATGTTTGAAATTACGAGTATAGAGTATTTACTTATTATACAAAAAATAGTGTATACTTCCTCTATCCCCTAAAAACTTCAACTATAAAATTTTCTGAAAAACATCAACTGTAGAATCTGTGTCACTCAAAGTAATTTAAATTTAACTGAATTTATAATAAATAATTATAATATATATTTATATGTAATCTAATGATATTTATTTTATATTATAATTGTTACTATTTTTTATTACTTTGATCGAATTTTTTGACTTATCGAAAAATGATAATCATATTTTCTTTTAAGATGAAGGAGTACTTTTTACTCTTTTATCCGTTTTCTTTTGCCAAACTTATTACAATAAAAAGAAGTTACACTGTCTATACATCGATACATATACAAATAATTTTCTATTAATAAAGAATTTTTCTCTTTTTTCATAATTGCGGTTTTTTCTCTCCACACAAATCAATTACGTGGCCCACCAAAGTATTTATTTCTTCTAAGGGTGACGAGTGACCACGACCCTACAATGTGCGAGCGAAAAGTTCACTTTAAAGTGGGGCCCGCATAAATGCTACCTGGTGCCCGATTTATATGGTTTAGATGCATCTTAGAGTCAGACTGGAAGGACTTGCAGAGCAGTTTCTAGTCTAGATTAAAAGAAAAGTATCAAATGTTTTTAATCGATAAATGATTCTTTACTAATTTTGTAAAATAATTATTTAAATTGAACTATGAGTCTAGGCGCTAAAAAGAATTCATTTCCATGCTCAGAATCACTATATGTATGCATAAAATTTATCCTGGAGAATAATATATAATCAATTTTAGTCAGACAATCACTTCTCATAGATAATGACACTGCTTGATTTGCTGTCACAGAAAAATATTGTTCGTTCCCTAAAAAGCACGTAGTGCTGAAGCAGTACTGATGAACTGAACAGAGCAATAAGAGAATCAGGAGTAGGAAGACCTCTAGTAGACTTGTCCTTAAGATGTGACCCATGCTTTGATAAAAATTCAGAACAACATGCCAACCATCACCGCCTAGGCCTAGGTAGCCTCTCCTATCTCTTCCCCCCTCTCTCAACTCATTCTCGTCCATGTCTGAAGGTTGCAAATCCAACAAGATCTCCATAACACGTAGCTAACCATAATCAGAATTTGAAGCTAGCATCTCTTGAATCAAATTCTTCTCCTGCTGAATCGAAGCCATAGATATGGGATTGGGCGACCTCCGCCTCCACATGGGGAGCGACATTGATAAAAAGGGTGCCCGACAATCGGAGATAGGCGTGAAATGGGCATCGGCAGTTTCACGGATCCGGATGCGCACGCGAGGTGAAAAAATCGCATCAGAAATCACGCTGAGGGCGAACGGCAAGCAGGCAACGCGACACCGGCGAAGGGCGGAGCGAGTTGGTTGCCGGCAGTAGGGCGGGGTGTGGCGGAGTAGAGCCACTCTGCGGCGCAGGCGGAGCTAGCAGGGCGCCGGTAGGGCGGAGCAGAGCCGCTCCGCGGCGACGTCGTGAACCACAATCGCACCAGCGGGGCAAGGCGAGCGGCAAGCAGGCAACACCAACACCTGGGAAGGAAGGGCGTAGGCATTGAGGCGAGGCGGGCCGAAGCAGAGCCGCTCCACGGCGGTTGCTACCTCTGATCTCGATCTACTTGTTATTCTAGCGATGCGAGATATGAATTGTTATTCCCATGTCACCTTGCCATTTTACTGTAGAAAAATAAAAAAGAAATACTCCTATAATACAAGTATACATACCCTATACATGCAACACATTTAGTAAGACAATCGAGATATGATTTACTTTAAGGATTTGTTTTATATCAACTAGCAACAAAATGGTATATAGAAATAATATTTATAGTAGACCATATGTACATGAAAGCATTAAACGATCTATGAACAATCAAATAGACAGTAGCTATATGTGGGTTGTATGAGATGTTTGTTCTCTACGTTGTTAATTCCAAAAAAAAACTTACAGACAACAGTTGTCTTCCTATTGTGCATGCCCTGAGTCATGTGCTAGGAGGTTAGCACACCTGACCACAGATACTTTTGCGCGTACAAGCATGGATACTAGGGTTTTCATTGTAGCATCAGAATGCGTAAAGTGGTATTAACAAGCGCATGTAAGCACTATTCCCTTGTTACAAATTGTAAGTGGTATTTTATCTGTGTAGTTTTATCTATGCACCTAATATATATTATGGTTAGATATAAGGAAAAACTAATGACTTATAATTTGGTGGATAGAGTATCTGTTACCGTTGTAGAGCATGGCCTCGTAGGCATTGGCGGAGCTCTCCATACGGCAGGGTGGGACAGCTGCCCCACCTACCGCCGGCAGGGACCCCCTACTACCTTTCTGTTCTTCCTCAGTTCTGGCATGGCGCGATGGCCGAATCTCCGAGTTTCATGAGCTGCGTCCATCCGTTCGTGCAAGAACACAGAGGGCCGAGGGGCTCCGAGGGAGAACCAAACAAGGCTGGCCCAATAGCCACGCTAAGGCCCAAGAGGAGTGCCCAGTCGAACAACCCCCAAGCGTTACTAGCTTACTGCACCAGACGTTACCCTGATTCCATTCCGCATCTCGCCATTGTCATGTGTGATGTGTCCGTCCACACACGGAGCTGCCGCCAGTTGAGAGTTCCCCATGTGTTTGGTTTTGAGTAATTGATGAAACCTACCTAAGTACTAACCTTGATCTCTAAGTGTGAATCATGAGATAGGTTGGTACATGCCATGTGATGGAGCAAGGTGGATCAAGTGGATGGCACAAGCTCTATCATGGTGGTGGAAAGGAAAATGGTGCCAAGACAAAGGTGATATAGGATCATTTTCGGTTTGGTGATCAAGACATCATAGAGGATGTGATCACATTTAGGATAGATAGTCGTACTATCAAGGAGGGAGCTCTTGTGAATGATTGCGGTTATCATGTGCCACTAGGTTCATATGCATTGCATTAAAATCAATTGAACTAGTGAAACAACCAACTAAATCCAAGATAATTGTGAACTAAAAGTTAACACACGTGCACAAGTGTTGAGATCACTTAGTGTTGGCTCTTGGAAGCTTGGGAGAAGTTGGAGAAGTGTTTGGCAGAAGGAAAGCAGTCCGGACGCAGGGTCCGGACGCTAGGACATGTGTTGTCCGGACCATGGCGCGTGCGTCCGGAAGCAAACCCTAGGTAGTGAGTCCGGAGTTCGGACATTGTTGCTTGTCCGGACGCTGGATCCGGACATGCATCCGGAGTCAGTGCGCTCTCTGTTGGTTTTGTGTGCTTTGATCCGGACGATGGTGATAGTCCGGACTGGGAGCCGGACATGCGTCCGGAGGAGAAGAAATGAAGAGGGAGCTCTCGGGTTCACTGGAATTTATTTCTGGATGATCGGTGCAGTGAGTCCGGGCGCAGGCTATAGTAGCGTCCGGAGACACGTGGCTTGCTGTGGCGCGCGCGGGAAGAAGCAGTTTCAAACAGGGGCTTGACCGGACGCACACGAGATGGCCCGGACGGCGCTTGGCGCGCGTCCGGAGTCAGCGACCGGAGCCTGGATCTGAGCCATTGGCTCTCTGCTGGTGAAGGGTCCGGACGCGGCCTATGGTCCGGACCCCTGTGATAAGTGGGTCCGGAGGCACGCAGAGAAGTCTGTTTTGTGGGCAAAATGGCTAGTTGTGAGTGTGGGCTATATATAGTTGTATGGCCGGCCCTTGGGGGCACTTCTTGCATATTCTCATCACTCACACACTTGTGTTCATTTGTGAGAAGCCCACCACTCATCCCTCTCAACATATTTAAGATATTCATGAGAGATTGAGTGAACCAAGTGCATTGCTTCATTGATTGCATACTAGTGGAACTTGGTGATCATCGTCTTCGCGGAAGCTCTTGTTATTCTTGGAGGTTGCCACCTCCTAGACGGCTTGGAGCGGCGAGGATCGTTGAGCAGAGGAAGGTGTTTGTCTCCGGCTCCGATCGGTGGATTGTGAGGGGTTCTTGAACCTTCCCCGCGGGAGTTCGCGAAAGGTATCTCTAGTGGATTGCTCGTAGCTTGTGGATCCCTATCTTGTGTTGGTTTTACGGCATCCGGTGACGGGTTTGGCGTGTGATGCCAATTAGCGCGTGAACCTCCAAGTAGGTGAATCGCTACAACGAGGAGTAACTTGTTGACAAACAAGTGAACCTCGGTAAAAAATCATTGTGTCATCTTGTCTCTACCAAGGATTCATTTTGTGATTGCTTTCATATTGGATATCTCTTGATTGCTACTCTCCACGTCGGTATAACCTTTCGTATCTCTAGCTTTGTATTACTTTCTTTACATTCTTGCAAAGTAGAGCATCTAGCTTAGCTTGTGTAGCTTAGTCTAGTATCACTAGTTCTCTATCTCTCGTGTGTGACATAGGTTTTATTCTTGCTAGTAACTAGACTTGTAGTAAGTGGCTTGTCGACCCTTGTTGTGCTAGTGTAAACTTATTTTACGTCGTGTTATATTCTCACAAGTTTTCTTAGTGTTGTTGTAGATTTTTTTTAATAGGCTATTCACCCTCCCTCTAGCCATATCTAGACCTTTCACCAGTCGCCCACCTACCACACGTTGCCGCTAGCGAACTGCTTTTGTGCAGCATAGAGGCAGGGGAACAGCCGCACAGGTAAGGTAATAGAGGATGGATTGAGAGATGGTGGTGGCAAGCAAGTGAGCAGCGCTAACGCTGGTCGTAGGCGTGGTGGTGGAGAGGTCCAGTCGCCAATAGCGAGCTTAAAGGAGAATTGCAGGAGTTTCACCATCCACCCCCACCTAAATTTCTGTCCGAGCTCCGCCACTGCTCGTAGGCGTTTACATGGATGCTTGCTGACCAAAACTAAGTACGTAACTAGAAAAAAAAAACTCTTGCACAGATGTTTGGTGATAAAAATTGCACGACTATGAAGCTGAGACACCAACAACATTCAAGTCTACCAGTATCGAGACTCGAATACCGGTGGACAGAACCACCCATGCAACGCGCGGTTCTCTATCTCCATTTTTGAAATTTGTAAATTATTTTTCGGGGCCACAGCCCACGATGGAAAACGCGGAGGGTCTGCTGGCGCCTAGCGGGCATGGACGTGGCCCAGTCAGAGCGGCGAACGTGGCATGCGGGAAGCCCGTTTACGCAGTTGGGCTTATCCCTGCGGGGACGATGGGCCCGGAGCATATGCCGCGAGAGGAGCAAACGAAGCTCTTGAATTCAATGCATCTACCTATAATACAGTAAAGTGCAAACAGAAAAAAGTTAAAACATGTTTGAACGTTTCCATAGTAAAAATTTTAATCTGTATAAACTTCTGTTGAGGTACCAGCTCATGAATTTCTTAAGTGCCAAAATGTTAGTTATGTATTCTCCCCTCCACAATTCTGATCGTCAGTTTATATTCTGTTGTGTGGCGCAAACGAAGCTTCAAGTTGTGACGTGCAAACAGAAAAAGGTTAAAACATGTCGATCGTTTCCATAGTACCAGTTTTATACGAATTTACTAACATCGACAATAACCTCTGGGCTCTGGAGGCCTCTTCCATCTAAGAATCGTGATCTAAGAATCATGATATTATGAGCAAGATGCATTCGAGAGCATTGCATTTCACTTTTCATCAGTTTCAAGTCCTTCATTGCTTTAGAATTGGCATAGACAAATATTAACCTGTCCAAATAAAGTCTAGCAACATCAACCATATTCGACCTTTGCTGGTTCACTATCAAAATTCAGGTAAGATCACACTTCATTGGAACTTTCAGTTAAACATCTGGGCCAAAGTTTGCCAAAACATAAAAGCATTATTTTTGCTGCACCACATGATAAAAATCAAAGGTCAACCTTCCACTAAGGTTTAGACTTAAAGCTAGTCCTGAGTTTCCACAATCTCAGGTTACCTGCAGGCTGAAACCAGCAAATTTCAGATTAATTTCTCACACATGCAGTGTCAGCTGAGAACACCTTGCCCTGTTATATCTCTGTTGGGGTACCAGCATGTAGGAATTTCTCTTAGTACTAAAATATTAGTTACATATCCCTTCCATAATGTAAATTCTCACGCAGAATAAAACTAACATAAATTTGCAGCAACTCTTGGAGCTTCAATAATCCTTTGGGAGCACATTAAATTGGAGACTTCTAGCAATGTGCTCATAAACTGAAGGCCTATCAAATGATGTGACATGTGGGCGTCCTCCATATTTAGGAGGCAAATGGATTTGGCACCTCCCTTGGGAGCACATTAAATTGGACCTTGTTGTTAGGATGACACACACTCCGGATCCTTTCAACAACCTCCATGATCTCTGAAGAAACAGGGTCAAATGGTACCATAATGTCCACCCTTTTAAGGGTTACCGTGTTGCATTTAGACAACAACAGTTTCATAAATTCCTCCTGTTCATCTGAACCTGTAAAGGATTTGATTCCAATCTCTTCAAGTGAATCAAACGTGATGTCATCTAACCTGTAATTCTCTGGCAGAAGACAAGGACAACCTGGCACAGAACAAGATGTCATCTGAAAATAATAAGTAAAAAAAGTGTTAGCAAACAGGACATGTCTCTCGAAGAAACAATGTTATTGTTTTTGCCCTTTGGGAGGAGAGCACCTGACCTAGTTCTTAACATGAATGTATGTGATGAGGTGTAAATATTTCAGCTTTACAAGCCCATGCAACACCAGTTCTCAACATGAACGTATGTGATAATGTGTACATATTTCAGCTTTACAAGCCCATGCAACACCGACCCACAACAATATGACGTTCGGATACCCTACCAATCTTTCTATCATATACATGTATTGGTACCACTACCCACTACTGTTTTGGGTTTGCGTTAATTAAGTTCTTGATTTCCTATGTGAAACAAACTTTCTTATATAGAACCAGTATCGACTAGACTAACTGTCGGAATCAGCTGCCCCTTCTTGCTCTCCTCACTTGTGTCGACTAGACCGACCATATTGCATTTGTATTTAGGAAAAAAAAACTGATAGTTAATTAGCGCGCTGATGTGTTGTGGCATTGCATATGATTGAGCTGCTAATCGAATTTCCTTTTTCATCATATGTATGCAGCTGGAGAAATTGTAGAGCTGTACTCTAATTTATTACATAACAGTATGTTTTACAACTAACAACTTTCTACCTTATTAATTTATGCTTGTATGTAGAACAATATAAAAAGTCAAACGATAAGAAATTATTTTTTATTTGACAATCCGAAAGCCTTGCCAGTGTGATAAAATATTAGTTCCTGATGTACTGTGAGTGCAAATCTATGGCTAAATTCCTTGATAGCATAAATTGCATGATTCAAAATACATATAATTGCTGCAATGGATTAAATATACAGTCACACACAAAGGTAAAAGATTAGAAGTACCTTTGGTGGACTATGCTGATCCAGAAATAATTTCAATTTCCTGATACAGCTGCATCTCCTAAGGAGATGAAACATCATTGCTTGAAGAGCATGGTGATTCACCATGAAACGTATTGCAAGTGTTTCACATACTGGAAGCTTATCCATTTCCATCACGAAGTACTTATATCCAACTATTTCCTGCCAAATGCACAATTTTCAATGAGTTTAATGAGAAGATGAAATCAGCAAATTGTTAGTAGTTTTGCTTGTAAAAGTACCAATGTTTGAGATCTAATTCTTGAAACAGAGTAATTATAAGAATAGAATGATAGAAAAGTTACAGTTAACTGTGTCTTTAGAATAGCTATATATTACAGTTCTTAAGGATAGGGAAGCAATGACTTCAATGCAAACAGGCACACAGGGGTTCACACACTAAGTTGTGTCCAAAATTATCAAGTTTTGCATTGATTTCAGCTTGGACACCTTTTACAAAATTGTAAAATCTTTTCCCCTGGTTTCCAGACAAGAGTACAAGACAGTTCTGAAATTTTGTACTAAAACAAATTACCTTATAAAGTCCGAGAGAAACAGTCAGCTCCTTGGCAGTATCGTATCTCTCCAACAGGCATGTGGAGGATTTGGGAAATCGAAAGGTCGAGTGCATGATGGACAGACAATCAAGATGGCGCCCAGCCACAGGAAACTCGTGGAGACCAGGCTTGAACGTAGCCCTCCATTCAACAGCATCCAGCTTTGGGGCAACAATGCAAGCCTTAGCAACACGAGCTGACACAGAAATCTTTCGTAACATTGGGGCGTTCACCTCCAACATCAACATGCTTGTGTTTGCAGCGATATAGTCGAGAAACTCGAGAGATTCCGAGCAAATGGAGACGCCGGAGTTGGGCTCGAGAAAATCTACACAGATATTGAGCTTCTGCAGGCGCGGACAGTGCGGAGAGGACACGACGCGCCCCAGCTCGCCGCCGTCCATTTGAGTGCATGATATTATCAGATCGGTCAGGGCCGAGAAGGAGCCGGTCCGGGGCGGCCGCAGAACAAATCCTAACAGGTGTCCGAGGTCGATCACCGTTGCTCTCTCGCAGATGGGCAGCGCGAGCTCCTCCTCCTCCCCGATGTTCATGTACAATTCACGATCGTTCTCCAGGTCAAGACGGAGATGTAGATTGCCAGCCAGGCCCAGGCGCTGGGAGGCGAAGCGGAGCCATGGAGAGATACGGTTCGCGGGGACGTCGCGCCAGTCGAGTCCGCTGATGTCGATCTTGAGGCTGCGGAGGGTAGGTGCGGCGTAGGAGCTGAGGGCGGCGTCGACGGAGTCGAGGAGGGCCGAGGGCGGCGTCGCAGGAGCAGGGCTGATGCAGAACACGAGTTCCGGCATGTGGGCCCAGACGCCTCGCCATCGGCGGGAGAGGACGCTGGTGCGCGCGGCGGCCGCGGGGGACGGCAGGCGGACGAGGATGATGTGCAGAACCTCGTCGGGGAGGATGCTGATGAGGTCCTCCGCGCCGCTGCGGCGGATTGCGGGCTGCTTCATGGGAAATGCAGTGGCTGATTTGGAATCCATCGGCGGGGTTCGCACTTCGGATTGGGGATCAGGAGTTCAGTGGAGTTCAGGACCGACTGAGATAATACTAGGGGGTGTTTGTATCTCTTTGGCAAAATAGCAAAATAGCAAAATTGTCATAGTGGAAAATGACAAATGACAAATTTTTTTCTCTTTTACTATTTTTTTTGTCTCGCATGTTTGGATCCATTTGCCAAAAAGTAGGAATTTTTTTGCTCTTTTGTCAATTTGCCAAGGGGATCCAAACACCCCCTAGATACGTCTAGGCCCAACCAAATTCCAAAACCCAAAATCTCAACTATTTTGTATTCCAAAATTCATAATGCAAAATATTTCAGTGGGATGCCAATGCAAAGTTTGGCTTATTTTGAGCTCTTGAGTTCAAAATCCAAAATGGAGAATAGAGCACTTTTTATCAACTATTTTGGGTGGTGTTTAGTTTCATTTTGTAAAATGAAGAGCCAAAACCCAAAATATTTTGGATTTTATGGGAAACTAAACATGACCCTCATTTTCCCCCAGAAACAACTTTAATTTAAATGTATATTAAAATTAATATTTATGATATAGAATTAGTATTATTGAAAATACTTTTAATCTAGTTTTTAAATAAATTTATTAAATATATAAATATTGTTCAAATTAAACTTGTAATACATACCTCTAAATTAAGTTAGAGCGAACGTAGGAACTATATATCTTTCTCCGATGTGGTGGAGTTAGACTTAGACGGTCTTTCAAGTATAACCCAAAGTGTGTAATAAATGAATGAACAGTAAAACAAAGATGTATAAATTAGGTTAAATAAAGTATTTGTTCAACATGTTACTATAGTTTGCTATGTCAAGCTGCACCTTTCATGTTTAAGGTTTTGTTTGGCAAAGATATGTCTTTAGTGGAAACAACTGTTGCTCTAACTCATCGTCTAACCTTGTTTGGCAAGAATCTGCCTCCTTTCAAAATAGTTCTAGCTCTATCTCCATTGACGAAGCAACTTCTCTAGAGGATTTGAAACCATTCTGAAAATAAAATAACTTTTATTCTTTTGAAATGAATGGATGATGTTAAAATCTACAGTGCCCATTGTTATTTGATTTGATTGTGCATATGATTAATATGCTTGAATATTACTTTATAATATAATTATTAACAACAAACATTAAAATTAGGTAATAGCAATTTAGTTGTAAATACCATGAAGTCCAAAAGTAGTTTAGAACCATTCAATGTGGACCGACGGAGGAGTTGCGCAGAGCTACTTTTTCTGGCTCCTCTACCGGTAGTATAAAATGGCTCCATCTCCCTAAGAGCTTCTCCAACACTCCATCGTGGCGAACTTCCCCAACATACATGTTGGCTCCAAATCTCCATGTCACGTTGAGAGGTGGCTCCGCAGACCGTCAGTGTGGCCTGCACAAGAACCAACAACTCCGTCTGACAAAAGTGCAAAGTAGCACTTCGATACGCGTTGTGGCATACGATTGTTGGCTGCTTCATTGGGACCACTGACTTCCCACCGTGTTCTCTCTCCAGCTTGCAAGATTCGCACCAAATTTCTATCTGCAACAGCTGGAGTATGGGCAATGACAAGACATCGCATGCGTTGGGTAATACAGCTGCTTCGGTCTGCATATCACTACAAGAAATCTGGGCTTCTGTGACGAATATCAGATGACAAAACACCTATATGTCATAAGTAGAGGCTTTTTATGACGACTATTCACAGAATGACAACTGTTTATGACTAAGCTGTGTCTTTGTCATAAACATCGTTATCGTATACTCTACATGGACTTTGTGACGACAGATTGATGACAATAGTTGATCGTCATAAAATATAGAACTACTTCATCCATCCCAAATTGTAAGTCATTCCAAGAATCTTGGAGAGTCAAAGTTTATAAAGTTTGACCAAATTTATATAATATGATAATAACATATTTGATACCAACTAAGTATCATTAAATTATTTATGGGGTTTTTTGAACCATACCATTACAATTTTCGGTCTTTGGAGAAGTACCATTACAATTCGACTAATTGGAACCATATCATTGCAACTTCGCAAATCTGTGATGAACACCACGGAACACGTTTGGGCTCGTATTGGCCCCAGCTGTAGGCATATAGGCTGGCTCCTTATTTTGGTATGGACGTCCATGCCCTCAAGTCAATTGGATAAGGCCCAACCATGCTGACTGCTCTCTTCCTCCTCTCAGTCACCTAGTCACCCAAACACCGACGACGACCAGCACGACAGCAATCAGCACGGCAGCAATCAGCACGGCGGCGACCCTGACTTCAGCGGCGTAGACAACGTCGACTAGAAGCAGCCAGCTCGAGTGTGTGTTACGATGCACTTTGTTCCCCGCACAGGGTGAGACGCAGTTGCACAGCCCGCCGGAGATGGCGGACGACGAGGGCGGGTATGGATCTTCTACCTCCTTTTTTCCCATCTAGCGGATGAGCTTGTCCCCTGTAGACTCTATCGATAGGATTCATTGGATTTGGGCTTGATTTTTTTGTTGCTAGGGTTTCATTGTTCTCACTAGAGATTAAAGTGGAGGGATTCTGTACCAGAGACAACAGTGGTAGAAAAGCATACACAAAGGGACGCTTGATTAAGTGGGATGTCGATGTAGATTCATTTTTCTTTGATTTTCTGTTGACAAGCCTGCGCAATGAGTTCCAGTGGTCTAGTAGTCAATTTCCTAGTGTGGTTCTTTGACAAAAGGATGTGCAAAGATGTGAGGATAGAAAATGATTTTCAGATGCATGACTTGTTTGAAATGTATAAAGATCTGATGCACTGTGAAGTTGCTGTAAGTGTGTATGACAGTTGTCTTAAATAGCCTGATGAGTTTGCAAACCTAGACCCAATATGTGTGATTCCACCAGAGTTTTCTGGCAACCAACCAGACCAGATGACAACTGTCGAGCCTTTCGATAATCCTGACACCATCAGCCCTGATGACAAGCATGCAGCCCAGCCTTCTGATAATCCTGATGGCGATGCAGACTATCCATTAGAGCTTGAGCCTGACAGGGAACCCGACATGTTTGACAATGATGAAGAATATGTTGATGTTGACGATAAGGGTCTGTACATGCCTGTATCATCTGCCCAGGCAACTAACAATGCAGAACCTTCTAAAAACCATGCTCCTACTGCTAATGCTGATGTTCATGATGTTGATATATTTGATGATGTTGTTGCTACTGAAGGAGGTGTTCCTCTTGAGGCAGAGGTAAATGATGCAGATCCACAGGAGGTGCATGTCATCCATGATCCTGAAAATCCCAAGATAGAGATTGGAAAAAGGTTTCCAGACATTGTTGCATTTAGGAAGGCAGTGAGACATCATGCAGTAGTGAAAGGGTTTGAATTTGATAAGATCATTACAGACAAGACTAGGTTTATTGCCAAGTGTAAAGGTGAACGATGTTCTTGGCGTATCCATGCTTCAAGGATCTTTGATGGCAATACAATAGAGGTGAGTTGAAGTTATCACATCTCTTTCATTTAGTTACCTGTCCAAAACACTATGTGCAGAGCATAATTTTCTTTCTTTCTGTGCAGATCAAAACACTATTTGCATAGCATAATTGTGCTACTACTAAACTCATGGTGGGCAAAATGGCAACTCAAGGCTGGTGTGGAGATAGGTTAGGGGATTAGTTGAAGAAGCATCCTAGTAAGACCCCAACAGACTGTAAGGAGAAATTAGAGGGTGATTATGGTATCAAGCTCAAGTATTCCAAAGCATGGTCTGGCATGAAGGTAGCACTAGAGAAGATTCATGGAAAGTATGATGAGAGTTTTTAGCTTCTATTTAATTGGGGAGCTCAGATTGAGAAATCATCACCTGGCAGCCATGTACAGATAGAGGTAGAGATGATTGAGAACAAGAAAAGATTCAAGAGGATTTTTGTAGCACTTAGGCCATGTATTGATGGCTTCCTAGAGGGATGCAAACCCTTTATAGGTATTGATGCTTCATGTTTGTATGGCAAGTACAGAGGACAGTTGGCATCTGCAACTGGTATTGATGGCCACAATTGGTTGTATCACATTGCATATGCAATATATTTGACATTGAGAATGAGGATAACTGGATATGGTTCATGAACCAGCTGCACATAGTCATTGGTGATGTTCCAAATCTTGTTATTTGTATAGATGCTTGTAAAGGTTTGGAGAAGGCAGTAGGAGTTGTATTCCCACAAGCTGAAAATAGGGATTGCATGAGACACCTATACTATAATTTTATGAAGCGCTACACAGGAGATGTATTTACTGATCACCTGTACCCAGCTGCTAGGTCATACACAAAAGGAATGTTTCAATGGCACATGAAAAAAATATTTGAGTTTGCACCTGAAACAATGGAGTATCTTCAGACACACCATAGTAGGATATGGTACAGGTGTGGTTTTTTCTGAATACAACAAGTGTGATGCCTTGACTAATAATGTGTCAGAGAGTTTTAATGCACAAGTGAAGAAGTTCAAGGGCTTGTTGCTGCATGAATTGGTAGACAAGTTGAGGGAGTTGATAATGGAGAAGAGATACCTGAGGAAGAAATTGGCAAGACAGTGGCATGATAGGATTCTCCCTAATGTCATTAAGGACCTTAATCTGATTAGTAATCACCTGAAGGCCATCAAAGTGAGTGTCTGTGATGATGACATAGCTGAAGTTACCATTCTGGACCCGTGGAACAACCAGAAACGTGAAACAGTAGACCTGGAAAACCACAAGTGTTCTTGTAGGGAGTGGCAAGTCACTGGGAAGCCCTGCAGACATGCTTTGGCCTGGATATGTTCCAATAGGGGGATCGAAATAGAGGATTACGTCCATGAATATTACTCTGTGGATAAATTCAAGAAAGCTTATGAGGCAAGAGTTGAACCTATACCTGATAGGTCCCAGTGGCCTCAAGTTGATCTTGGATACAAAGTGCACCCACCAATATTGGGTAGAGGACCAGGGAGGCCAAAGGTGCAAAGGATTAAGGGCTGCATGGAGAAAAAAGCTACCAAGAAAAAAGTGAGATGCAAAAGATGTGAGGGGTTTGGCCACTTTCAAAAAAGTTGCAAAGAACCAGAGATTGGTGAAGATGGTGAAAGAGGTCTAAGCAGGAACAAAAAGTGAGAGTTGTGGTTTTTATTTCACAAATTGCCAACTGAAGCTCACTAACAATAATTTCATGTTTGCAGAAAGAGGACCACTGAGGGTGATGCTGGCCACTCAGAGCCCAAGAAACAAAATAATAATAAGAAGAAGAGCACCACAACTAAGAAGACACCTATCAAGAAGAAGCTGAAAAAGGCACATGCAAACCCACCTCCCACTGTACCGAACAACATTAGAAGCCTTGTGTTTGATGAGTGATGCTATGTTGTAATGATCAGTGCTGCTTTTGGACAAAAAACTTGTAATGATCTGTAATGATTTTGGGCACCCAAACTCGTATGTGTCTGGTTAATTTCAGCACAAGAACTTGTAATAGTAGTGCCTGGACAAAAAACTTGTAATGTAGGGTAATGTTCCTGTAAGAGATGCACTAGTCTAATGGCATCAAAACTATATGAATTGCTTCTGTGAACTGATCTAATCAAGGGTTTAGGATTTATATGAATTTTCTGTGAATTCTTCTTTGTGAAATGCTTCCTGTCAATTACTCGGACATATATGTTGCTAAAAATCAAGGGACAAAAATTACATGAAATGCTTCCTGTCAAATTCTTTGTGAAATGCTTCCTACTAATTTTTTTTTCTGTGAAATGCTTCCTGTCAAAAATAATTTCTATGAAATGCAAAGTTTGGGACAAAAAATCTACAGAAACTTGTTCCTTTATTGCACAGAAACATAGCTCCAAATACATAGCAAAAGCCTTACATGATAGTGCACTAAATCTAACCAAACTCTAAGCTCACACTAGCCAACATACCTAAATTACATGAATTTATTTCTTCCACACAATTGCCACTAGGACAGCTACAAGCATTGCCAACATCACAATAACAACAACTGCATTGTCTACCACAATTCCATTCTTACCCTTGCTAACCTCATCCTTCAGATCTTTCATCTCAGTCTTCAGCTTGCTAATATCCACTTTGATGTCACTAAGCTACAACTTGAAATCAAGTTCTACTATCTTCAGCTCAGCCATAGGATGCTGGAACCCTTGAACAGCAGTAGCAGCAGGCTGATGGACAACTTGAACACCGGTGAGTGGAATGTGCCCAGAACTCTCCAAAAGATTAGCATGTTGATTGCGCAAGTGGAGCTCATATGCATCCTCAAACCACCAATTACCACATCTGTTGGGGCACTTGTAGTAGAAGTTGTTGTTCTTGCTCCTGTATTTGACGACAGGGACCAAGCAATTAGGTCAGTTTACGAGAGGAAGACTCCTCCCTGGCTATGATGAGCTAGAAGCCGTGGTGGCCATGGCCAAACGGTGGAGGGTAGTTGGGCACCACGGAAGCGGCGACAGAGCACCACGGAGCCACGCCGACGCTGGTGGCGCGGCTAAACGGTGGAGGGTAGTTGGGCACCACGGAAGCGGCGACAGAGCACCACGGAGCCACGCCGGCGCTGGTGGCGTGGCTGGGAACCACGGCAGCGCTGGCGACGGCGCGGCTGCACACCACGGTGGCAGAGGCGATGGCTGGCCACAACGACGACGCCGACGATGGCTGGGACCAACGGCGGCGCGGGCTCACCCTAGCAGCAAGACGACGCGACGAGGAGGACGCAAGAGCACACGACCGGCGAGCAATTAGAAAGGTATGCGTGGTGGCTGGTGGGGCTTATCCACTTGACTCCAAGGGCACTAGTGTCCATACGAAAATACGGTGGCGAGGCATACGCCTGTAGCTGGGCTAATACGTGCCCAAACGTATTCCGTGGTGTTCATCAAAGATTTGCGAAGTTGCAATGGTATGGTTCCAATTAGTCGAATTGTAATGGTACTTCTCCAAAGACCGAAAATTGTAATGGTATGGTTCAAAAAAACTCATTATTTATTAGTTATATTTTCATACTATACCTATTTGATGTCATAAATCTTTATGTTTCACTCTATAATCTTTGGTCAAACTTAAAATTCTTTGACTCTTCAAGATTTTTGTAATGACTTACAATTTAGAATGAAAGGAGTATTAAATATTTTACTAAAAAAAACTTGGATAAAGAAATGAACCAAACTTAACATGTAGTCAACGCTAAAATCTACAACTTTGATTTTTTATTTTGATGAAATTTTATTTCAAATCTAAAATTTTGTTTGAAGTTCTTATACCTCAAAATCGAATTAGCTTTGTATCCCTAATTGTGTTTTTGCAAAATGTCAAACTCCCGCGCCCATCATCTTTTGGCCCGCCGAAACTCCAAAGTTCAGAATCTATCTCTCGCCGGCCCATTCCAAACTCTGAATCGCAATGTGCTTACACTCGCGTAGGAACTAAGAAACCCTAGCCAGCAGACCCACTCCCCATCTCGGCCGCCATCCAGCAGCTCCACCACGCTCCCTCTCTCTCGCACCCTAGGGATGCGTTTGGTTCATAGGATGGGTTGGGATAGAACCATTCCATCCCAATTTCTAGGTTGTTTGGTTGATAGACATGAGAATGGAGTCATTCCAATATAAGAATATTCTCTTAAGATGCCGGACGGCCACACTCCTGAAAATCGGTCGGACGCGCTCGCTCCAGTTGCTTCCTGTCACGCGCAATCTCTCTTTCCCGTGAGCAAGCAACTGGCGAGCGGCGGCGGAGGCGCGAGCTCGCGCGGATGGGCGTTGCAGGCGAGCAGCAGCGGTGGGCGGCGTGTGGGTTGGGTCCAGCAGCACGACCTCACCGGACGGGCGGCGAAGCGAGCTAGTGCAAGCCGACGGCGACACGAGCTCGCACAGCGGCACGGATGACGCCATGGCGGTGCAGGTGAGCAGTGGCACCGGTGCGGCGGGTGTACTGCTGGGTGCAGCAGCGCGAGCTCGCCGGACGGACGACAACGCGAGCTCGTGCGGGCGGCGACGCGAGCTGGCGCGTGCGTGCATGCAGTTGCGTGAGCTCGTGCGAGCGTGCAGTGGCGCTAGCTCGCGTGGGGCTGCAGCAGGCGTGCCTGGTGGTGCTAGCTGTGCGGCGTGAGCACTTAGCATGGAGGTCCGACGGCGCTGGATGGAGCAAAACAGAGGAAAAAGAAACTGCTATTTATAACACGTGGGCCCTACATTTGACGGTGTTAACTGAGCTGTTATCTCATTCATCCGATCCCTTCAACCAAACGTGCAAATGGAACCGCTCCATCCTTCTAACCAAATGATAGAACAGAGTCATTCCATCCTAAAACAGGAATGAAATCGTTCTATTCTACCTCGTTCTCAAACCAAACACACCCTAGATCTCTCCGCTCCTCCCTCACCTCTGCGCCTACACTCAGATCCCCTTGCGGTGGCTCTACCCCTGTGTGGAGAGCCATTACGGAAGACATGGCGGCTAGCAGATCCAGAAGG
Source organism: Microstegium vimineum (assembly GCA_022036555.1). NCBI lineage: Eukaryota > Viridiplantae > Streptophyta > Magnoliopsida > Poales > Poaceae > Microstegium > Microstegium vimineum. Next base: position 38,652,238 of record CM039129.1, on the reverse strand, counting down.
GCCATCGATGGGAGGCGTGGAGGCACGGGTGGGGTGGCTTAGTCGTCCACGGCGGAGGAGGCGACGCTGGCTCGTGTCTTGGCGTCGCGGATGCGGGCGTCTTGTGAATCATTCCATGCTATCATAAATCCATGAGTTTTAGAAACCGATAATTCAAATTTGACATGATGAATCTCTGCTCCTAAAAAGACACAACAGGAATCGTCCACAGGCTTCGGCGTGCCCTCCCTCGCGAACCCCTCCCACTCAGCCGAACGGCGCCGACAGGTGGGCCCAACTCGCAAACCTCCCACCCGTCGCTCACCAGCCCCGATAGCCATCCCGAGTCCAGACCTCCGTCCCCATTCCCCCGACCCCATCGCGCCGCCCTTCAGAGTAGCGGCACCGGCACCGTGCGCAGCTGCGAGCCACCGGGCAATGACGTCAGGTCTCCCGGCGACCCCCCCCCCCCCCCCCCCCCCCCCCCCCCGCAGAGTGCTGCCCGTGCTCTCCATTGCCCGACCCGCTCTCCGTCGAAGCCGCAGCGGAGTGCTGCCCTCGCCCCGACCTGGATGGCTGGAACAGTGCTCTCCATCATATTTCATATCTACGCCTTCGCGGATGCGGGGGAAAACAACGGGCCGGCGCCATCCTCTGCCGCCTCCTTCCCCTCCTGCGAAGGCGACGATTGCAACTAATCCGGGGGGAGGGGCGCACAGGAGTAGGAGGAGGGGGATGTGTGCCAGCGCCTGCATTGGGAGCATCAAGTTAGTGCACCACGACTGCATCCTCCGGTGGCTGTGGCTCGACCATAGCAACACGCGCCAGTGCGAGGTAAAACCGCCCCCGCCCCTGACCTCACTCAGCGGATGGGGATGCAACTGGGTCGTTGCTTTGGGGATTGATTGGTCCAACTGCGTGGTAGAATCGATCGATTGAATGTTGAGCTGGTGCTACGGCTGTTGTTTCTTTGATACGTCATGCAGAATGCCCGTGCAAAGATATGTTAATAGGCGTTGATAATGGATTAGGCTATTATTTATTTTCAGTTGCTAGAATTAGGGATTATGGTTGAGAATCAGGACAATTGGATAGTTTTGATGATTATTCATCTACCAAATGATTTTTTCATAATGCTCCAATACTGTTGTGGTTTGGGAGTATTTTCAGAGAATCCTCTTGTTTTTTTATAATGATCCATGGTCCTCTTGTTGAAACTATGTAATCTTACCAATGGTGCTACTAATTTATGATTGGGTACATATAAATTTATTAGTACTATTTAGATATTTAGTCTGAAATTTGCCTTATGAGAGCTTATTTCAATATTTCTTTTAGAACACTACAAGGACAAAACTAAAACGGTATTATAATGCATGCATCCTAAGGTTATAGGCTTGAATTTTGGCTGCCAGCCCAATTCATTTCGTCTTACTCTTGAGAGCAAAGGTTTAGGACAGAGCATATCTTTTTTTTTCTTGATTTGTTCTTTCAGAAGATGTTCTTGTCTATCTGGTTGGTGAACCTGATCACTAATGCTATCTTAAAGGTATATTTTATTTTTTAGGCAAATATATAGGTCTATTTATTAAAATGAGTCTACCCTGCTTAACTCAGGGCATGTGATCTTGTCAGCGCATCATTTGGCCTATATGCATATGCTATACATGCTCCACAGCACATATATGGGCATATGGCTATGTCATGTGTAATGCATTGTCTGAACCCTGAACATAAGATCCTTGGTTTGAGGGCAAAAGCAACCTTCCAATCTATGACAAATATGTGATTTAGTTAGTATATTATATACTAATAACATATGCAACACTGAAGGCCTAAATAATTCCACGATTTGTCGTCATTGCTGAGTCAGCCATGTGCGTTTCAAAACTGCATATCCTCGGTGGTATTTCTGAACTCCTCAGCAACTATATTTTGTAGTTCATTGGGAAGAAAGAAAAATATATCCTTGGTTTTCTTGATGAGGTTTGATTTGTTTATGCTTCTTCTAGCTCTTTTAGTTTTGGGTTCTCGCTCATTCTATTGGGCTTCCAGATTCCATTTCAGGTGTGTTTCTGAAGGGAGATTTTGTTGAACAGGATGAATGCATTGGCAGCAACCAGCAGGAACTTCAAGCAGGCAGCTAAGGCTCTATTCGGCAGGGATTATTACAGTTGCAGCTGATTTGTAATGCTGATTTATTGTGAGAGAAAAGCCCTGTTTTATGGTTGAAAAAAATGACTGATTCTAGCTGATAAGCTCAAGCTCAAGCTGCTGGGCCTCAACTCCAAGCTGGAGAAGAGCTTGCTCATTCCATTCAGGGAGATCAAGGTGATAAAACCACTACAACTCTTTTAGATCAATCTACCAATGTGTGTCTTGTACCTAACCTGTACAGGTAACTTGCTTGCTCACCTCCTGTTTGACAATATACCAATGTGTGTCTTGTGCTTGTGTCTTAGGCAAAGGCAAATGTTAGTTTGATTTTTTTTAAATAGTTCAATTAGTTTATTAGGAATGACAGGACTGTAACTAAATAAATCAATTGGAATGAGTAAAACATAGTGGTGTAGCACTAGACTTAGCCTCACATGCATAAAGAAATGTTTATTTGTTTGGCAGGCTAAATAATTTGTCACTCTAAAGTAGCCTGTACAAATCAAAATCGAAGCAACAGTGCAGACCAATGTTTCCCCGTGTGATGTTGACACTGATGTTAGTTGAAATATGTCCAAGTCTGACCTAAATATTTTTCAAACTAGGAATATGATGTAGAAGCAGTTTTGAATAAATAATTTCAGGTAATTTTAATCCTGTAAGGTGTTTCATGCAGTCGGTGTCAATTCTGGAAAATCTTATTGCCGAACAAGCAGGATGTGGATGAGGTGAATCAGCGGTCTGTGGTGGCAATGTGTGAGGCTTGAGTTTGATGGCCACTAATTTGATTGGTAACACTAAGCATCTCATGGATACTGAGAACTCACTCCCCTAATGGAAGATGATTGAAAATCACACAAATGCTGCGACAGAATTGTTTGGGCATATCAAGGAGAGGTATATGCTCAGGAGTCCTGCATGATGTCCAAACATTACTAAGGATGAATCAACCGATGCCCAGATAACTAAATTTGACTTTTATTTATTTGAATGTGGCTCAAAACCATATGTTGCTAAGCCAAGTTAAAAATTCTTTGTCTTGATTTTGACACTTTTTTTATTATGCTCCTATTGCATTGAAAATTTGAGGCTCCTAACCTACTAATTTTTTCTTACTTTTTATTGTGTTGAATTGCTTTGAAAATTTTAAGGCTCCCGTAGCTCTACGGGCATATGCTAGTCTAGCTAGAAGCAGAAACATTCACTAACAGCAAGTAAGGACACCATGAATACTTAGAGTAATGGCAGCAGTCCTATGTTTATTATTTTAGCTTTGTGATGAGTAATGACTACTTGCATGTAATTGTCAGGCTACTAGTTTGTTTCTTTGATTGGTTCACCTACATATGCAGTACCGTAGTTGCGCAGTATGTTCTTAGCAGATTGTTCAGTTTATTTGGTCTCTGTAACCTAAGCTGATAGTAGCTTCACAGGTCTGTATAACTTCTTGTGCAACAACTTATCACTGAAGGAATTTAGTTCATGAGCAACATTAAGTTTGCTACCATGCTGTATTTTTTCATTATTGAAATATGTAAGTGTGGCGTCTAGTGATTAAGCGCCTCTATAATAGTCATCTTGCAACTCTGTGCTAAGTCTTGTCATGCTACAGTAAACATTCATGGCTGATTTTGTATATGCGCTTACCTTCTTTAGAAATTTAATGGTGTCTCCCAAAAAAAAGGAATTTAATGGTGTCTTCATTCATAATGTGTGGAACTACAAGTGCTTAGTTTAAGATGAAATCTAGTAGTACTTCTAGTTCACTTGTTACTTCATGCATGAGAGCTCCTAGAATCTGTATCACAGTTTGTGCATTTTTAATGTTTTTATATTTGCTAGTACTTTGATTTTCTTGGATCGGTAGTGTTTTATTTTATCCAATAATCTCCTTCAGTGTTATATGGGCTAATGCCACTTATATTTTTCTACATGCTAGCTACAGAAAAGGGAAACAAGGAGAAGGGCTTTGCAGCATGCAAAAGGTCTTTAAGCTACCATTGTTCAATAGCTAGCGTCTACATAGGTGGCTGATATCTATAATTTGGTGTATAGATGTTTACGTTGTATATGGTTTATAGACGTATGGTTAGTATGCTATATGTTGTACGAAGCATTATATTTATTATTAATAATATTAATATTATTATTATATAACTGGTCATGTGTAATTTTTTCATGATTCTTTCAACCATGGTAGGATATGGAAGTGGGCTGATATAATTTTGGTTCTCAAGAAAAGGGTAATGGGCTAAAAAAAGTGATGAGAAATTGGGCCAAAATGGCTGACCACATGTGAGCAATTGGGCTTTGTGTAACTAAATAATGAAAAAACTGCCACGTTATATGGTTGACGTCATTTACCACATCATATGTACCACACACGTGGCGGTATTATATTCAATGTGTTATGAGGAGTTTATTCCTGTCACTACATTAATGACATGAGAATTATTGTCACTGTCTCAATGACAATGTCATCTGATTGTCATAGAAGATGTTTGGTGACCCACCTTCTATGACGACGGCTAGTTCATCACTGCTGGCAGACAGTGACAAGAAACAGGCTCTAATCGTCATGTTCTGGTTGTCACAGAAGCCCAGATTTCTTGTAGTGTGGAAGATGACTTTTTTGAGGCTAATACGGTTGTTCGCTTTCGTTGGTATTGCCCTAACAGCTCCACCGGTGGAACTTTTTTCGGTGGTGTTTGGTACACCTCCACGAGCCGGAGCTAGGGCTCTCTGTCTGGTTCGCACGTGCACATAGACACCCTAAATTGATTGAGCTCAAATAGGCCATTAAGCTCGTCAACAAGCTCATAGACACAATAATCCTTTGATCGGGAGCTCATAAAGCTAGGTTGCCAATGCCGTGACCTCTTGTCCTGGTCCATGGCATCAGTACGTGATGCTGACGGCGCATACAAGCATGGCAGGAGCGGAGCCGTGGGGCGTTTCGCGCGCGTGTGGCACAAACGAATCTTCAAAAGCTTGCGTGATGTGCTTTCATAAAAAAAAGGTTAAAACATGTTTGATCGTTTCCATAGTACGAATTTGTGTATATGCATATACGAAGTTATTAACACCCTGGCATTCATCTAAGAATCATGACGTTGTGAGCAAGACGTATTCGAGCATTGCATTTTTTTAAAAATGGAAAAAACGAAAAAAAAAATCGAGCTTTGCATTTCACTTTTCATCAGTTTCAAGTTCTTCATTAATTGCTTTAGAATTGGCCCCAGACAAAGATCAACCTGCCCAAATAAAAGTCTACCAACTTCAATCATATTCAACCTTTGTTTGTTCACTATCAAAATTCAGGAAAGATTACACTTTCAGTTAAACATTTGGGCCAAAGTTCACCAAAACATAAAACATTATTTTATTACTGCACCTCATGTGATAAAAATCAAAGGTTTGACTTAAGCTAGCACAGAATTTCCACAATCTCGGGTTTCCTACCTGGGGACTGAAACAAGCAAATTTCAGATATATTTCTAACCCTATATGTCAGATGAGAACACCTGCTTTGTTATAGATCTTTGACGGCATGTAGGAATTTCTCTTAGTACAAAAATATTAGTTATATATCATTCCACAATTTAAATACTCACTCAGAATAAAACTAACAAAATTTGCAGTAACTTTGTGAGCTTCCATAATCCTTAAAAAAATGTTAGCTAAAGGCAGACTATCATTTGACGTCATGACATGTGGGCGTCCTCCATATTAGGAGGCAAATCGATTCAGCAGCTTCCTTGGGAGCACATTAAATTGGACCATGCTGTTAGGATGACACACGCTTTGGATCCTTTCAACAACAGCCATGATCTCCAAAGAAACAGGGTCAAATGGTACCATAATGTCCACCCTTTTAAGAGTTACTACTGTGTTGCATTTAGACAACAACAATTTCATAAACTGCTCATGTTCATCTGAACCTGTAAAGAAATTGATCCTAATTTCTTCAAGTGAATCAAATGCGATATCATCCAACCTGTAGTTCACTGGTATAAGGCAAGGACAGCCTGATATAGAACAAGGTGTCACCTGAAAATAAGTAAAAAAGATGCATGCTACTTCTTCTATCCTAAATTATGAGACGTTTTAATATTTTTAGCTTTGTACAGTAACTTTTACTATATATCATATATCTACACATTATATATACCTAGGTACGTAGCAAAAGCTATGAATCTAAAAAAGCTAAAATATTTTATAATTTGAAACAGAGAAAGTAGCAGACAGGACATGTATATAGAAGATCGAATCAATTGTTAATTAATGTTTGCCCTTTGGGAGGAGAGCATCAGACCTAGTTCTCAACATGAATTATTTATGTGATAGTTTTCAAGCCCATGCAACACCGACACAACAATGTGACGTTCGGAGATCTCCTTGCAATCTTGTACTATATATCATCTATATTATTGGTAGCAACACCGACACACATGAAGCTAAAAGCTTAGAAGTACCTTCAGGGAATTAAACTGACTAGGCAGAGCAAGAAATAATTTCAATTTCCTGATACAGATGCACCTCCTAAGGAGATGCAACATCATTGCCGGAAGAGCATGGTGATTGACTATCAAACAAATAACAAGGGATTCACATATTGGAAGCTTGTTCATTTCCTTCAGGAAGGTCACATATCCCGCTATTTCCTGCAAAATGCACAATTTTCATTAAGTCTAATGAGAAGATGAAATCAGCAAATCACCAGTGTTTTTTCTTGCAAAATTACCAATGTTTGAGATCTAATTCTTGAAACAGAATAAGGTTGTCTGGCTCTACTGATGAATTTATAAGAATCAGAATGATAGAAAAGTTGCTCTAAATAACTCTGTCTGCAGAACAGCTATATCACAGTTATTAACATAGGGAAGTTGTGCCCAAAATTATCAAGTTTTGTGTTGAGTTCATCATCAGCTTAGCTACCTTTTACAAAACTGTTGTTAGACTCATTTCCAGTGCTGGGTTGCCGATGTAGCATCGAAAACAATAACCTTTAATTTTTTTGTGAAATTTTGTACAAAGCAAAAAGACATTTTACCTTATGAAGTCCGAGACAAACTTTCAGCTCTTTGACAGTATCATACCTCTCCATCAGTGCTGCGGATGATATGAGCGGTCCGATAAAGCCCGACGACTGAAGATGGCGTTCTGCCATAGAAAAACGGTGGACGCCAGGAATATATTTGCCGCTCCATTTGATCTTCTCCAGCTTCGGGGCGACTATGGAAGTCTCAGCAATGCGAGACACAGAAATCTCTTGTAACAATGGGGTGTTCACCTCCAGCTTGCCAGTGTTCATGGCGGAGTAGTCGAGACACTGGAGAGATTCCGAGCAAATGGAGACGTCGCACACGGGGGCGAGACCCCACACAGAAACACGGAGCTTCCGCAGGCGTGGGCACTGAGGAGAGGACACGACGCGCCCCAGCTCGCCGCCGTCCATTCTGGGGCATGATATGTTCAGATCGGTGAGGGCCGAGAAGGAGCCGGTGGTCGGTGGCGGCGGCCGGAGAGCAAACTCTGTCAGTTCGACTTCGAGGTCGATCTCCGTAGCTCTCTCGCAGATGGGAAGTGGGAGATCCTTGTCAATGTCTGGATGGTCGACGACGACATCATTCTCGATAGACAAACTGGACAAACGCAGAGATAGCTTGCCAGCGAGGCGCTGGGAGGCGAAGTGCAGCCATGGAACGATACGGTGGGCGGGGACGTCGCGCCGGTTGAGATTCCGGCTACGTCGATCTTGAGGCTGTGGAGGGTAGGTGCGGCATAGGAGCTGAGGGCGGCGTCGATGGAGTCGACAAGAGCCGAGGGTGGCGTCGGCGATGGTGGTGATGATGATGGAGCAGGTCTGACGCAGAGCACGAGTTCCGGCATGTGGGCCCAGACGCCTCGCCAGCGGCGGGAGAGGACGCTGGTGCGCGCGGCGGCCGCGGCGGACGGCAGCCGGATGAGGATGGTTTGCAGAAGCTCGTCGGGGAGGCCGCTGATGAGGTCCTCCGCGCCGCGGCGGCGGATGGCGAGCGGCTGCTGCTGCTCCATGGCAAAGACAAGTTGATGATTACGAGTTGCGAATTGATAGGAGTCCGGGACTGCCTCTATATACTACGAAAAAAAAGGTCATTTTTGCTTCATTGACGATTCTTGGAGTCCTCTTCGAACTCTAATTAAAAAGCATCTACTACTAATTAAAGGAGGTTTTATTTCACGTACTGGTGCTTTCATCATTTTTTTTAATTTTGATTTGAACATATGATAAACGCATGATAATAAAGTTTTCAAAACACAAAAAAAAAGTCTATAGGCTTGTAGAAATTCAAGAAACGTTGTAAAAAATAGATTGGGAAATGGCAATTTTTTTTAAAAAAAATACTTAGAACATGAAGATACATTTAAAAGCTTCCAGGAATTAATCTCTAGGAAAAATACAAAAAATATATCTAGGAAAATATGCATGGAACCTTCCAGAGCATTCTAACCAATGGCATTCAACAAAATTCAACATGTGCATGAATGCATTCAATATTATTAATGTATATATGCCGTATACATTTAGATAATGATTAGAATGTTGTGGGAATTTTTATATGTTTTGGATGCTTTTTTTCTATTTTTCTAGAGCTAAAACTAATATTTGGAAGATTTTTAGATATACTCCCTCCGTCTCTAAATAGATGTCTCGTTTCCCAAGAAGTTAATGTTTTCAAAATATTAGCAATTATTTATTAAAATATATAAATAATTATGCTAAGTAATTAGCATCATCGAAAAGATCTTTAAGTCTAGTTTTTTAACAAATTTATTTGGAGATATAAATGTAGCATGTATTTTCTACAAATTTAGTCAAAGTTGAGAAAATTTAACTTGCACACACATCTCATAACGTCATTCTTTTTGGGACGGATGGAATACTTATATGAGCTTTAAACATTTTATATTAGGTTTTGTGTGTCCTAGCCTATAACTCTAAATTTTTTCTTGAAATTTTTAGAAGCTAAGAAATAAAATTCATGGCGTAAAGCCCTATGAGGTGTTTATATTTTTAATTTGTAAAATTGAGATAGTGCAACAAGGTAGCTCACAAACTAGCTCAATTAGCAAGAAGATGCTAAATACATTGTGTTGTTTAGTGAGCTCAATTGTATTAGTGAGCTCCTGAAACTAGATTGTACTAATATTACTTTTGATCAATGAATGCACTCTTTCTACTGAATAAATCTTCGACGTTCAATGGTCTGCCATGGCCCACAAAATAAATCTTCGCTTGAACTTATTAGCCAAGCTTATCAGACAGCGTACAATGACCCTGTTTGGATCACTCTAGCTCGGCTAGAGCTAGAGGTTAGAGTTAGTTTATAAACTAGCTCAAACTAGCTCTAGCCAATGAGTTGTTTGAATTCAATGCTAGTTTAAGCTAGCTTGATAATAAATTATTTTTACAAATCATCCAAATATATCCACGTGAGATCTTATTTTAAAGTATTTATTGTAACGAATTCAATGGTATAATCAGAATTTTATTTGAATGTTTGGTTTGTTAGTTATAACATTTTTTGTAGTTGCATATAAGGTGGGTCTCACCTTCCACCACAACTAGCCCAAATAATCACCTCTTTGGAGAGCTAATTTTTTTGGGTGAGATAGTTACAACTAACCCAATCTAACCCTTATGTTTGGATACTTTTGGGCTAGTTGAGTGCAAACTAGCCCAAACTACCTCTAGCCCTAGGATCCAAACAAGGTCAATGTTTTTCTCTCACAACAAAGCTGCTAAAAACAACATTAGCCGGTTTATCAGCAAAAATAACAGCCATCCTAATAAGCCGCAAGTCAAAATGTAGAAGGGAACTACAATTTTTTTTTTTTTTTTATATATACGCACATGCAACCCCTGTACCATGCGTGCTCTACATTAATTCATTGAATGTGGTATTAGCGGAAAACTAAATTAATGCATTGGCTACAAAAGCAAATGAGTGGTATTCCTAACAAGATTTGACTATATCATTGAATGTTTGATTCCAAAGAACACTAAAAGAGTGATCTTTGATTCAATCGACAAGAGCAAGATTACCAAGAATTAATTCAACGTCTTAAAACACATGCTACATAGAATCAACTTGCCACAAATATGCAGTAACTTGGCCCTCTACAATCCTTTGAACTTCTAGCAATCTTCTCGTAGAAACCGATGGGTATGCATATATGATGTGAGTATGACCTTGCTGTTTGGATGACACAAGCTGCTGAACCTTTGGACAACCTCCATGATCTCCGGAGAAACAGGGGCAAATGGCACTGTAAAATCTACCCTTTTAAGGGTGGTTGCCGTGTTGCATCTAGACAGCAACAACTCCACAAATTCAACCTCTTCAGCTGAACCTGTAAAGAAACTGATTCCTATCTCTTCAAGTGAATCAAAGGTGATGTCATCCAACCTGTGATTCTCTGGCAGTAGACAAGGACAATCTGATGTGGTACAGGATTCTATCTGAAAAAAATTATATTATAAGTAGAAAAAGTTAGCAAATAGGACACGTATAGAAACAGATGCAATATGCACAGAAACTGTTCACCCTTTGGGAAGGGGATCATTCGCCACCAGGCACATATGTAAATTAGCGTGTGCAAAAATTTCAGTTTTACAGAGCCCATGCCACCCTCAGACGTTCAGATTCTCTTGCATTCTTCTATCATATATAATTATATATCTTAGGACCCACTACAGTTTTGGGTTTGTGTTTTTAGGTTCTTGATTTATTTTGTGCAACAAACTGTCTACACATAGAACATCTGTCAACTGGACTAACTATTGTGAATCTGCAGCACTTTATTGTTCTCCTCGGTTGTGTCAACTAGATCAATCAGCATCCCTTTATTGTTCTCCTCGGTTGTGTCAAGTGTCAACTAGATCAATCATACTGCATTTGTTTCGAATAAAAAAGCACCGTTAATTAGCTTATGTATTGTGGCATTGCATATGGTTCAACTGCTATATGCATTTACTTTTCTAGCATGTATAGCTCGAGAAATGTAGAGGTGTCATCTGATTTACTCCCTCTATTTCAAATTGGACCGGAGGGAGTATTCTATAACTATAATTTATAACTAATGACTTCTAAACTTATTAATTTATATAAGTATCGTCAGGCAAAAGATATCTGATAGCATTTTTTTAACCCTGATATACTCTCAGCCATGTCCTAAGGCTAAGTTTCTTGATAGCAGAGATCACATGATTCAAAATACACATAATTGTACAACGAACTAGAGTGACACGTAGAGTTGAAAGCTTAGAAGTTACATTGGGTGGAGTACGCCAACGCTGATCAAGACATAGCTTCAATTTCCTGATACAGCTACATTTCCTAAGCAGATGCAATATCACTGCCGCGGGAACACAGTGATTCACCATCAAATAAATAACAAGGCTTTCACATACAGGTAGCTTGTCCATTTCCTCCAGGAAGGTCACATATCCCTCTATTCCCTGCCACAGGCACAAATTTTCATAAGTCCATAGAGAAGATGTAATCAGAAAAATATCAGTAGCTGTGCTTGCAAAATTACAAATTTTCAGTGTTGTGGACGCCTATGAGGGGCATGCAGCGGCTCCCAGCCGTGCCTAGGAAAGAGAGGAAGTAGGGGAGGATTTGTAGGAGATTTCTTCTATTTTGTTAGCCAGTGTACCTAAGTTAAAAAGGGCACTTAGAGATTGTAATTGAATCTTATCGAAGAAGGAATAAACCTCCCGAATGTGGGTGGGATTCCCTTTGATGGTGGTTGTGCACAGTTCAGCCGCTGCCGCCGACGAACCTTCCACCGCGCCACTTCCTCGCTATATGCCTTGCGTTCCAATTCTCAGTCCTGATTACTCCTCCGCTCTCCCATGACATCTCACTGGCCACACTGTAACGTTTTAGCTATAATACTTGGAATGCAAAAAGATTGGCCTCATTGGTGAATTGTAAGAATGATAAGAAAGTTGCTCTTAACTCATGTCTCTACAACAGCTATCACAGTTAAGGATAGGGAGGGCTGCAATGCAAAAGCAGGTACAGGGGTTTCACTAAGTTGTGTCCAAAATTGTCAATTTTTGCATTGAGCTCAGCTTGGCTACGTTCTACAAAATCGTTGAATCTTGGCACTGGTTTCCATCTGTAACACCCAAAACAATAATCTTTAATTTGTTGCGAAGTAATGTACATGAGCAAAGTACCTCATGAAGCCTGAGAGAAACCGTCATCTCGCTGACGGTATCGAATCTTTCCATCAGCCTTGTGGACGATATCAGGATTCCAACCCAGGTCGAGTGCTGGATGTATAGCGACTGAAGGTGGCGCCCTGCCACAGCAAACTGGTGCCTGCCAGGATCATAGTGGCCAGTCCATTCAACCTTCTCCAGCTTCGGGGCGACAATGCAAGCCTCAGCAGCATCATGAGACACATGAACATGAATGTCTTGTAGCATTGGGGCGTAAACCTCCAGCTTCCTGGTATCTGTGGCAATGAAAGACATCAAAACAAGATATTGCCAGAACTATTGCAAGACATCGACTGTTAAAACTCACAACTTCAAAGCAATGGTTTCAAAAGTGGAAGTAAAAAAAACACAGAAATAAGGGGGAATCACCCACGTTCAACAGTCAAGCTCTAGGAATTTTCAGTGCTAACCTCAACTTTAAACTGTTTAAACCCTAAGAATTTCTGAATTTGGACCGCAGTCCACCCTTTCCAAACAGTTAACAACCAGTTAAAGAAATTTATTTGTGGAGCTAATAACACCCACCATGTGCAAAAGAGAAGAATGGGATGAAGGAATGAGGATCGGAGAGGTACGGACCTGAATTGATCCTCCAGGTGTCTCTGTTTAGTACACTGAGAAACTAACACCACTGCTTCGGTGACATTGGGAGATATCCCAGCATCTCTGACTGAAATTGACTGAGCAAAAGGCATGACCTATCAAGCATCGGATCTTATATATAAGGCCTAGATGCCTAGTAAGCTAAAAGAATCATCCAGGGCTTTCAGCCATAGAGCTCGAATATCTCTGCTTTCAACAAGACTGAACAACTCTGGCTGTCATATTGAGCGAACAGTGTAGGCATGTCAGAATCAGCAAGGCCTGTTGCCCTGGCCAGGTAAGAAACAACAGAGTTTCTGCCAAAGACTTCAAACCTAGTATGATGTCATTGCCTTACTTTCAATTAAACTTAAAAAAAAATGGAGATTTGAAATGAAACAAAAAAAATGTATTTGGAAGTTGGAACCCATAAAATTCCTTCATTTGAAACCCATTGTTAACTCAGTTTCCAAGTTAATTATCTTGACACTACATGGGATACAATTCAAATTTAAAATATTGAAAACATCAATCACTTTTTTCTGAATTCACATGTCCCTTATGTACTAAGGTGGACTAGGCAAGAGCAAACTATGTAAGTATCACAAGTTCACATCGTATACTCCATCATTTGTACTTGGAAGGAAAACCCATGAGATCACAGATTCTTTCAGCATCCCAAAAAAATTACAACTGAGCATTAACATCAAATACAGATAGGACAGTAATTTGTACGAGCTTCAATTGATTACTAGCACAAAGGAGAAGGGGCCACTAGATCTATATCATGGTATCACAGAGTGGGATCTATAACAAAGTTCCAGAGTATAGCCTAGCACTGAATTGGGACCATCAAAAGTCATGAACAAACTGAAAATGGAACAGTTCAAATAGGAGTTCCCTTACCTGGATAGTTAAAAGCAAAGCACAAAACAAATTTGTAGTTTGCTTTCCTGATTTGGTTTATTAACACAAAGGGAACATTAAGGTTGTATCGGACCTTCTCCATGTTATACCATGAATTCATGAGACCATCTACATCTCAACGAGGATCCTAGGAATGTGTAAGCCACGGATTGACAGTAGGATAGGAAAGACTTCAGGGCTACATTGAACAAAGATGGTCGCAGGATGCAGATATAGTTATCAAGGCATTCATCGTTTATAGTGATAGAAAAATAACCTTACAAAACTTCCTGTTTCTATGTGATCACAAGAAACTTAAATGGCATAATACAATACAGGCGATATGCAGTTGATATTTGCTCAGTGCTCATAAAGAAAACAATGGTACCGCACTCGAACATCAAACCCAACTATTATGATGAAACCTAAACACGTACTGTGCAGATTAAGTAGCCTTAGATGCGAATTGGAAGAATATTGGAACCTAAATTCACAGCATTTTAAGTTTCTGATTTTACTTTATGAAAAGATAAGAAGTATTCAGCAACATCCATATGTTACAAGGATAGACAGAACATATCAAAAGTTTAAGCAAGAGACAGCACATAAGTTGACCAAAATGAAATGTTGGCTGAAGATGTAAAATACACATTACAAACACACATCTGAGACTGAGTATCTGACTAAATTGAACTTGCACAAAACCACTCATCAAACTATTTCATTTCCAGTGAGCTGCTTTACAGACATTGTTCGTGGGAAAGAGCTCTACTGATGAGCTGCTGGTACATATTTGAGTTGAGCAAACTCTACATGAACAAAAACAAGTCACATGACTCATATCGACTATCGAGGAACTAGGCAAAGAATGAACAAATCTGCTAAATCCACTACTGATTACCCCTTGAAAGCATAAAAGACAACATATGCTTCAACAGAAGGAGAAATCACCTTCCTCTCATTTTTTGTTGCTATGTCACATGCCATGCTCAAATTTGTCCTTCTGAGTGGTCAGCAGAAATGGTGAGGCGTTCACTTTCAAGAAATGAAGGATCAAGGAACTTGGCAACAAAAGCCCACATCTTGTAAACATCTTCAAAGTTAGTGAGGAAGCCAAGTGAAGCAGTCACGACTTCAACTCTTATGGTCACCTTTTATTGTCTCTGCGTCCATTCTTATAAAATGAAGCCTCAGGTATATCAAGTGTGCCATTTAACTGTTTCTGGTTCATGTCTACTTTTATATGACTGAGAAAACCAATGCCAACAGATATGCCACTTTTCTCAGCAATCTTCTGAACAACTTCAGCATTAACAAATGTTCCATCATTTTGCTTCACATTAAAAGCAACAGCTGCTCCCCTTTCATACTTAATCTTGGACCATAGATGTGTACAAGAGGGACTCCATCACCACCTTTTGAGTCTGGTAGCTTCAGTTGTAAAAGTGAAGTTACTAGCCAATTGATCAAGTATCTTAACCTAAGCGTAGTTCTGTTGAGTCCCATCATATCAACATGATCAATATGCCTGCAAATTATCTCTGGCTCCCTCCTGCTCCAGTCCTGAGCATCATCATATCCATCACTTGCACAACCATCATCATCACGGAATGTATATCCAGAAGCTTCAGCAGCATCTGAGGCCCGATTCAGCCTGTCAGCAATAATATTAGCCTCCGTGCTGAAAGAAACTCTGCGCCCCATGCTTAAACCGCCATCAATCTCTTCAACACCGAAGAGTCGCCCCCCGGTAAATCTGCTGTTGCCATCCCTACCACCTAGCAGCCGGAATTCCCCCTCAGTCTCCCTTCTTATCGCGCTTTCTTTATGCTCTGCACCACCATTCATAGCACGTTGGCATGCCACCTCTTCGACCTCTGGCTCCTCTTGGATTTCACTAACCTGCCTGAAATGAGTTCTCCGGCCATTATCAAAAATTTCTTCTTCAGGTCTTCCTTGAGGCAGTCTGCATCTTGCGAGACTGATAGCACAGCTGCATCAAAGGAAATCACATGACCATCATAAAGTGGGCTTCTAGATATCTTGGAAGTTAAGTTTGGGGACATCCTCTTGTTACACTTTCTTCCGTTGAACCACAAAGATGGTAATGGTGAACCCAATTTCCCTTTCTTGAACTGACCAGACTTCTCTGACCCCAGTGGGCTCTGGCCAACATCAACCCAGAAAGAGTTCTCTGATGAACAGTCCTCACTGAATGCTGGACTCCTCATGACCTCACCCATAGAGACACTCTCAGTTTCTTCAAAGATGGTGCTTGCCCCATCCCTATCCGAGCTGCTGTCCCGACCAGGATCACTGTCAAAAGTCTCTCTAACCTGAGCAGACGTGTACACACCTGAAAATGCTGGAAGCTGCGACCCATTTTGAGCATTAGAAGACGGCTTTTCATCTTTGTTAACGCCTGCATCATCTTCAAGCCCATCAAATGCATCAAATCCATCAACTGAGTCACTGAGATACTGTGGAAACACCGGAACAATCCTCACCATTCCCGATGCATTACACCCGTTTCTCCCCTGCAGTGTTCCAATTACTGACTTCTTGATCAGAAGGCAACCAAACCCAGTTGGGTCTGCACCAAACACCCTGTAGAACGAAGTTATAATGAAGTCCGGACGAAATAGGGAGAGCCCCAGTGAATCCATGTCCTTAGGGCCAAGTGCACCAGCATCAAGCATCACATGCCACCCATTCTGCTGCGCCAGCGCCATCCACTGGTAGGAGTACTTGGCGCCGGTCACGCGAGACTGTGCCGGAAAGACAAACAACCCAGCTGCAGCATCCCGTCGCCGCCCCTTCTTCTTGCCGACGATCTCCTTCCGCAACTCCGTTGAGCAGAGCTTCAAAGTTGGCCAGCGGAACCATGCAGTGCGCGTCTTGGCACCCTTTGCCCGTGCACTCTGTGCCATCCAATTGACAGACTGGCTCTCATGGTCGAACATGGTCAGCAGCCTCCTGTTGGTCTCGAAGGGGTAGCACTCAGCAAGCAGCCGGAACGCTGACCCACGGCTCACTGTGAACACCAGCGCATACTCGCTGGCTGGCACATTCAGGTAATCCAAGATGCGCTCCTTGATGTCATTCTCCACGGTGCCGGGCTCAGCGCCGCCATAGAGCGCATGGTTGCTCAAATTGGCATTGAGCTCGTGCAATGTGAAGGACGACGAGGAGGAATCCCAGCTGGAGTCGAAGAGGCCGAAACCGCAGTAGTCTAGACAGACCCTGCCGGCACCGGGGGCGTCGAGGTGGGAATAATGGTCGACGCGGAGGCGGTCAACATCGGCGGTTGAGGCGTAGTCCGGGTACATGGCGATGAAGGTGGCGATGGCGAGGGGGAGCAGCGGGAGGTCGGAGAGAGACCGGAACGGGCCGGCGGCGGCGGCAAGGGCCGTGGCGCGGAGGAAGTCCCGTTGCGCGCGAGGCGCGCCAGGGAGCGGGAGCGGGACACGGCGGCGTCCGCATCGGCGCCGGCGGTGTCTGGCGGCGGGCAGAGGGAGCCATCCTCCGACGCGGCGTCGAGCGCGTCCCGCAGCTGCCGTAGGAACGAGGACGGGTCGTCACGGTGGCCGTTGCTGCTGCCACCGCCCCCGCCGCCACGGCGCCGGTGGTTCTTGGCGAGGAGGACGGCGGCGCAGTGGGATAGCGGCTTCCATAGCGACAGATGCATGGGCCTCGGTGGATCGAGAAGACGCCGCTCTCGGGCGGAAAAATCGCAGCTTTCCGGTGGCGGTCTCGATCAACGAGCGGAGTGAGGCATGGAGTGGGCAAACCCCCGAAATTTCCGTGCGAAATGGGGAGATTTTGGACCAACAACTGCAGGAAAACTGCAGTTTCGGGAGGAAAAACTGGATCTTTGGATAGCTGGTTGTGGGCGAATCAAGAACTGCGGTGGTGGAGCACTGGGCGTGGAAATCTGAGGTTTTCGTGGAAGCAACGGGATTCAGAAGCGAAGAAATTGGAGCTTCGGGGGTGGGAGGGAGGGATTGGAGAGGGTTTGAAATGAAATGCCAGGACACCCACCACCTTTGCAAACAAAAGGTGAGGGCTTTTGCTTTTGGCAGGATCAAGAACTCAAATTAAAGAAAAGAGTCGAGCATCAAACAAGGGGGGGAACCAAAAGAAAGCAGAGAAACACAAAAGACTTGACTCCACTTTTTCCGCCTCTCCAGCTGTTGAGTTGAGCAAGAACCACTCGTAAATGAAATGGAATGGAATGGGATTGGACGAGATATGACTGAATAGTTCTTGAAATCTACAGCTGCAAACAGGAGAAAGAACAACAGAGCCCAGCTCGATTCACAGAAGTGGAAGAAAGAAAACTCGAGCTCAGAGGCAGGCAGATGCAGAAACCAGCCACACACCCTAGCTAGCTCCTCTCCTCTCACCAAACCCCTTGCAGGTGTTTTCAATGCCACTAAATGCAGCGCATCATGATGAAGAGGAGGTTGCATTCATTGCCTTTGCAAGAGCTTATTACTACTAGCAGGCAGCAGCACTTTTTTATTTGCTCTGGACTGTACATCCTCCCTCCTCCTACCTCTTGCTCTGGACTGGAGTAATAAAGTACTGACAGTCACTATTTTAGGGGCAGCTGTTTGTTTGCAAGTGTACTATCAAGCAAGTAAAAACAAAGTGTTTGGTTTGGTAGCATTATTTTTCCCTTAAGGCCCCACTTCACAGTGTAGAGTGGGCTGGCTGTAAAGCAGCAGTTGCATCCAAACAATTGCTTGTGCATTGACTTTTCCTCTTTTTTTGTTATTAGGGAAACTTTTCCACCATTAAAATGTAGTGTCATTGGTCTTCAGTTTTTTTTTTTGTCTATGGGGTTAAAGCAAAAGGCATGCCACAATGATCGTCTTCTTGACTGATTTGTGGAGCTGTCTTTGGCCTTTTCGCCTAGTTTCGTGCTGCTTTTCTTGCTCTTCATCATGATCTGTTATAATAATACATACTGTACAACAAGTTTGTACTATGTGTTCAAGGAGTACTCGTAGCTCCTTAACTTTGAAAAGGTCCCACCAGAGTTTAGATAATCCTTAGAGCAAATGTGTTGTTTCCATCGGCTGAATTTTAATGGTGAGAACTACTCCTACCCCAAACTGACATTGACTTCCATCATTGAATTCTTTTAGTAGTACTAGCATTGACATTTCAACAGTGTTTTTGGTATTTGTGTTTATCCATTAACGTTTCCGTTTCATGATTCTGGTCGTCTCACGCCATGGGCCTATCTTTATCCATATAGTAATGACTATTGTTTCCTTTGCCTTTTGTCAACTTGGCAATGGCATGACACTCGTGATGTGGATGGATGGATATGGATGGATGGATCAGGTCAGGTGAGGCGTGTGTGTGTGTGCATCTACTCCTAGCTGCTGCACAGAGAATCCAGCGTGTCAGTGGACAGGACAAAGTCAAATGGCCACATAGCATAGGCCTTGTGAAGCAGTGAGCTGTCGCCAAAAAGGCTCGGGCCAGGGGAGCTTTTTCGTCGCCCCATCCAATCCAAT
Organism: Microstegium vimineum; assembly: GCA_022036555.1. Classification (NCBI taxonomy): domain Eukaryota; kingdom Viridiplantae; phylum Streptophyta; class Magnoliopsida; order Poales; family Poaceae; genus Microstegium; species Microstegium vimineum. Next base: position 38,632,804 of record CM039129.1, on the reverse strand, counting down.
AATCCATCCATGCTGCCACTCAGCCTGAATGATGGCAACAGTTTCTGCTCGGCCTCATGCCCTCGTCTGAATACCGTCGTTTGTCCATGGGGTTAAAGTCAATTTCTTGTCAAATCTTTCAGTTTTGCTTTAGGAGGATAACTGAAATATCACAAGAATTTTGTAATACTGATTTTTTCCCTAATACTTTTCATGGCTGTGTTTAGAGGATGAAAATGTGGTGAAAAAAATCTTATAGTACTTTTCGTTTGTATTTGACAATTAGTGTCCAATCATAAACTAATTAGGTTTAAAAGATTCATCTCGCAAAGTTAAAGCAAACTGTGCAATTAGTTTTTGATTTCGTCTACATTTAGTACTCCATGCATATTTGATGTGACGGAGAATCTTCTTTTTACATAGTGCCAAAGTTTGTTATTTCTTGGTCATCTAAACACATGTATTCTGGAGACTTATTGCTAGAGTAAGGATAACAATTTTTCACATAAATTAGTGAAATCTTTTGAAATCAATATTGGAAGAGAGCAGTTTATACAATCTGGTAACTCAATTGAATGCTGAATCCATTACGGTTGGAATATTGCCATCCAAGGAACTGTACATCAATCAACCATCATCCAACTACTCCTTTGTTGTTTGCGCCTTTGGAAGCACAGACATGTGACCTCTCTTGTGTAACTTGAACCTTCAGAGAGTCACTCTATTCTAATGAATGGAAAACTCCCTAATGAATAGAAATCTCCAGGGCCTTCGACACCCCGTTGACCTCCTTTATCAGAAAAAAAAAAAGATGGTGTTCTTTCTTCTTCTTCATAGTCCATTCCCATAATAAGATCCCAACTGTTTTTGGTTGGGCAGTCAAGCCTAAAACTTCACCCATTTTTCTGTCTAACTATTTGTGATGACAACGGACAAATACATACAGGACCACATTATGCAGATCGGGCAAGGACAACTGGACAAGGGAGTAAGATAAATAAACTCCAGGACATGTTGCAGTACCTTCCAATTATTCATTCCTTTGCTTCCCTATCCCTGGAATTGAATATGTACTGGAACGAGGAGTAAAAGCTCCCCCATCTGCAATTCTAATCCAGACCAAGTCAAAATATCTTAACTTTGATTAAGTTTAAAAGTAATATCAATTTATGACTTCAAATAGGTACACTATATTTCATGATAAAATTCATGATAGTGATACATACTCCCTTGAAAGGATCTAGATGCGTGAATTGAGCTTCTTTTAGATTTCTAAAGTAATATTAAAACCTATTAATGCCAATCATCCCCTACTGCCTACCGCAATGTGTATCCTAACTAGAAAGCAATAGCAAGCCAAGGAATTGAAAGACAACCTAAGCAATTCTAGTAGGAATTGAAAGAATAAGGCGGAAAGTAATGCAAGAAAGTAAGGAGCTAGGGAAAGGAATTCCTGACGCAACGATGTTTTCCAGAGGTATCGAGGTGTCGACACCCCCCTAGTCCTCGTTGGAGCACCTCGCAAGGTATAGCTCCCCCTCTACCCGCGCAAGGGTAGAGTGCTCTCTACGGGCTGATTCTTTGCCCCTCCGGCTCGGTGAATCGCCCACAACCGATCACAGAAGCTTGGAGAAGAGCCACCGATAATCTTCCGGCAATCACTTCCTCCGAACATCACCGAACCGTCTAAGTGCTGTCGAACACCAAGAGTAACAAGCACAAGACCTTCACTTGACCAACTCAAGGCTAGGAAGGTGGATGGATACACACAAGTCACTCCTAAACACTCTAGGAGGGAAGAACAAAATGAACTCTCTCAAATCTCTCCCTCACTAGGCACTTTGCTCTCCAAAAAGTCTCTCAAAGGTTCCTCAGGTGAAACAATGGCCAAGAGAACTCACTTGGACGAAGAGGGCAACTATAAATAGTCCTCACCTCCAAAACTAGCCGTTTCTTACTTTTTCTCTTTTCTGCGAAAGCACCGGACTAGTCCAGAGCCTCACCACCGGACCATTACTTCTGGTCCGGAGCATGCAGTTCAATTCAAACCCAAGGCTGAACAGGGACCACCGGACTACTTGCAATAGTCCGTGCCTAGTCCGGAGCCTAGGTGCATACTGGACTCTGCTGAGTACCGTCGGACTAGTTCAGAGCCTCCTTTGAGACTCACTGAAAAACACAGTGGCCACCGGACTACTTCCATTAGTCTGGTGCCCTCCGGACAGGTTGTCCGGAGCACTGTCTAATAGCCTTTCAGAACCAGGTGGCCACCGGACTACTTCCATTAGTCTGGTGCCCTCCGGACAGGTTGTCCGGAGCACCTTCCTCAGAGAACCGTCTAAGGCAGGACCACCGGACCACTTCCATTGGTCCGGAGCCTCCTGGCCAAACTGGTCCGGAGCTTCTTTCTCCCCCTGTTTCAACTCTTTTCACTAAGTCTTCTCTAGGGGTTTTGCTCCTACCAACTCAAAGGCTAACTAAGGGCTGATAGCAAGGTCTCTAGGACTAGTTGTGACAAGTGTGCATACACCAACATTCCCAAACTCTCCTAGGTCAAGCTACTAACCTCATACCCCCCTTTATAGTACGGTCAAAGGAAAAACAAAGCCCTAGTCTATACTTAGTGCCCTTCTCAACCTCATGGCACTAAGAGCTAGCCTAGTCTTCAACTTGTATCTCCATCCTTTGAAACCGAAATGATTTCCATCTTGGGGGCATGAATATCCATTAAGCTCATTCAATAAGCATCACTTATGACCTAACTCTAATGACTTTGCCTCTGCAAAACACACGTTAGTCATAGTGACCTAGTATTGTTGTTAATCGCCTAAACACAAGGGACCATGATTCTTCAATCTCCCCTTTTTAGGTGATTGACGACAATACAAGCTCGAGTAGAGAATAAGAGTGAATTTTGATTAGAGAAACATGACTTGACATGAGCTAGGCATGGGTTAAGAATAAGAAAGACATAAACATGCCTAAACCATTCAAGCCATGACAAGCACAAAAGATATGAATTGAGCATAGTACTTGATTTCAAAATGATATGCTATACCAAAAGATCAGAGATTAGCGCGGAAGCAATAGCATAACCAAGTGACATGATATATATATATATATAAGAGGTCCACACATGTCACACAACCATCAAGTCTCAACCATCACACATATCATACAATGCATAAAGACGGTAAACGTGATGCATGATGCGATAGAGTATAATACACATCAAAAGAACCGAATCCTACTAGCTCCCCCTGAAGCTAGTCCATCTACTACACACTCTCTCTCCCCCCCCTTTGGCGTAAAAACACCAAAGCTAAGCGTCTGGAGGCGGAGTGGAATCAGTCGCGGCACGGTCAAGGCGGCGGAAATCCTCAAGATCATCATCATCAGAGTCCTCCCCCTGAGTCTGTGAAGCTGGAGGTGAAGCGGTCTGGGAGGACTGGAGCTGATGAGCTGACGGCCTTTGCTGCCGTAGAGTCTGGAACTGTAGCGGGTGCAGGAGTAGGAGTAGGATCCTCTGCCACTGTCTGTGTCGGTGCCTCTAGAGCTGTGGAACTAGGTGGTGCCTCGTGCACTGACTCAACTAGAGTCTCAACTACCGGTGTCTGCTCATGCTGCAAAGGACTGGAGGTAACAGCGGTGGCATCTGTCACTATAGCATGTGGAGGAGTAGAACCAACTGGAGCCCGAGTATCAAGTGTAGCCTCTGACGAAGCCACTGAAGAAAGGTGCTGACCCGCGGTTGGTGACACGAGCTCTGCTGCAATCTCGGCTGTTATCTCCTCACCAGTGGGGGACGGCTGCCCAGTAAGGTCACTGAACAACGCGGAGAGGTCACGAGTAGACAATCCTCGGGAAGCTGACATCAGCGTGAAGCCGGTAGTAAGTGGAGTGAACTGCTGTGTCGGCCCAAGGGTGTCCAACCACTGAGTAACCTGTGTCGCCAGAGACTGGAATGGGGTGGTCGATCCGGCACCCTGAAGTCCACTGGACTGTACGGCGGGGGTGGGAGTGACTGACGGTCCGTCTGACACTGGCGGTGCCACTGAAGGGCCACCGGTCTGCTGAGATCCCATAGCAGGACCAAGAGCTGGAAAGTGAGGCGCTGAGGGGCCAACGGACTGGGAGGGCTGTGTCTGACTCATCATCTGGATCTGTGGAGGGCCACCGGGAAACTCAATCGCAGGCATACCCGTCCATTTCATCACCTGAGCCATCATGGTCATGTTCTGAGCCTGGAACTACTGAGACTGAAGCTGCATCCGCTGGGACTCAAGCCGCATGGCTAACATCTGCTGCTGAACCTCTAGGTGACGCTGGTGAATCTGTAGCTGCAGCTCCTCATGACGCTCCTGTGACTGTCGCTAAAGCTCGTCTTGTCTCTGTTGGACCTGGGTGACGGCTGTCACAAGGGAGCCCTGCTGCTCCTGAATCCTGTCAAGTAGCTTCAACATCAAGGTCTCTGAGGTAGACCTAGTACCTAAGCCACCAGCCTCTGCGTCGTGAGCCCTTGCGGGCATAGAGGGAATAGGCTGGTAGTCGGCGTCGGAGCTGTCAGAGGAGGTGTCTAGAGCTGTATCATCACCTGCATGAGTGGCTAACTCCTCAAGCTCCTGCTGCTACACGTCTTGGATCTCCTCATCCTAAGCATCAACATCTGCCATGTCAGCTGGTGCAGTCTGAAGTCTGACCTGACGAAGTGCTCGGTTCCCCAAATGACTATCCACTGAAGATATGATCTTGTACTCTGGGAATTCAGACTCTGATTGATCAAGCATATCTCGAATCCCAGGGTGTACTCGCACAAGCCGCTGAGCTAGGATGGAACTGATCCAGTGAGCATAAGGCATCTGACGCCTAGCTCTCAAGCTATCTGAAATACATTCCTCTATCTCTGCCACTATGAAGTCTGCAATGTCGAACGGTGTCTGAGTGACAAGAGCAAGAAGAAGGAACTGCTGTAGGTTTGTCAAACCTTCCTTGAAACCGGTGCAAGGCAACAAAGTGCGGCGAAGGATCTCATTTAACCGATGAGCGAGGGGGGTAAGCTCAGCTGGAGTGTGGGGACTGCCTTCCCCAAAGGGTTGCCTGAAGATAGGAGCAACTCTTTGAGCTGGAAGAGTGATGCCACCTCGAGCACGCCTTGGCAACTGTAGGCCTGTGTAACACTCATCGTGAAGACAAGTATCTGAAACTGTGAGGTGGAGAGTCTCTCTGAGCTGAGTCAAGTACAGTCTGTATAGAATGCCTCTGAATGTATACTGCATGAAGTTATGAGTAGGCTCAATCCAGACAAAGGCATAGAACTCTCTGACCCAATGCTCAACAAAACTGCCTGAGCGACCAAGAAGGTCGGCGAGTCCTGGAAGGTAGGTAAGGTGGTCACTGATCTCTTCTCCAGCTATCGCCACTATGTTCTCTAAGGAACAGACTCTGTGTGGGCGTAGCTGGATGTTGGCAAGACTAGCTGTTGTGTAGAAGTCCTCCATAAGAGGTGTGTGCCATCCCGGTGTAGCTCTGGGGTCATGCTGATCTGGACACCACCTCTCAAGCTCAATGAATCGTAGTTTCCGAACTTACTTCGCTGTGATCTCTCTCAAGTCAAGGTGAACTACGGGCTCTGGAGCTGGAGCAGGAGCAGGTACCTGTGGTGGACGATCACCACGCTTCGGTGCTTCGGTGCGGGAAGCAACACGAGGTAACCGAGCACGGGTGGAACGTGTAGAGGTATCCACGGCTCGAGCCTCATCGGCAAGTGTTGATGGCTCTGTCGGAGAGGCAACAGACTCGGACTCTGTCTGAGTGGGAGGAACCCGCGGAGGGACGCCGATACGCACTGAGCCCCGGCGACCACCTCGCTTTGCGCGGTCCGCTGTATCTGCTACTGCCTCTGTCTGCTCTGCCTCTGTGAGCTTGCGCTTCTTCTTCTTTTGCTTCTCAACAATCTGCTTCTTCCCCTTGTCCCTAGGAGGAGGACGAGGAGGAGGAGGAGCATCATCACCACCAGAACCACTGACAGCTGGAGCTCGACCCATCTCTGACAACTGCAAGTATCACTGACAAGTGACCACTGCCCACTGATCAACTGCAATGGACCAAGAACCACTGCCAACGGCTAGAACCACTGTCACAAAGCAAATATCAGACACTGATCCACTGACAGAGAGTTGGATTGACCCTTATGAGGCTTTGCCTCAATCCATACTCGCGAGCTTTGCCCTGAGTTTCACTGCCACTGTCACTGCTAAATAGAATAGATAGGTTATATAAGGATATATAAATCTAGGGATGAGATACCATATGGAAGCAAGCATGTTAGATAAGAGATAGAATGAAATACTGCCATGATACCTGAGGTAAGAGAGCGTACTAATCAAAGCAAATCAAGCTCCAAACCACATTCCACAAGGATGATTACCAATTGTGGATTACAATTGACAAGATTTATTTAGTGAATTGGAGTTGACAAGATCAAAAGATTTGCAAAGAATCATCCTAGGACATGACTTTATCCATGATACGACAAAACGCGTAGTCAAAGATTGAAACCATACCCTAGAAGTGATGAGGCGAAGTCGAATCGTCGAGGAAAAATCTCTAAACCCTAGGTTATGGAAACCCTAGAGGGAAACTTCTTGGCTGGCAATGGAAACCTAGCTGGACACCTTAGCTTGGCAGGGTGGAGTGGTGTAGGGCTGAGATCGTCGGCGAGGGGGGGGGTTTCGGCGGCGAATTAAGGTGGGCGGTGGCTATGGCGGCGAGGCTGCTCTGCTACCGGGAATGGCGTGGCTGTGCTGCTGTGGCAAGGGAACAGTGGAGGAGGCGGCGCTAGAGCGGAGCTCCGGCGAGGAGTTGTGGTGGCGACTGGCGAGAAGGTGCGAGAGCTGTGGTGGCGACTGGCGAGAAGGTACAACGGTGCGGTGTACGGACACGAGTGGAAAAGCAACTGCCAGAACCGAACTCACGCGGGGGGTTATCCGCAAAAAAATTGAGCGTCGGACCACTTCCAATGGTCCGACGGGTGGTCTGACGGTGTTTGACCGAAGCTGACCAGACCACCGGACAAATGAAACAGTGGTCTTCGATGGTCCGGAGGTGCACCAGACAGGTGGTCCGACGCACTTGACTTGAGCCAGTCCAGAGAGTACAGTGAGCGCCTGGGCTCCGAACTCTGGTCCGGTGGGTGAGCGTCGGACTAAAGCAGGTGGTTCGACGGTCGCCTTGGAGAAGAAATCTGAGGATCCAGTGAGTGACCATGCTCCGGACTCTGGTCTGGAGGTAAGCGTCGGACTATCACAGGTGGTCCGACGGCTGACTTGGAGTTGAGTTTTGAAGAAACAGTGAGTCACTAGGCTCCGGACTCTGGTCCGGAGGTAAGCGTCGGACCAATGGAAGTTGTCCGGAGGGTGGTTCGGTGCTTGTTTTGCTTTGAATTTCCCTGTTTTTCTCTCCAATCATTTCTCTTAACCAAGTACCAACACAAAAGAACAGAAAGAAACACTTGTTGGACTTAGGATAAGAACCATCTCTCAAACCCTCGATTTAAAAATAGTTTGCCATAGGCTAGATTTAGTTTTCATAGGAAAATATTTCAATAAAGCTCCAAGGATCACCATAGGGGCACAAGAGGGGTATTTGTTGAAGCTAGAGCTTTGAATGCCCCTCTAAGTGACGAACCTAGAGGATGATCAAACTTAACCGAAAAGGAAGCAAGAGGCAACACACATGCATATGCTATGCAATTACAGAATTTGAATCTAGGTTGCTTGCAAGTTTAAACCGCGTAAGGCTTTGTCACATGCTTGAGGGCGGTTATCCTGACTGAGTTAGCCAAGCCTATGTGCATTACTATAGATTAAACATGATTATATTACAAATGAATATATGGTTCACACAATCTCATTTTTTAATGAAGTTTGAGTGATCAAGCACATTCAACTCGCTTCTCAACCTACAAAAGGTTGTTTCATCGATTGGTTTAGTGAAGATATCCGCCAATTGTTCTTTGCTCTTAACTTCAACTAGTGTTATGTATTTCCTAGCCACATGATCTCTAAGAAAGTGATGACGGATATCAATGTGCTTGGTGCGAGAGTGTTGAACTGGGTTGTTAGCAAGCTTTACGTCGCTTTCATTATCACACAAAAATGGAACATCTTTTAAAACAGCGCCGTAATCAAGAAGTGTTTGGGTCATGTATAAGATTTGTGCGCAACTTGCTCCCATGGCAATGTATTCCGCCCCGGCTGTAGACAATGCCACACTGTTTTGCTTCTTGGAAGACCAAGAGACAAGAGATCTTCCTAGCAAATGGAAACCGCTGGAGGTACTCTTCCTATCAACTTTACACCCGGCATAATCTGAATCGGAATAGCCATAAAGTAGGAAGGGAGCTCCTTTGGGATACCAAAGGCCAATGCTAGGGGTGTGCCTTATGTACCTAAGGATTCTTTTGACCGCACATAAATGCGACTCCTTAGGGCTTGCTTGAAACCTAGCACACATACACACACTAAATATGATATCCGGCCTAGATGCGGTGAGGTAAAGTAAACTACTGATCATTGAATGATAGAGAGTTTGGTCAATCGGTTTACCTCCCTCATCGAGATCGAGATGCCCATTAGTAGGCATTGGTGTCTTGATTGGCTTGCAATCCTCCATCTTGAATTTCTTGAGCACATCATGAGTGTATTTCTCTTGAGATATGAAGGTACCCTCCCTCAATTGCTTTACTTGGAAGCCAAGGAAGAAGGTTAGCTCGCTAATCATTGACATCTCGAACTCTTTGTACATCAATGCACCAAACTCCTTGCAATGGTCTTGGTTTGTTGACCCAAATATAATGTCATCGACATATACTTGGCAAACAAAGATCTCTCCATTAAGCTTCTTGGTGAATAGTGTTGTGTCGACGATCCCGATCTTGAAGCCCTTCTTGAGTAGGAAGTCCCTTAGCCTCTCGTACCAAGCTCTTGGAGCTTGCTTCAATCCGTAGAGAGCTTTGGACAACCTATAGACATGATTAGGCAAGTTTGGATCTTCAAACCCGGGAGGTTGTGAGACATAGACAAGTTCATTGATGAAACCATTTAGAAAGGCACTCTTCACATCCATTTGAAAAAGTTTCATTTTGTGATGTGAAGCATATGCCAAAATGATACAAATGGCTTCTAGTCTTGCAATCGGTGCAAAGGTCTCCCCAAAATCCAAGCCTTCAACTTGGGAGAACCCCTTTGCAACCAACCTTGCCTTGTTTCTCACAACCACGCCTTGGTCATCTTGCTTGTTCCTAAACACCCACTTGGTGCCAATGATTCTTGCTCCCTTTGGCCTTTCTTCAAGTGTCCACACTTGGTTCCGGGTGAAGTTGTTAAATTTTTCATGCATGGCATTCACCCAATCCGGATCTGCAAGTGTGTCCTCAACACTA